>JAANYP010008518.1:0-120812 GCA_020465985.1 Centrapalus pauciflorus
TTGAGTCCCTTTATTGGACTTTCCTTTTGGGGCCTTCCAGGATGACTTCCGCTTCTTTGATGCCTTACCGACAGTAAGCACAGGGGCCACAGGGGTCTCATCTTTCTTGATGCCCTGTCCAGCGGTTCGGAGCAGATTATGCAGTTCCATAATTGACGTCTCCTTCTGATTCATGTTCATCTGATAGGAGAGTACGAACTGATTATAGATGGTGGGCAGTCCAGAAAGAATGATATTGGTGGAGAACTCAGAGTCAAACACCATATTGAGAGCCTCCAGCCGGTCGAAGTACCCCTTCATCTCAAGGACGAAAGTGCAGATAGATGTTCCAGGTTTTGGTTTGCAGGCCATGAGGGATCTTATCACATCAAGGCGCTCTTTGCTCGCCTTAGCCTCAAACATCTCCCGCAACTGCTGATTCATCTCAAAAGGCCCATGTATTCTCGAAGGCTTTAGCAAGCTCAGGAAGCATGGATGACGCCATGATGCAGGACACTTTGTTTGCATCATCGTAATGTTTCTGGTGTGCGTCCATTTCCTCCTGGGTGGGATTCTCATTTAGTGTGGGAATTTGTTCATCGAGAACATACTCCTTGTTCTCGTACCTCAGCGTAAACCTGAGGTTTCTCATCCAGTCCACATAGTTCGGACCGGATAGTTTTTCCCTACCCAGAACGGAAAGGAGTGAGAAGTTAGATGCGTGGTTGGGAGCAGGAATGGGAGTACCAGTAGAAGTAGACATCTGTGAGATAAAGTTTTAGTTAGTATGAAGTATTCCTTAAACAATTTACCCAATTTGAATTAAGGCTAGGATCCATATTTTCGATTCGTTTTATGAAAAGGATCGCCGTAATCACGCCACGAATTTATTTTAGGTGGACAAACTCTTGTCGATTTCAATCTCTATGAAATTCCTAGATCTTTTGAGATTCATTGAATCTTATCAATGACATGTTAATCTCGGTTATGCTCAACTACTATCCATGACTGGGTTGCCGAGGATCACGGACAAGATGGTGAATCTAACCATGCAAAACTGCGTAAGACCCGGCACGGATCAGTCCGGGAATCGCGAGTCCTACATCACCTCCTAATATGTCTCTCATTAGTGTGCCGGTCAATACACACACTCCACTAACAGTGCATATAGGAGATGTGCATTTTTCATGGATTTGCATACTAATTCACTTTTGATATATCTAAAACGGGATTTTTGTTTTAGTACTTTAGATTATACTTTTAATCTGGACACCATCCTATCAAAAGTCCTCGGTAGCTCCATTGAACGCACAGCGAAGCGGAGGAGGGAGGTCAGCGCGAAGCTGTTAAAAACCTACTCCTTTAGGGAAGCAGAGCGACCCGCCTTATACCTCGTTTATAGTTTGTTCACTATGGGTGAGCCGATTTATCAATTGACTGACGATGTAATTAGATTTAAATGATATATATATATATATATATATATATATATATATATATATATATATATATATATATATATGTATGTATGTATATATATATATATGTGTATGTATGTATATATGTATATATATATATATGGTTCGAGAGAGTACCACCCAAATGCAGCGCACCAGAAGGTACCACCTTTAAAAAAAACTTTTTAAAATTTTTTTTTTCATAAACATGTTTTAATTAACATTATGAAGATCGTATGTAAATTTCACATACATTCACATCTCCTAGCTCCTAAAAAATGATGTGAACACACACTTACATAATTTTGAAGACATGTGAACATACATTTATGTGATGTGTGTTTTCATGCCCTTAGAGTGTTCGGATTTGCGTGAAATTCACATATGATCTGTGTAATGTTAATTAGAACATGTTCATGAAAAAAAATTTCAAAAAAATTATTTTTAAGTGTGGTACCTTCTGGTGCGCTGCATTAGAGGTGGTACTCACTTGAACCTAAATCTATATATATATATATATATATATATATATATATATATATATATATATATATATATATATATATATATATATATAAAATCAATAATACATATATAAATTTCTTTTAAATCTTAGGGGTTTAATTTTAAACTTTTAAAATTAAAGGGTCTATTTTAAACATTTTAAAATTCAGGGTATATTTTAAACAATTTAAAATATTAGGTTTAAATTAATATTTATATTTTATGTATATATTTCGGTTTCAATATTTAAATAAAATAAGAAACATTTAATTATTAAATATATATATATTAAATCCGAAACCTATATATAACCATATAAATCTTCAAAATTTAAACCTAGGATAATACAAGATTATCCTAATAAATTATGATATTCTAAAACCTTTAGGATAAACACTTAATTTAAATTAAGGTAATTTCTAGATAAATAGGATTTAGGATAAACCTAGAAAATCAAGCTTATCTCTAAGGCATGTTTATCTAAAACCCCAAAAATCAAACTCTTAATTAAATTAATAAAATCCTAAATTAATAAAATAATAATTTATTTAATATTTCAGATTTATCCATTTAAAACCTTTTAAAAATCCGAAAATTTGAAGATAAATATGAAAAATAATTTTCAAAATTTAGACAATTAATTTAATATTTAAAAACTATTTTAAAAATTAAATAATTATCAAAAACGAATTTTATTCCAAAAATTGGAAAAATTAATTTTTAATTCATTTTTCGGATTTATTTAATATTTAAAAATTAATTTTAAGTTTAAACAATTTAATTTAAAATTAAAAACACCATTAAAATTAAACAAAAATCCGAAAATTAATCAAAACAAATTTCGAAATTTAGGAACAAGATTATCATCTCAAAATTAGTGCAAAGCACGTTAGGTTAACCGCTCTGATACCACTGTTGGGTTTCATATACCCTTGCTAGGTTAAATTAAAACTTTGCGGAAAATTAATTATCTAACTATGCAAGAATATAAAACCTTAAGGATCTAACCAAAGAAGCTAAACAACTAATTATTAAAATAAAGAGATGAATAAGAAAAAAACTAACCTTGAGAAAATTCGCAATTTTCTCCACGAAGAACGATTGCACGAACAGCCTCTGAATCGAGCAACAAGCGTCTAAAGCAAGATCGCCTCTAGCTATTCACACCCAATGAACAAAAGAAAATATAATTATAACTTTTCTAAGCTCAGATCTCAGAGTCCCAAAAACTGGTATCCCTTGTGATCGTTAGAGAACTTAGAATTGAATGAGCGAGGAATGAAGCAGGCAGAGGCTACCTATTTATAGGTTTTAGAAACCTACAAATTTTTGGTCCCAAATCCATGTGGGATGGATTGGTGGCCGGCCCCCTTATTAGGGTTTAGGGGTTGCCCTGTTGACTATCAACTAATTGCAGTTTAGCCCCTGTACTTCATCAATTAATTCTATTAGCTTCCGGTTAATTTATTAACTATTAATAAATTAACAAACTAACCCATTACTCAAATATAATCAATTATTTAGTTTCTAATTAATTTATTAAACATAATAAATTAACAAAGTAATTAACATTATATATTTAAGTTAATCATCTTCTCTTTACAATTCATTGTATGCACCCAAAAAGGATCCAACCTGATAACAATATGTTTACAAATAATTGTGACTTGGACACTAATTCCAACAAAATCATCATCAAATCTGGAAAAAATAGCATGTTATAGATGGAGAAAATAATGTACAAACACTCCAAATATGATAAGATAACATTTCCATGGATTGCATGTTGATAAAAATTGAGTTTGGTGAATTTTTTGGTTTAAAACCCGTAGCTGCGAGTATTGACCTGTTGGTCGCCCCGGCGAGTCAGTGGGTTGACTCGGCGAGTGGCCAAGAACACATGAACAATCGTTTCAGTTTTCTAAGTGTAGGATCCGAATCCGGTTGGGACCCGAACTCTGATGAGACCCGAACTCGGATAGACCCTAACTCGGATGGGTCAAAATCTCGGTCAAAATATATATCTTGGATAGTACTTCGAATGTAACCGAAAGTCGGCCGAGGATCCGAAATTCGGACCTCGACTCGGTGAGTCACCTGGACCGACTCGGCGAGTCGGCTACTGTGCATGCGAAATTCGGGTGGGGTTTTAAGGACCCGAAATTCTGGATAACTAATCAATCTTTTGGGATATCTTTTGTGTGAAGACCTTCCCTTACGGGGCAGCCCTCAGAGTCTAGGTCCCACATCTTGCAAAACGATATCAATCATAACTAAGATAGAGTAATTTAAGTTGCGGAATTTCAGATTACAAGTACAAACATTAGGATAAGTTTAATACAATTTTTGTTCAGATTACAGTTTTTAAAATTAAACTTATAAAGGGTACCATACTAATCTAATTCATGTCATCATACAATCAAATCAAGTCTACCCAGACCACCATAATTATCATCTGCCAATCTGTACCGAAGAGTTTGTTGAGTAGTGGTCTATAGAAAACTTCAATCTTGATCTTGTAAGACCTAAGAACTAGGTCCAGCAGGTGACTTTCCTTTATCTTTTCCTGTAAAAAGTGTAAACAACAACTGTAAGCAAAACTTAATTAGCGAGAATATAGATTTTCAGATCACATGCAATAATCAAGAGGATCATGGGTCAAAGCGTGATATGTCTGGACTGCCGCTACAGCCACTCATGATTGACACATAGAATTCATAGAATTGGATGATGTTCAGCCCACGCTCACGCTTTTAGTGGAAGCTATCCACTTATGCTGGGCTAGCTACCAACGGTCTTCATGGAGGAACATCGGAGTGTCTATACCAAGTTCAATAGAACTGGTGAAGTAACATGGTCTAGAACAATAGACCGACAAGGCTAATCATGCTAAGCTGAATCAATATGTCAAAGATGCGAGTAATAATGAAAGCATAAGTCATCAAGATCATGATAGTAATAAACTCATAGCAATATATGAATTGAACTGTAAATATAATGTCATGCGAAATGATAAGTCAAATAGCTATCATGATCCACAGGGCATCACCAAACCATGGTGTGCACATGTCACAATCCAGCTGAGCATTCATGAATGTCAAATTGTCTATCATCAACAATATATCTCAACCGGAAGTCTAGCATGCAAAACTGAATATCTATAACTCACAGTTTCTGTAGTCTTTATCAAGCAGATTTATAATCCACCACCTGAGTTATCCCAGGATTTATCTTTAATCTTGATCTGTCTGATCTCTGGCTTTTCTTTTCTAATCAGTGACCCACTTTCAATATCTTTCAATCTTTAATTCTTTGTTCAGATTTATCTGTCTGTCCAAAATTTGTCATATAGTATCATTAGCTTAAAGATTTTAAATTTTTATTTAATCTGATTTTGATTACAGATAACTCGTCAATCATTTTGTTTGTTTCTTTAAATTCTCAAGGTTTAACATATATATATATATATATATATATATATATATATATATATATATATATATATATATATATATATATATATATATATATATATATATATATATATCATGGTATTGTAATTGTATATTATCAATTATTCATGTTTTTAATTTATCAAAAATAGGACATTCGAATTCGGACCATCCGGATTCGGGTCAACCGGATTCGGACCGGACCGAACCGAAATGGGTATTATCCGAAGTACACCATCCGAACTCGGGTCATCCGAGTTCGGGCCACCTTTCATCCGAAAATGAGTCATCCGAATTTGGGACCGAGAATGGACCATCCGAAATCCGAATTAGGATTATCCAAAACATAAGATTCGAATTAGCATCCCATCCGAATTCGGTCCTAACCGAATTCGGATCCATGACTTGCAAATTTTCCCAGGTTTGTTCTTCATGTTCTTAACTTTATGCATACGGGTTTTTCATGAAAATTCACAAAACTTATTTCCATTAACATGCAACTTAAAATAATGTTATATTGTCATTATTAGGTTGATTTTATATCATTTTCCCTATCAAAAACATCATAATTTCATCAAGATCATCCAAATTATATATTTTTGTCAAGAACACATTTTTTTATCAAAATTCCGATTTCCTCATTATTAAATTGATCCAACCCACGAATTTAGTTTCTGTTACATCTAATAACTTAGATTTATCATAATCTACTAAAAATCTATACATGCATTACAAATTTCATGTTTTAAATTCTTGGTTTCGGTTTTTACACAATATCGAACCAAACATACATATATTTCGAAATTAGAGAAATTATTACCTCAAATCTTTGTAGCTTGATGATGTTTGTTGATTGTTGTAACTCTTTCTTGTATTGATTCTTCAATTAATTGACAATTTATGAGAATTTTGGTGAAAAATTTGGAGGAACCGTAAATGAAGAAGAAAGAAGAGAGAGAGTATGATTTCTTAATTGTGAGATAATGAGAATTTAAAAGACTTTATGTCTTTTTATTTTTTCATACTTTATGAAATTGTCACTATTAGTCCCTCAACATCAAATTCTTTTTAATTAAAAATTTCATCTATAATTTATTGTCACTAGTATAATTTATCTTAATTAAATATTTTTATTACTTAATTAAAATTACAATACAAATAATGTAATAAAAATTACATTATTGAATCAAACAGAAATTAAAGTTAAGTCAAAAGCTAGGTTATTACAGATTGGGCTCCACCACGCATAAACTTCGTCCTCGAAGTTAGCTATGTTCGAACAGACTTTGATAGGTAGCTTTCATGACATCTTTTGATTCCCGAGACTGATGCGAACCCTTGTGGTGTTTCCACTGGACGAGCACCATCTGTATATCTTTATTTCGAAGCTTTTTGGTCTTAGAGTCCAGAATACATTCCGGCTCTTCAACCACTCGAAGCTTTTCATCAATTTGCACATTAATGTGTGGTATTTGAACTTCTCTTTCGTCAGCTAGGCTCTTTCGTAGATGACTAACATGAAATACAGAATGTATTCCTGCTAAGTCAGTTGGCCGTTCAAGACGATCAGATTGATTTCCTATCTTTTCAATGATTTCGAATGGACCAATGAATCTCGGAACTAGCTTGTTCCTCTTTATGAATCTCACCACATTCTTCATTGGGGATACTTTCAGCATCACCCAATCATTAACTGCAAAACTTATTGATCTATGCCGATTGTCGTAATATGACTTCTGCCTGCTTTGAGCTTCAATAATGTTTCTTCTAACAAGTTGAATCTTCTCATGAGTCAACTGTAGAAGGGCAGGACCTGCTAAAGGCGATTCACCTATTTTGCGCCAACAGGTGGGAGTTCTGCACTTTCGTCCGTATAAAGCTTCAAAAGGAGCCATCTTAATCGTGGAATGATAACTGTTGTTGTATGAGAATTCGACCAAGGGTAAATGGTCATCCCAGTTACCACCCAGATCAAGAACGCAGGCACGGAGCATATCTTCAAGAGTCAAGATAGTGCGTTCACTTTGGCCATCTGCACTAGGGTGATAAGCTGTACTCATAGAGATTCGAGTACCCATCCCGTCTTGCAGCGCTTTCCAAAATCTCGAAGTGAAACGACTATCACGATCAGAGACGATAGATTTGGCACACCGTGACGTGAAATAACCTCGGTGATATACATCTGTGCCAATCTATCAAGAGAGTATGTCTCTTTCATCGGTATGAAATGTGCTGACTTTGTTAATCGATCCACAACTACCCAGATGGAGTCGTGCTGTCTCTTGGTCTTTGGCAATTTCGTGACAAAGTCCATGGTTATATGCTCCCACTTCCACTCAGGAACTGGTAGTGGTTGCATATTCCCGAAGGGCTTCTGGTGTTCTGCCTTAACCATTTGACATACTATGCAGCTTTCAACGAATTGTCCGATGTCTTTCTTCATTCCTGGCCACCAATAATCAGCTTTCAGATCGAAATACATCTTTGAGCTGCCAGGATGAATGGATAACTTGGACTGATGGGCTTCAGATAGAAGAGTGTTGCGAATAGAACTATACTTAGGAATCCAGATTCGGTTTCCCTTGAGACTTTGAAGTCCCAAATGATTCATAGATAGAAATTGAAGTTGCCCTTGGATATTTTCAGAACATAGATTCTCTTCTTTCAATGCTTCAGCTTGAGCAGATTTAATGTCTTTGATGAGATCAGAAGAGAATACAATTGGAGTCAAGGCATAGCAACACTTTTCCGAATAGACTTTTCTACTCAATGCATCCGCGACCACATTAGCTTTGTCAAGATGATATAGGATCTCGCAATCATAATCCTTGATAAGCTCCAATGACCGACGCTGTTTCATATTCAGATCCTTTTGAGTAAACAGATGTTTGAGACTCTTATGATCGGTGTAAAGCTGACACCGAGTCCCATAGAGATAATGCCGCCAGATTTTCAATGAAAAGGTAACGGTAGCCAACTCAAGATCATGAGTTGGTGCACTTTTCTCATAATCTTTCAACTGCCTTGAAGCGTAGGCAATGACTTTTCCCCTTTGCATGAGGACACAACCTAAACCTGTACCAGATGCATCGCTATAAACGACGAAGTCATTATTGCCCTCTGGTAAGGCTAGGATTGGCGCTTGAATGAGATTCTGTTTCAAAGTTTCAAATGCCTCTTGCTGTTTTTCAGCCCATACAAAAGGAGTGTTCTTTCGTGTTAACATAGTGAGTGGCACATCAATCTTCGAGAAGTCCTTAATGAATCGCCGATAGTAACCGGCCAATCCAAGGAAACTTCTGATTTCGGAGGCATTGCGAGGCGTTTGCCATTTTTGAACGGCCTCGACTTTGGATGGATCAACAGAGATGACTTCGCCAGACACAACATGGCCAAGGAATTGGATCTATAAAGAAATCAAAGTAGAATTCAAGTTTTGAAACAAAGAACGCTTTTAAGAAATAACTCAAGACATTGTAAGGCTTTTACCTGTCTGAGCCAAAACTCGCATTTAGAGAATTTTCCATAGAGTCTTTCCTTCCTCAATAACTCTAGCAATTGACGTAAATGAACAACATGATCAGCCTCCGTTTTGGAGTAAATCAGAATATCGTCTATGAATACGATAACTGACTTATCCAACATTGGTCTGCACACGTGATTCATGAGATCCATGAACGCCGCTGGTGCATTCGTTAAACCGAAGGGCATTACGAGAAATTCGTAATGACCATATCTTGTTCGGAAGGCTGTCTTTGGAATATCCTCATCTTTAACTTTTAGTTGATGATACCCAGAACGAAAATCGATTTTTGAGAAATAGCTGGCTCCTTGTAGCTGATCAAATAGATCATCAATTCTGGGCAGAGGATATTTGTTCTTGATTGTGACTTTGTTCAGCTCACGATAGTCGATGCACATTCGGAGAGTTCCATCTTTCTTTTTAACAAACAAGACAGGTGCACCCCACGGAGATGAACTCGGTCGGATAAATCCCTTTTCTAACAGATCTTGCAATTGCTTTGACATTTCCTGCATTTCTGCAGGCGCAAGTCTGTAGGGAGCTTTAGCAATGGGAGCTGTACTAGTAACTAAATTAATGCCAAATTCAACTTGACGTTCCGGTGGCACTCTAGAAATGTCATCAAGGAATACGTCTGGGAACTCACAGACAATAGGAATAACAGATACAGATTTCTTGTTGACTTCAGAGACGGATTCAGAAGAGACATACCACAGATAAGATTCTTGACCCTTAGAAAGATACTTACGCGCTTTCTCAACAGATATGAAACAATGAGCACCTTTACGTTTGTCGCCCTTGATTTCTAACACTCGGCCGTCTGAAGTCTTGATTCGGATGATTTGGCGGTTGCAGACGATCATAGCCTCGTTATTTATTAGCCAATCCATGCCAATGATGACATCGAATTCTCTTAACGGAATCGGAATAAGGTCGAGATTAAACACGATGTTCTCAACAAGTAGAGTGCAGTTACGGTATACGAAATCAGCCATAACATAATTTTTACTGGCTGTCTCAATATCGAGTATAACAGGAAGCTTTGAAGGAAATTTAGATAATCTTTGCGCAAAAGTAGACGAGATGTATGAACGGCTTGCACCGAAGTCGAATAACACACGCGCAGGTATTGAATTTAGTAAAAACGTACCGGTAACCACATCCGGGGTTTCTTTCGCTTCCTCCGCCGTTATTTGGAAGGCGCGGGTCCTAGCAGTTGGAGTTGCGGCTGAGCTTTTCATTGTTGAACCTCCAGCTGATGATTGTGATTGACCTCGCTGTCCACTATGGCACTGATACATGAAGTGTCCATGCTTCGCGCATTTAGCACATCCAAGACCTCGATGGGGGCACTCTTCTCTACTGTGACCGATCTTGCTACATGCATAACAAGTGACATCATCCGGATTACACAATCCCATATGCGATTTTCTGCATCTTTTGCAGAATCGGGGTTCATTCGTGAGAGAGTAAGCTTGCACTTTTTGAGGCGAGCTGTACTGCTGAGATTGCTGGGATTGCTGGGACTGGGACTTGTTTGGCTTAAAGAATCTGCCGAATCTTTGCTTCTTTGGGGGAGATGGACATGTCGGATTCGTTGATGGAGCGTAGAGTTGATCGCCGTACTCTAAATATCCTTTCTCAATCTGCCTTGCCGCTTCAACCATTTCGAGATAAGAATTATTCTTTATTGCGCTCATAGGGTGTGATATCTCGGGTTAAGTCCTCCACGAAATCGGTTCATCTTTCTTTCTTTAGTAGCTACCTGATACGAGGAATAACCACAGAGCCTTGAGAATTCGTGCTCATACTCGTCTACAGTCTTGGTTCATTGGGTTAACTGCAACACTTGAACCTCCATCTTGTCTTGTTGGTCAGCAGGACAATACTTCGCGTTGAACATTTCAAGAAACTGATCCCATTCAAGAGTCTGGATGACCTCCTCGCCATAAATACTTCTCTGGATTTTCCACCAGGCACGGGCAGCACCCACGAACAGAGCAGATGCATAACTCACTTTCTTTGACTCCAAGCAATCGGAGATTCTGAAGATTTCTTCAGTATGGCTTATCCAATCCATCGCCTGGATTGGGTTGACTGTACCCTCGAAGTTAAGGGCACCGCTGGCTTTAGAATCTTTGAACTTACAGCCTTTCGGCTGTTCAATTTGGACATTCGAGGTAGTGTTATCAGAATCAGATTCATCGTTCTGGATTTGTTTATCTTTTCTCTTATTCTTTTTGTTAGCACGTCTTTTTGCCTCGGCCTCATCTCTAGCCTGAAGCTGTTCTTGCATATTCTTATTTTGTTGTTCAGTATGTTGGGCTAATAGTTGTTGCATCATTTCAAACATTTGCTGAGGGGTCATGTTGTTGGGAATGTCACCTGATCCTGACATCTTTACTGAAAATTAAAATCATTTAACTATCAGTTTATAGACTTAGATCTATGTACCCTTTTTCCCATCCTAACAGTCTGTACATCCTATCTCAGTTCAAACCACCTAAATGATTGATACATATGTATTGCTTCAGTTTGAGACCAAGTATTACTCACGTAATACTTGATTCACTCAAACTATGGGCTCTGATACCATCCTAGAAAGACCTTCCCTTATGGGGCAGCCCTCAGAGTCTAGGTCCCACATCTTGCAACACGATATCAATCATAACTAAGATAGAGTAATTTAAGTTGCGGAATTTCATATTACAAGTACAGACATTAGGATAAGTTTAATACAATTTTAGTTCAGATTACAGTTTTTAAAATTAAACTTATAATGGGTACCAGACTAATCTAATTCATGACATCATACAATCAAATCAAGTCTACCCAGACCACCATAATTATCATCTTCCAATCTGTACCGAAGGATTTGTTGAGTAGTGGTCTATAGAAAACTTCAATCTTGATCTTGTAAGACCTAAGAACTAGGTCCAGCCGGTGACTTTCCTTTATCTTTTCCTGTAAAAAGTATAAACAGCAACTGTAAGCAAAGCTTAGTGAGAATATAGATTTTCAGATCACATGCAATAATCAAGCGGATCATGGGTCAAAGCGTGATATGTCTGGACTTCCGCTACAGCCACTCATGATGGAGACATAGAATTCATAGAATTGGATGATGTTCAGCCCACGCTCACGCTTTTAGTGGAAGCTATCCACTTATGCTGGGCTAGCTACCAGCCGTCTTCATGGGGGAACATCGGAGTGTCTATACCAAGTTCAATAGAACTGGTGAAGTAGCATGGTCTAGAACAATAGACCGACAAGGCTAATCATGCTAAGCTGAATCAATATGTCAAAGATGCGAGTAATAATGAAAGCATAAGTCATCAAGATCATGATAGTAATAAACTCAAAGCAATATATGAATCGAACTGTAAATACAATGTCATGCGAAATGATAAGTCAAATAGCTATCATGTCCACAGGGCATCACCGAACCATGGTTTGCACATGTCACAATCCAGCTGAGCATTATTGAATGTCAAATAGTCTATCATCAACAATATATCTCAACCGGAAGTCTAGTATGCAAGACTGAATATCTATAACTCACAGTTTCTGAAGTCTTTATCAAGCAGATTTATAATCCACCACCTGAGTTATCCCAGGATTTATCTTTAATCTTGATCTGTCTGATCTCTGGCTTTTCTTTTCTAATCAGTTACCCACTTTCAATATCTTTCAATCTTTAATTCTTTGTTCAGATTTATCTGATTCTGTCCAAAATTTGTCATATAGTATCATTAGCTTAAAGCTTTTAAATCTTTATTTAATCTGATTCTGATAACAGATGACTCGTCGATCATTTTGTTTGTTTCTTTAAATTCTCAAGGTTTAACATATATATATATATCATGGTATTGTAATTGTATATTATCAATTATTCATGTTTTTAATTTATCAAAATAGGACATTCGGATTCGGACCATCCGGATTCGGATCCTACGGATTCGGGTCCACCGGTTTCAGACCGGACCGAACCGAAATGGGTATTATCCGAAGTACACCATCCGAACTCGGGTCATCCGAGTTCGGACCACCTTTCATCCGAAAATGAGTAATCCGAATTTGGGACCGAGAATGGACCATCCGAAATCTGAATTAGGATTATCCAAAACATAAGATCCGAATTAGCATCCCATCCGAATTCGGTCCTAACCGAATTCGGATCCATGACTTGCAAATTTTTCCAGGTTTGTTCTTCATGTTCTTAACTTTATGCATACGGGTTTTTCATGAAAATTCACAAAACTTATTTCCATTAACATGCAACTTAAATTAATGTTATATTATCATTATTAGGTTGATTTTATATCATTTTCTCTATCAAAAACATCATAATTTCATCAAGATCATCCAAATTATGTATTTTTGTCAAGAACACATTTTTTTTCAAAATTCCGCTTTCCTCATTATTAAATTGATCCAACCCACGAATTTAGTTTCTGTTACATCTAATAACTTAGATTTATCATAATCTACTAAAAATCTATACATGCATTACAAATTTCATGTTTTAAATTCTTGGTTTGGTTTTTACACAAAACCGAACCAAACATACATATATTTCGAAATAAGAGAAATTATTACCTCAAATATTTGTAGCTTGATGATGTTTGTTGATTGTTGTAACTCTTTCTTGTATTGATTCTTCAATTAATGGACAATTTATGAGAATTTTGGTGAAAAAATTGGAGGAACTGTAAATGAAGAAGAAAGAAGAGAGAGAGTATGATTTCTTAATTGTGAGATAATGAGAATTTAAAAGACTTTATGTCTTTTTATTTTTTCATACTTTATGAAATTGTCACTATTAGTCCCTCAACATCAAATTCTTTTTAATTAAAAATTTCATCTATAATTTATTGTCACTAGTATAATTTATCTTAATTAAATATTTTTATTACTTAATTAAAATTACAATACAAATAATGTAATAAAAATTACATTATTGAATCAAACAGAAATTAAAGTTAAGTCAAAAGCTAGGTTGTTACATTTTGTATTATATTAAGGTATATAATGAAGGATTATTTGGGAATAATAACACACTAAATGATGGTTTTTAACACGAGTTTCGGAAGTCGGTTCCAAATGTTGTAACACTTTAATTGTAAAGAATTGAAGCAAATTGCCAGCGAACATATAATGATATGTTTATTCCAATAAAATTTAACAGGTCCCTTGTGGTGTTGTTTAACCCACAGTGGGGTACTTTGTGAATCCGGTTGAAATTTTAAGGAGAAAAAAGATAACTTAAAGTTAATAAACGCACCCATTGTGAGTACCTATGATTTCACATGTCTACATTTGTTTTATATTTGCTGTTGCCTGCTGAGGCACGTTGTTTCACTTTCAATTGACACTCTACTAACTTTCTTATATGATTGATGCACATTGTTGCTTGTTGCATTTACGTTTCTTTGTTGTGCATCCTTTGATGGACCTACGGGTCGCATCTGTGATCTGCTGTTACTAAGGCTATATGACCTCGGAGTGAGGTCCTGATGTAAGGTCTTGAACTCACGGATCTATCTAGACGCGACACCGTCCAACGAGTGCGGAATCCTCGTTAGCGGTTTGACGGTAAGATCACGCACAGGAAACACGGAGACTACCACGATGTTAGACGAACAACCTTGAACGCCCCCACACAATGATTCTCTCCGAAAACACTCTATGAATACTAGTAAACTCGAGATCGCCTTTGCTTAATCACTCTCTGAAATTCTACAAGAGTCTGATAATTATTCGAGTTAATCTTTAATTATACTGACAGATTCGAGTTTGTCTTAGGACAAATTCGAATCAGGCCCAAGGCCCATTCGAATTTGTCCTCAATGACACTTTCGAATTTACCTTAAGCACAAATTCGAATTTAGATCAAATTCGAATTTCACTATTAAACTTATGTTTGATCTTCTGTTTTAATTTATGTTTGAATATATATTTGAACTTTATGTTTGAAATTCTTGTAATACGTTACACCAAGTTCAAACATACAAACAATAAATATCAAACACACATAATCAGATATATCAAACACTAGTCAATATTCAATACTACGTAACTTGACTTACACAAAATGCTAACTATACTTAGACTGTTATCGTCACACAGAGTGTAGCAACAGACTCCCCCTTGACGATAGCTTCTAACTATTTACATTTTGACTAAGTACTTGGTCTATTCAAACTACTACCAGCATACAGACCTTGTTCAACACAAATCTTAACCACATCCTGATACTTTTTGGCCTCAGATTCCATATGTGCATCACACGAGATTTTATGAGCATGAAGCACTTGAAAATCATCTTTGGACAGATTAACTAGGTGCAGCGGATCATACACTCTAAGAATAACCTTTTCTTCTAGGTCTTCCATTACCGCTTCACCTGTCTCGCATTCAACATACCACCAGTTGAGATTACCCAAAACATTCTGTGGCATCGGCTTCAGAGGGACTTTCTTTAAACATCTAACTAGTTTGTACTGAATTTTCATCCATGACCAACCAGTCAGATGATCAATTCTTGAATGGTCCATAACTCTTTTACCAATGCGTGGATTGAGCCTTTCAAATTTTCTAGACCTCCCCTCCCTTCTTATGATCTTAGCAATTATTTCAGCGTAGGGATCGTCTCCAATATTGATAAGCTCCTTCCAGGCTAAGGCCTTTATTTCACACTTGGGCAAGGAGTTGAAATACTTCAGCCTTCTCCTCAGATACTGAAGGCCATCCTTTCTCTTGATAATAAACAGCTGCAGTTCTCGATCAGAGAACCAGCTAAGTATATTTCCAGACAACTTCCCAGCACTAGGCACAAACATCTTTTCCTTCAACTCTATAGCCCTCTTTTCTGACCTAAACCATAGCTTTCTCTGTTCTTCATCAGTGAGCTCCCTGACGGGCTCTTCGACTTGTGATTCAGCATTTAAAGCAGCTTTAACAGCTTCTATGTTAATCACATTTTGTTCCTCCGTCACATATGTATCGGTGATAGGATTTTCCTGAATAATTATTTCATTAGCTTCATCTTCCTCATCACCTAATACCTCATCATCTGGTCTCCATTCAGGAATGTCTTCTAGAATAATCTCTCCTTCCTCTAGCTCATCAATCTCGTCTTCAAAATCAAAATCTAACACCTCTTCCTCAATATTCATCAGAGGTTCAATCATTTCGCTCATTTCGCTCTCCATGACCTTTAAGGAACTCGCCTCACCTCCTTCAGCTCCAGTCTGACTTGGGTCCCCCTGAAGTTCGGCATGTTGAGCAGCAGAAAATCTACTGGCTCACTGTCTTTTGGTGCATCGGGATCATTGCCTTCATCATTGTCCCTTCTCAACTCCTCAGCATCCCTGCAACTATTCTCCCCCTGAGCCTTTAGGTTTTTCATTAATTGTTCAATCAGGGACCTGATAGTTCGGATTTCTGCAGCCTGGTCTGCGACGAACGTCTTCAACTCAAGATTCTCTTGTTCAATCTTTGTATAAGACGTCTTCAATTCTACATTCTCTTTGTCAATATTTGCGTTATGCGCTTGTATCTCGCCGACGGCTTTAGTGAGCTGAAATATTTGGACCTGTTGGAAATCAACCTTGCCTCTGAGCTCAGAAAACCGTTGATTGTCAGTGATGGTAGATGAAGATGATGGAAAGGATGTGATGGGTGACGGGTTGATTGGTTGTGGAATTGATGGAATTGATGGTTGAACGGGTGGTGGTTGAATGGATGGTTGAGCAGATGACTGAGTAGATGGAATTTCAGGCCCAGAAGCAGAAGCCGATGAAGCTCCCTGCATAAATCGATACCTCTTGGCCCTCTGCCTAGGCACCAAAGGAGCTGTATCTTCATCCTCGAAATCGAAGTCATCTTCATCCGAATTCCTAGATGCTCTCCTCTTCCTTGCTTATTCATCAATAACCATTATTCTTGATTCATATGTGGTTATTCGGATAGACGGATCTTCTGTCTCTTTCTCAATCTTAATCCCTTCAACTTCTTCGGACTCAGATTCTGAGGTGGTCACGACCTGACCTTCTTCCTCAGGAATATAATCCTTTATCTGGAAAAAAATATCTTCTTCATCAGCTGGAGGTTCCAAAATATCTCCAACAACTTCAGAAGTAATCTCTTCATTAGCATGCAGCCCTTGAGCCCAAATCTCTTCCAATGTCTCCACCCGTGGATCAGTTACGGGGGCTACAACTGAAGGACCTGCTTCTTCTGGCTCTTGCACTCTGCTAGTTGAAGGCCTAGTAGCCTGAGTTTGTCTAACTGACGGTCTCTGCCTTCTTCTTTGTTGTTGTTGAGGCCTCTGCTGTTGCTGTTGCTGATTCGACTATTGCTGAACTTGAACTTCCCCGGCCCAGTTGGCACCTTCAGGGGCTTGAAAATCAGGATTCACCACCGCACCAAAGAGTGGTGCATCTAGTGGTCTTGCCAATGCACCCCTGTGCGTTTGACAGTCTGCAAAAATCCTTTTGTCGATCACTGCAACACTTTGAATCTCTGGTAATGGTGGCAGGTTTGGCAAGAAATGTCGGATCAGCTTCATCACGAAACTAGGATACATCAAAAATCTTTCTCTTGCCGAAGCTGTTATTTGGTTAACAAACTCCGCAAAGAACATTTCTGAGTAGCTAAACTTCTGATTGTAGATCAACGCTATCATCGCTGATTGCATCTTCGACACTATGTAGTCAAAACCAGCTTTCTTCGGGGCAAAGCACACCATGAAGACATGTGCTAAATATCTCCATTGCCCAATCAAACCGCTCTTCATGAACGACGCCTTTGCCACATCAAGGCTATACCCCATTCGTAAGAACGCAGCTTGCCTAACTTCCAACGAAAAGTCTATTGGTCCAGCTTCTTGCTCGGCAGTTCCCAACTGCAAAACTCTGCGTAATACATCTGCTGAAAACACAAGGGGTTGACCGACTATTCTGGTCCTTAATACTGTCGGAGTAACAGTACAATCGACCTGCAAATGATCCCAAAACTCCCGAACATAAGGCAGCACTATCTGGACATTGTGCGAAAGGGCATATGAAACCCTTGAAGCAGCCAAAAAATCCACCATCTGGCGGAATGCCTGAGCTTCAGGCAGCTCGCGGTCTGGTGATACAACCATATTGTGTTTTTGGATAAACACTCTATCTGCCATATCTGCACAATAAAATATACAATATATTAGTATGATCAAAATAAAAATAAACTTGTTTAAATTCAATTTGTTTTATTTTGAACTTATGTAAGTTCAAAATCCAACACATATGAATTTCTACAAGTTTGATTTAAAATTTAGTCTAATATTTCGATTTTAACAGCAAATTTGAATAACATATTCGAAACCAACCCTCATTCGAGTTTATTGGTTGTTCGAGTTTAATGACAAACTCGAAGCCAAGAACAAACTCGAAATGTCGGTATTTAAAATCAAAACTCCAAGATTTAAACCATTTTAGACTTAGAAAATCACATCCATTAGTACTAATAGGTTCTAATTGAAGATATTTGCCACTTATTTGAAGTTTCACAGGTTCAAACTTTGTTATTTTGGTTTACAAAGTTCACACCATTAAAACCTCAAAATCGGTCGATTTTTGCACAAATTGAGTCTAAAACATCCTAAATCTTGTATAATGATGTTGATTATACCAAGATTTGGTAGTATTCTCGAACACAAACGGACAAAAATTCGATTAACAGTGGAAAACTCGAAACGACAAAGTCGAAGGCTTAAACTCGAAATCTCTCTTGATAAACTCGAAGCACTAATTTCGAAGGTAGGTGAATAAAGAATGTCACTGTTGACCTATTTATACTAACCACCTTCGAATTTGTATCCAAATTCGAATTTACTGCCAAATTCGAATGAGACATTCGACTTTGGCTTAAATTCGAATTTAACTGAAAATTTCGAAAATTTTGAATGCTTTGAATTAAATTCAACTTTTTCAACTTTTTCGTGTAACGGAATAAACTATGCAAAATTCATTTACCCTAAGCACAAGATTTTCACGCAATGTTTATTTTATTCAACTAAAGAATGCATCCTCAGTAACTTTGACATTTTTCCTAAATAAATAAAAATAAAAAACGAAGTAGATAAAATAGAATAAAATAAACTAAAATTAAAATTTTGAACAAAAAAATTTAAACTTAGACTAATCTACATTATTTTTTAAAATTTACAACCTATAGTTAAGATTAACAGAATATTTTTGGTGAGTATAGTCAAAGAAAGGTTCAATCAGATAGCGGTGTCAATTACGCACTTTCAGTATCTTACTTTCACACTTAGGAATTTTGATTCCTTTGATTGTTTGTCGTGACATACATTTCTAGACGATTGTTGGTATTATTTTCCCTTTAAACATGTTACATTTTGAAATATCTCTTGGCCTTTTTATTTATCAAGAAATTACCCTACGTGACTCATACTTAGACATACTTTTATGATCGAGGCATACACACAATGATTTTAACTTTTTGGTATTGCAAACTTTCTTTAATAGGCAAACGTCGGACACATGTCTGTATTTACATACAACAGAGTGTCTTAGTTTGTCTTAAAGTTTATTTTTAAAGCTAGCAAGACAGTGGTGACAGGTCTGTACCGACGTACAACAAAGCGACTTATCTTGCTAACTCGAATCAAACCAGAGGCAACAGGTCTGTACTTACGTACAACAAAGTTACTTGTTTTGACTCTCAACTTAGTATATGATTTTTCTGTTCTTTTCATTTCTTTAAGATGTAATCGATGTTGCTATACATCCCCCAGAAAGTTTACATACATCATTTAGAATCAAAGTCTGTATGTCTCTAACATAAAAATTAAGACCATTTGGTCATACATCTAAGTTAGTGACACGTCTGACTTTTCCTTGAATATTTTATTAGCCTTGAGACTCCCTGTATGTACTATGCCTACCAACATATCAAACTAGATAATGTATAACACTTAGAATTTTAGGTGCATTACGTGTGAAAGCTTAACACTTAGAGATTGTTGTGACGTCCTTGTTAATTAATGAAATAATTGTAGCAATCACCAGGATCGACTAACAACCCAATGAGTATCATAATAATTGAAATTGAATACTTAAATTAGAATTAAGCACATCCACACTAAAGCAATGAAAGTAAATCTATACAGTGTTTAAGTCTAGCTATTACATCATCATAATTGTTTTAGAAGTAGAAATCCCAGCCCAAAGCTATTACATTCAAGTACCAATAGCTACTAAGGTCTCCGGGATATTGATTTGATATGCTTAAGTAGATGGTCCAGCTATACTCTTGCCTTTGCCTGTAAACAATGTGAGTCAACAGTAAGCTAAATGCTTAGTGAGATAACAGATTATGCATACAACAAATATTTCTTTACAAACAATGCTTAACCATGGGCAGTGTAAGCCCCATGTATGTGAATATCGGCAGTGTAAGCCTCAGTGTATGTGAAAAACCATGCAGTACAAGCATGGGTTGGCAGTTCAATATGCTGATCGGGGATGTGCCGAACCTGATGGGATACGAGTGGGATGATCAGTCCCCGACAGTGGCCTGCTGTCAGCCCCAGTCCAGGTCGCATCAGATTATGAAGTAATGATCATGCAGTGCAAGCATGATGTAAATAGATGCACTTTCAAATGAACGCAAGCTACATGTGTGTTACATGTCAAGTACGAGTGTGCATCATAACAACAAATCATTTCATGAGTGCCAAATGAAGTATATGAACAATGTGAACATGCCATTGAATGTATAAACATGAATGTAAAAACAATAAATGTTCGAATGATAATCTGCAACTCACAGTGATTGGTATTGTGTGACTTGATCCTGAATCAATGTGTGTTTTGATAACACCACAATGATCTGTAATGTAAGTGTAATAGTGAATTTGTGTCAGTAATGGCTTAAATATTGTATTCTGAAAATTAAGTGAAAATGGGTTCTGAATTCGGACCACATCCGAATTCGGATGGTCCGAATTGTGGTTGGTCCGAAATTGGTCCTTGGTCCGAATTTAGTATGATCCGAAATGGGTGATCCGGATTTGGTAGAGTCCGAAATGGTCATGTGTCCGAAGCAGGCTAGTATCCGAAACATTGTGGGTCCGAAGTGGGGAGAGGTCCGAAATGGGGGATCCGAATTCGGATGGATCATCATCCGAGTTCATACTTAGCAAATTTTCTAATATTTTCCAGAATTATGTTTTTGACCATTTTTGCATGTTTTTGAGTCTAATACAGTAAATGTGAGCTTATATGCTATCATTTAACTTATATCATAACATTTGTGTACCAAAACAACCCATTTATGCGACTTTTTCTATGTGTTTCGATGAACACACACACTAAAACACACACTTAATTCCAAAATCATACTTAGACATTGAATCTGATTCTGAATTTTTGTATACAACAACATACATGCTCGATTTCAACATATCATCAATAAAATCCAACATGCATTAACAATTGCTACATTAATCTTAGAAATCGGTTCACTTCAAAACCGAACCAAACATATCAAAAATCCGTAAATTTGAGCATTTGTTACCTTGATTTGATACTCGCAGTTGCTATAGTTCCTTAATTGCTACTTGTTTCCAAATTTTGCACTTGAAATTTGTTGAATTCTTGTGTTTTCTTGGATGGAGCCGAGAGGAAGAGAGAGTAGAGAGAGAATACGGTAGAGAGAGAGAGTAGTGAGAGAAGGGATTCTTGAAAATGAAAGGCTTCTTTTCTTTTATTCTCCTTTTTGACTTATTTGCACAATATACCCCTCAACTTCGTATTTTCATATTTTAACTGATATAATGATCAAAATAACTTAAATTGTAGTAATAATTCATTAATACCATCATTAAGTCCAAATACTTGTAAATTACATATAATTAAAAATTGGGATGTTACAGCATGGGCTCCACCACGCCTATACTTCGTCCGCGAAGTCATGCTGCGCTAAACAAACTTAGGTACTTAGTCTTCATGTCCTCTTCTGATTCCCAAGTATGATTAGCTCCCCGATGATGCTTCCACTTGACCAGCACCATCCTGATCTCTTTGTTCCGTAGCTTTTTGACTTTTGTCTCCAAAATGCACTCCGGTTCATCAACGAACCTTAGCCGTTCGTCAATCTTAATGTCCGAATGATCAGTCCATGGTTCCCTTTCGGGCACCAGACTCTTTCTTAAGTATCCTACGTGGAAGACCGGGTGAACTCCTGATAACTCTTCCGGCAAGTCCAAGTGATAGGACTGATTCCCAATTCTTTCTAGTATCTTGAAGGGTCCTATGAATCGAGGCGATAACTTTCCTCGCTTAACGAATCTTGTAACACCTTTCATTGGGGATACCTTCAAGTATACCCATTCATCTTTCTGAAATTCTATCGCTTTGTGCCGGCGATCGTGATAATTCTTTTGCCGATCTTGTGCCGTTTTCATGTATTGCCGAATGAGTTGGATCTTTTCATTTGTTTCTTGTAGCAAAGCAGGACCGGCTATTGGAGTTTCTCCTGTTTCCCTCCAACAGGTTGGAGTCCTACATTTTCTTCCGTATAGAAACTCGA
Organism: Centrapalus pauciflorus; assembly: GCA_020465985.1. Lineage (NCBI taxonomy): Eukaryota > Viridiplantae > Streptophyta > Magnoliopsida > Asterales > Asteraceae > Centrapalus > Centrapalus pauciflorus. The sequence goes on from JAANYP010008518.1 coordinate 22,521, forward strand.
ACGGTGCCATCTTGATAGTGGAATGGTAACTGTTATTGTAGGAGAATTCCACCAATGGGAGGTGATCGTCCCAGTTACCACCCAAATCCATGACACAGGCTCTGAGCATGTCTTCAAGAGTTAGGATTGTTCTTTCACTTTGCCCATCAGATTGAGGTCTATAGGCAGTACTCATTGCGATACGAGTACCAAGACCATTTTGCAGAGCAGTCCAGAAATTAGAAGTGAATCTACTATCTCGGTCGGAGACAATAGACTTAGGCACACCATGCCTAATAACAACTTCGTTTACGTAGATCTGGGCAAGTCGGTCCAGTGAGTAGGTTTCTCGGATTGGTATGAAGTGAGCAGATTTGGTTAATCGGTCAACAATGACCCAAATGGCGTCATGTTGACGACGAGTCTTAGGTAGCTTGGTTACGAAATCCATAGTAATATGGTCCCACTTCCATTCTGGGATAGGAAGAGGTTGCATACTACCATAGGGTTGTTGGTGCTCGGCTTTGACTAGACGACATGTTCTGCACCTTTCAACATACTGACCGACATCTCTTTTCAATCCTGGCCACCAGAAGTCGGCCTTCAGGTCGTTGTACATTTTTGTGCTGCCAGGATGAATTGAGAATTTAGATTGATGAGCCTCCTCGAGAATTACATCTCTCATGTCCCCGAACTTGGGAACCCACACTCTGCCATACACACCCTTTAGTCCAGTTTCATCATCTTGCATTAATGGCAACTGAATTCTGATATCTTCGTCTTTAACATTCCCTTCTTTTAGGGCCTGTAACTGAGCAGCCCTAACATCATCTATAATAGTTGAGGTCAAAATTGTAGAAGTCAAGGCATAGCAATATGCCTTGCAGTATGCTTTTCGACTTAGAGCATCGGCCACTACGTTGGCCTTCCCTGGATGATAGAGAATCTCACAGTCGTAATCTTTTATCAGCTCCATTGACCTTCTTTGCCTCATATTCAAGTCCTTCTGACTGAATATATACTTTAAACTCTTGTGATTAGTGTAGAGCTGACACTTGGTTCCGTACAAATAGTGTCTCCATAACTTGAGAGCGAAAGTCACAGCAGTTAGCTCTAGATCATGAGTAGAGTAGTCTTTCTCATGTGGTTTGAGTTGTCTAGAAGCATAAGCTATGACGTTTCCTCTTTGCATTAGTACCGCACCCAAACCCATGCCTGATGCATCTGTGTAGACTACGAAGTCTTCGTTCCCTTCAGGCAGGGCTAACACTGGTGCTTCACTTAGCAGATTCTTCAAGTTGTCAAATGCCATTTGCTGTTCTTCTCCCCAAAAGAAGGTCGCGTTCTTGCAAGTAAGCTTTGTTAGCGGAACGGCGATCTTTGAGAAGTCTTTGATGAATCGGCGGTAGTAACCAGCCAATCCCAGAAAACTCCGAATCTCTGAGGCGTTGCGGGGTGATTCCCAGTTCTGGATAGCTTCGATCTTTGCAGGATCAACAGCAATCCCAGCACCAGATATCACGTGCCCCAAGAATTGGATCTGAATTAAATTTTGAGTAAGTACAAGCTAACAACGAGTTTATGATTAAGTATAAGGATCATGAAATTGTTTCAAACGTTGAGACGTACCTGCCTCAACCAGAATTCACACTTCGAGAATTTGGCATAAAGTCGCTCTTTGCGCAGCAACTCTAGCAATTCTCGCAGATGTGCAGCATGATCCTCTTCGGTCTTTGAATATATGAGAATGTCATCGATGAACACGATGACCGATTTGTCGAGCATTGGCCGGCAGACTCGATTCATGAGATCCATGAAAGCAGCCGGCGCATTTGTAAGACCGAATGGCATTACCAGAAACTCGTAGTGTCCGTAACGAGTTCTGAAAGCCGTCTTTGGAATGTCATCAGGGTGTACTTTGAGTTGGTGATAACCCGAACGAAGATCAATCTTCGAGAAGTAGCTTGCGCCTTGTAACTGGTCGAAGAGATCATCAATCCGGGGCAACGGGTATTTGTTTTTGATTGTGACTTTGTTGAGTTCTCGATAGTCGATGCACATTCGCAATGTGCCATCTTTCTTCTTGACAAACAGAACAGGAGCACCCCAAGGAGATGAACTTGGGCGGATAAAACCTTTGTCAAGTAGCTCCTGTAACTGCTTCATCATTTCCTGCATTTCAGCAGGGGCTAGACGGTAAGGAGCCTTTGCTATTGGAGCAGCTCCGGGAATGAGGTCAATGCGGAATTCCACTTGGCGATCAGGTGGCAATCCCGAGATATCTTCTGGAAAGACATCAGGAAATTCGGAAACGACGGAAACGGTAGAAGGAGATTGAACTTCAGCCTTTGCATCGACAGCGTAGGCTAAGTAAGCAGAACAACCCTTGGCAACGTGCTTTCGGGCTTTTGCAATTGAAATGAGGCATAGGTCGCCTTTGTGTCTATCACCATAAATGCATATGTCTCGGCCCTCGGGAGTGGTAATCTTGATCATTCTTTTCTTGCAAACGATTTGGGCCTCATTGTGAACCAACCAATCCATACCTACTATGACATCAAACTCCCCAAACTCCATAGGGATTAGATCTATGTTGAATACTACGTCTTCTACCAATAATGTACAATTCCTATACACTTTGTCTGCTTTTACTAACATATTGCTAGCAGTTTCTATGTCAAGTACAAATTGCAGTTTGGAAGTTGGCATGTTAAATTGACGAGCAAATGTAGTGGAGACAAACGAACGATTTGCTCCGGAATCAAACAGTATACGTGCAGGAATTGAGTTAACATAGAACGTACCAGTGACCACCTCCGGGTCATCCTTTGCTTCTTCAGCTGTGATTTGGAATGCCCTTGTTGGAGCCCTTTGAGATTGATCTCTGCGAGCCGTGGAAGCTACAGAAGATCTTGCTGTTGATTGTGGAGCATTCTGATCTCGTGGGGGTTTCGGGCAGTCCCTTGAGAAATGGCCAAGTCTGTGGCAGTTGTAGCATGCATCATCTTTTCGTGGACAATGCTCCCAGTGATGGCCTTTCTGCCCACAGCAGAAACAATACATGTCCCGAGTCTTGCACTCCCCAGAGTGCGCTTTTCTGCATCGTCTGCAGTCTCTCATTTCTGAACTGGCCGAAAAGGCTCTTCCCTTCTTGGGTGACGATGACTGTTGATGGGATTGAGGAGAGAATCGGGAGGATCCAGACTCCCGCTGCCTTTTTGGCGGCGACGGTTGAGTCGGTGGTGCGGCGGCTGACCCGATGACATATCCAGATAACAGAACAATCTGCTCCACATTTCGAGCGGCCTCTAGCAAACCAGCAAAGGTTGTATACCGAACCCCACTCATTGTTCGGCGAATCTCATAATCTAGTCCGGCCTCAAACCGGGCTATCTTCCTTTCTTCCGTGTCAACTTGATGCGGTGCAAACAGACTTAATCGGGTGAACTCAACGGCATATTGTGTAACCGTTTTCGTTCCCTGAGTTAAGTTCAGGAATTTTGCCTCGAGACGTCGCTTCTCGTCGGCTGGACAGTACTGTTGAGAAAACACTTCCTTAAACTCGCTCCATGACATGTGTGACACTACCTCCATCGTCAACACATGTGTCATTGCGTCCCACCACATAACAGCGTCCCTTGCAAACATAGCGGTTGCAAAGCGGACCATGTCTTTATCAGCGCAGTCGCTGATTCTGAAAGTTCGTTCTGTGGTGGTGATCCATTCCAATGCTGTAACAGCATCACCGGTTCCATCAAAAGTAACAGCCCCGTTACTTTTGAAATCCTTAAACCTACAGCCCCTTGATCGGTTAGAAGACCCAGTGTCTTGTCTTTCCTCTTGATCGTCCTGTTGTTGTTCCTTGTTCTTTCGCTTATCGGCCTTTCGTTTTGCCTCGGCCTCATCTCTGGCCCTTAACTGATCAGCAAATGACTGAGCCTGCTCAGCCATTCGTTTGGATTGTAGCTCATTGTTTTGTTCCATGAGAGCTTGCATCATCTGGAACATTTGCTGAGGAGTCATATCGTCTCCTGACATGTTCTGAAATATAACAACTTATATTTAGAACATTTATTTGTAAGTCCTAAGTGTACAGTTACCCTTTGTGTTTCCCCGTGTGCATGTCAATCCTATCTTAGTTCAGATCATTACTTAGAAGTTCATTCTAATATCATAACCTAAGTTTGAGTCCAAGTCCTCGCGGACACTTGAAACCTCAAACTAATGCTCTGATACCAAACTGTGACGTCCTTGTTAATTAATGAAATAATTGTAGCAATCACCAGGATCGACTAACAACCCAATGAGTATCATAATAATTGAAATTGAATACTTAAATTAGAATTAAGCACATCCACACTAAAGCAATGAAAGTAAATGTCTACAGTGTTTAAGTCTAGCTATTACATCATCATAATTGTTTTAGAAGTAGAAATCCCAGCCCAAAGCTATTACATTCAAGTACCAATAGCTACTAAGGTCTCCGGGATATTGATTTGATATGCTTAAGTAGATGGTCCAGCTACACTCTTGCCTTTGCCTGTAAACAATGTGAGTCAACAGTAAGCTAAATGCTTAGTGAGATAACAGATTATGCATACAACAAATATTTCTTTACAAACAATGCTTAACCATGGGCAGTGTAAGCCCCATGTATGTGAATATCGGCAGTGTAAGCCTCAGTGTATGTGAAAAACCATGCAGTGCAAGCATGGGTTGGCAGTTCAATATGCTGATCGGGGATGTGCCGAACCTGATGGGATACGAGTGGGATGATCAGTCCCCGACAGTGGCCTGCTGTCAGCCCCAGTCCAGGTCGCATCAGATTATGAAGTAATGATCATGCAGTGCAAGCATGATGTAAATAGATGCACTTTCAAATGAACGCAAGCTACATGTGTGTTACATGTCAAGTACGAGTGTGCATCATAACAACAAATCATTTCATGAGTGCCAAATGAAGTATATGAACAATGTGAACATGCCATTGAATGTATAAACATGAATGTAAAAACAATAAATGTTCGAATGATAATCTGCAACTCACAGTGATTGGTATTGTGTGACTTGATCCTGAATCAATGTGTGTTTTGATAACACCACAATGATCTGTAATGTAAGTGTAATAGTGAATTTGTGTCAGTAATGGCTTAAATATTGTATTCTGAAAATTAAGTGAAAATGGGTTCTGAATTCGGACCACATCCGAATTCGGATGGTCCGAATTGTGGTTGGTCCGAAATTAGTCCTTGGTCCGAATTTAGTATGATCCGAAATGGGTGATCCGGATTTGGTAGAGTCCGAAATGGTCATGTGTCCGAAGCAGGCTAGTATCCGAAACAATGTGGGTCCGAAGTGGGGAGAGGTCCGAAATGGGGGATCCGAATTCGGATGGATCATCATCCGAGTTCATACTTAGAAAATTTTCTAATATTTTCCAGAATTATGTTTTTGACCATTTTTACATGTTTTTGAGTCTAATACAGTAAATGTGAGCTTATATGCTATCATTTAACTTATATCATAACATTTGTGTACCAAAACAACCCATTTATGCGACTTTTTCTATGTGTTTCGATGAACACACACACTAAAACACACACTTAATTCCAAAATCATACTTAGACATTGAATCTGATTCTGAATTTTTGTATACAACAACATACATGCTCGATTTCAACATATCATCAATAAAATCCAACATGCATTAACAATTGCTACATTAATCTTAGAAATCGGTTCACTTCAAAACCGAACCAAACATATCAAAAATCCGTAAATTTGAGCATTTGTTACCTTGATTTGATACTCGCAGTTGCTATAGTTCCTTAATTGCTACTTGTTTCCAAATTTTGCACTTGAAATTTGTTGAATTCTTGTGTTTTCTTGGATGGAGCCGAGAGGAAGAGAGAGTAGAGAGAGAATACGGTAGAGAGAGAGAGTAGTGAGAGAAGGGATTCTTGAAAATGAAAGGCTTCTTTTCTTTTATTCTCCTTTTTGACTTATTTGCACAATATACCCCTCAACTTCGTATTTTCATATTTTAACTGATATAATGATCAAAATAACTTAAATTGTAGTAATAATTCATTAATACCATCATTAAGTCCAGATACTTGTAAATTACATATAATTAAAAATTGGGATGTTACAATTGTAAAGAGTGTGCTAATTTTCGTCACTTTGAATCTATGTATCTAAGACTTCACTCATTTTTTTTTTAATATTCTCTTTTTTTTTTGAATTTTATGGTTTTTTTCTCTTTTTTTTTATTTTTCATAAGTAAGAGTAAGACATTAAAATAACCTACTAACTTACTATAAAAGGAAAGAAATTCTATCTAGCTACTAAAGTTACTATAAAAGGAAAGAAAACTTACTGCTATAAAAAGAAATAACTTCTACTAAGGTCAATTTACTCTGGATTACACATTCCGTTTAGTTGAACTAAATACTCAAAACGTGACTTATCAAAAGCTTTGGTAAATAAATCCGCATTATTATCATCCGTTGCAACTTTTACCAGCTTGATTAAGTTCTTTTCAGCACAATCACGAATAAAGCGGTGTCTTATGTCTATGTGCTTGGTTTTATTATGTTTAACTGGATTATTTGTTATTGCAATAGTAGACTGATTATCTATCCTAATAGGAGTATGGGTATAAGCCAAACCGTAATCCCGCAATTGTTGTTGTATCCACAGAACCTGTGAACAGCAACTACCAGCAGCAACGTATTCGGCCTCGCACGTTGACACGGCTACCGAAGTCTGTTTCTTGCATGGCCAGGAAGCAAGTCTCCCTCCTAGGAACTGACAACATCCAGTTGTTGACTTGCGAGTCAAGCTGCATCATCCGTAGTCTGAATCCGTGAACGCCTCCAATTCCGGATCGCCCTCCGCGTGATACCAAAGTCCCAGCTTCGGTTTCGACTTGAGGTATCTCAGAATCTGCTTCACAGCTTTCATGTGCATCTCCTTTGGATTAGCTTGAAACCTAGCACAAATACATACAACAAACATTTTATCAGGTCTATAAGCAGTTAAATACATAAGTGATCCAATCATGGCCCGATATAACGTCGGATCCACATCGGTATCACTTTCAGTACCCGGTCCGAGATTGTGATTCACTTGAATCGGCGTGCTGAAGTGAGCTGTCAGCTTGGTTCCTTCCATCCCGAAGCGCTCTAAGATGTCATAGACATACTTCGTCTGATCAATAAACATGCCCTCCTTCCTCTGTTCGACTTGCAAACCCAGAAAGAAGTTTAACTCACCCATCGTACTCATCTCAAACTTCGACTTCATAACCTTTTCAAAGTTTGTGCACATCTGCTCGTCTGATGACCCGAAAACTATATCATCGACGTACACTTGTACCAAGATGAATTGTTCACCTTTTCGCTTCACGAACAACATACTATCTATCCTCCCTCTTTCAAACCCGTTTTCTAAAAGATGATTAGATAGAGTCAAGTACCATGCCCTTGGTGCTTGATGTAATCCATACAAAGCCTTATCTAACCGATATACTCTGTCTGGATATTTCGGATCTGTAAACCCAGGCGGCTGTTGCACATACACCAGCTCCTTCACTTTCCCATAAAGGAAAACGCTCTTAACATCTAGCTGATAAACCTTATAATCTTTGAAGGAAGCAAAAGCCAGAAACAAACGAATTGCTTCCAACCTTGCCACTGGCGCGAACACTTCATTGTAATCGATTCCTTCCTCCTGGTTGAAACCCTTTACAACTAACCTTGCTTTGTTGCGAGTGACTATACCCCGATCATCTCTCTTGCACTTAAAAACCCATTTGGTTCCTATTGCAACTTCACCTCGAGGTAACGGAACTAACTCCCACACTTCTAGTTTCCTAAATTGTGACAGTTCTTCCTGCATCGCTTCAACCCAAGAGTTGTCTTTTACTGCCATTTGCACATTTTTCGGCTCTACTTGCGAGATGAAACATGAGTAGAGGCAGGTATGAAAGGCCTCAGAGTCATTTATCATCGACAACAACACTGTGTTGTTATTCAAACTACTCCTAGTCCTCACACCAGCACTAGGACTTCCTATGATACTCTCAATAGGATGACTCTTGTTGATCCTAGATGTTTCTATCTGGTCAACTCTCAGATTATCTCCCAAATTTGATCCTATCTCTCCTGACAGGGGAACGACTTCAGACTCCACATTCTCTTACTCATGGACATTGTCTTCAGAGTTAGAATTTGTTGTCTGATTTTCGTCTTTAGGCACTTCAGAATCATTTTGTGCTGGAGATCTATCTTCAGTTGTCGTAGGCTCGGATGTTGATGGAAAGGTGGTCCTCGGAAAACTTCGACCCTCTTCATTCAGATTTAATGACGACAAGTCCTGTTCGATTGTACCTGCATTTCCATCCAAAGGAATGTTAAATGAATCAAATAATTTATCATAATCAAATAGCCATTCCGGACCCTTTTGGGGTTCATGTGTATAACTTGTAACATCAATATTATACACAATCTCCACTGTACCATTAGATTTTTTAAAAACTCGTTTGTTTGGTGAGTTCGACACATAACCTAGGAAATATCCTTCGTCAGCCTTTTCACCAAACTTAGGTTGATGTTTTGTTTTCATTAAAGTGCATGGTACCCCAAAAGGTTCGAAGCCAGTTAAATTAGGTGGCCGTTTATTCAAAACTTCATAACATGTTTTGTTCAAAGATTTGACAGTAAGAACCCTGTTTAACACATGACAAGCGGTATTCACTGCCTCCCCCCAAAACATGGTAGGAAACTTTGAATCCGAAAGCATGGTCCTTGCTGCCTCAATCAATGTCCTGTTTTTCCGTTCTGCTACCCCATTTTGTTGTGGCTCATATGGTGCACTGAATTGATGCACTATGCCCTTTGATAGGCAATATACACCAATAACAGTGTTTTAGAACTCTGTTCCGTTATCACTTCTAATACGCTTAACCCTCGTTCCGTAAGAATTTTCCACTTGGTCTAAGAACCCGATGAGCGTTGCAGCCGTCTCGTCTTTTGTACCTAAAAAGAAAACCCAAGAAAAACGTGAGTAATCGTCAGTAATAACCAAACAGTACCAACTACCACCTATACTCCTTTTGTTGATTGATCCGAAGAGGTCCATATGCAACAAATCGAATGTGGCAGCGATTGAGTTCTGAGTCTTGGACTTGTGTGCTTTCTTGTGTTGCTTTCCTTTCTTGCACGGTAGACACTTGTCCTCGAACTGAAAACTCTTCATAGGTACACCTTACACCAATCCATTTTTCGTAATGTAGTTCATTTTTCTTAGGTGCAAGTGTGCCATCCTTCTGTGCCATAAAATCGATTCAGTCTCTGAAGCTTTTGATAGTAGACAAATTGGTCCCATTGAAGATTCCGGCTTGTTCATGTCGAGCATGTACAGGTCATTTTTCCTTGGGGCCCTCATCAGTATCCATTCTTCAGGTACCGTGAATCCCGGTTTCAGCACTAACGCCTCAGTGTCGGTGAAAGCCACTGAGTTCTTCTTATCACAGATTTTAGATACACTAATGAGATTATGAACCAGTTTATCAACATGATAAACGTGATCCAATTGGATAGTCCCATTAGTGACCACTCCAGTACTGGTGATAGTTCCTCCTTTATTGCCAACGAATGATACAAATCCATGATTCCCACCCTTGAAGTCTGCGAGTAGACTTCTTTCCCCTGTCATGTGCCTGGAGCAACCACTGTCGACGAATCATTTGTTGTTTGGGCCTGTTGTTATCTCCTACACGTGAAAGAAAATAGGTTAGTTATCACGGGGAACCCAAGCCATAACTGACTTGGTAATACCATTCTCGTCCACATACTTAAACTCTTTCAAATACCCATCTCTCCGTTCAGGTGACTTGGGTTTTTGATTTTGAGCCTGTTATGGTGCAGAGTGATTTAAGTTCACTCTCAGCCTTTGTGTAGGCATTTGCTGTGGAGCTCTAGAATAGTTACGATTGTAATGCATTTCCGATTGATATCCCTGAGCTCTACCTGGTGTTTGATGTCTTACAAGAGTGTGTGACCTAACCGGAGTGTAAGCTCTGCTAGGTGTAGTACTCCTATATTGTAGTGGCGGTCCTGACCTAGATTGATTACTGACTCGATTTGGTGAATTAGTCCTAATCACTTCTTTGGTTTGACCAGACACAGGCATTTGTTTCACAGCAGACTTAGGTGCTGCTTGCACAGTTTTCTCGGTAGATTGAGAACCACTAGTGCTTGCAACACTTGGAGAAGGCTTAAGTTGTGCTGGCTTTCCATTCTTAGGTGTAGAATCTACTTTCCTATGTGGACAGCTAGATGCAACATGCCCCCTTTCGTGACATCTAAAGCAAGACATTTTGTCAATCGACTTTTTATGTGTGCCCTTTGACTTAGGTGTCTCACTAGTGTCTGGCTCTTTTGTTTCAACTATAGCGACTGGTTCATCCTCCTGATCATTAAAGTTAATTTTATGTTGTCCTACAGGCTTATCACTAGAGGATGGCACAAACTTAACCTTCTTAATCTGGACATTATGAGTAGTCACCTTAGTTTCCTTTTCTTTAGCTATTTCAGACACTGGTTCAGGTATTTCCTCTGATTCAACTTCAGTTTTCTCCTGAGGTTGAGGTACATAATTATCATTGAAAGGTGGAGGACTCTCATGATACCCTAGACCTACAGGCTTCTTAGACTGACGCTGTGCATCTAAGATTTTCCATAGGTTGAGCGATGAGTTCCTAAACTTTTCAAGTTTACTGTTTACCTCAACTACCTTTATCTTAGATTCTGCTAGCTCTACTTCTTTGGTTTTAAGCTCCTTGGTTAATGCCTCAACATGTTCGTACATCAGTTCTAATCTAACACACTGTTCACTAACTTTGTCTTTTAGAACTACAACATCTTGTGCATCAGCCTTAAGCTTATCCCTAAGATCTTCCTTTATAGCTAGAAGGCTAGCATTGTCTGATTTTAATGATTCATTCTGAGCAGATATAGTGGTATGTGATTCTAGTACTAAATTTAACCTATCGTTAGACATAACACAAAACACATAAATCATGGAAAAGACAAAAGTTTAGAGTTACCTTGGCATGATCTGATTCCACGTTGACCATCTGTGCGGTGAACTCCAGAATCGTCTGATCGTCTGACTTTTCTACCCACATCGGACTGCTATCATTCTTACTGCTGTCCCCTGTCTTTTCCTCTGCTCCATCACTTCCAGTCTCGGTAACTTCAGCCATAAAGGCTCTAGCATTCGACTTTGGATGTGTACCCCAGTCATAAGTTCCATCAAGCTGTCTGTCTGATGTAACATTTGATAACAGACCAGCTATATTTGCCTGACTGGATGAACTACCCGGCAGATATCTCCCTTGAGATTGATTCTGATACTGGTTCTGGTAGTTTTCTACTTTCGGTCTCTGACACTCTCTAGTGAAGTGTCCCAACCCTTGGCAGTTGTAGCACTTAACCTTGAACTTATCAAATCCAATCTTATTGTTACTTACGTTGAGGTTTCTGCCCGTTCTTTTGATGAACCTTTTAACTCTCTGAGTTACCATGAGCATTTGCCATTGCAGTTCCATCTCCTCCAGATCATCAGGATCTACCTGATCGTAATCCTCATCCCAAAGTGCAGGATCGTTGATTTTGCCCTGAACGCATTTGCCGTAAGCGGCCACAAATGAAGCCAACAGATTCAGATGGTCTTCAGCTGACTTTGCGCTCATAGGCATCTTTGAATACCCTTGAGATGTAGATGATGATGTAGCCTGATTCTGCTTTTCTTCCGGTCTAGCAAACCCTAAGAAAGCCCTACTTATTGAGTCTTCTGTTTCAGCCGGAGTCGATGTTTCTCCTGAAAAGAAAGCTGTAGCCGTCTTCACGTCAGATGCCACTGAAGATTTTGATTTCCCAAAGTACATAGCAGGATCTTGAACTTGATCATAATTCGTTTCCTTCTTCAGCAACTCAAAGTGATAGGCCCTCAGCGTTCCAATAACATTATCTAGAGTCAGAGTATAGAACTTGTCTTCATCATGCTTTATCAGCGCCACATACATTTCCCATTTGGCCGGTAAAGCATCCAGAATCTTGTTAATCTTCTCTGTTTCACTATACTCCACATCATGACTGTCTAACTCAGTTAGTAAATGGTAGAATCGTGAAATAGTCTCATCCAGCTTTTCATTCTTCAAGGCTTTGAAGATCGCAAACTGTTGCTTGAGCATTTCCATTCGATTTTTTCTGACCCTTAGCTTACCTTCACACCGTTTCTCTAACGCATCCCACAGCTCTTTTGCTGTCTTCTGATTACGGAAAGTGTGCAAGATCTCCTGAGGTAACGCCATTCTGATAATAGCGAAGGCACGGTTTTCGGCTTCATACAACTTTTTATCGTCATCCTTCATCTTTGAATAAGTCACAACCTTTTGTCGTCCTTCAACCTCAGCCGTAGGTGGAATGTATCCTTCGTCAATACAAATCCACATTCGCATATCATTAAACCGCGTGAAGTCGGCAAACCTATCCTTCTACCAGTAATAGTCCTCTATTTTCATCAACTTCGGTGGAGAATTCGCTTTTCCAACCTCGTGATCCATCTCAATGAACCTCTGTAGACTTGTTTTTTTTTTTTTTCAAATATATTTGAATTTAAACTTAATTAATTTAATTCGAAATTAATTTAAATTAATTCTTTCGAATTTGGATAAATTCGAATTTAATTAATTTTAAACTGGTTTGGAACTAAATTCGAAATTAAGTTTGAAGTCCAACTATATTCGAAATTAAAGACAAATTCGAATGTCCACTTAAACTCGAAAACCGAACTAAATTCGAAGGTCTAAATTCGATTTTAGTGTAAAATCGAAATCCAAGCAAATTCAAATTGGCCAAACTCGAATCAAACCCTAAGAAACCTCGAAAGGAGCGTATTTTGTGCTAAACTCGAAAATGAGCAAACCTTAATACACCCTTAATAAACTCGAGCGCCGCAAGTTCGAAAAACGGCTAATACTTCGAGTTTTTCAAGTTTTTTTAGATTAAACCAATATTTTTACAAGTAAAAATACTGATTTTGATCAAAACCTTGAACCACAACAAAGTATTTCCCGAAATCTGACTTGATAAGCTCGAAAAACCTCAAAAATCGTGATATTAACCGTCCAAAACGTCAAGAAACCTAGGATGTATCTTATGAACACGAAGAACAGGAAGAACACCCCAAAGGCTCTGATACCACTTGTAAGGTCTTGAACTCACGGATCTATCTAGACGCGACACCGTCCAACGAGTGCGAAATCCTCGTTAGCGGCTTGACGGTAAGATCACGCACACGAAACACGGAGACTACCACGATGTTAGACGAACGACCTTGAACGCCCCCACACAATGATTCATTCCGAAAACACTCTCTGAATACTAGTAAACTCGAGATCGCCTTTGCTTAATCACTCTCTGAAATTCTGCAAAAGTCTGATAATTATTCGAGTTAATCCTTAATTATACTGACAGATTCGAGTTTGTCTTAAGACAAAGTCGAATCAGGCCCAAGGCCCATTCGAATTTGTCCTAAATGACACTTTCGAATTTACCTTAAGCACAAATTCGAATTTAGATCAAATTCGAATTTCACTATTAAACTTATGTTTGATCTTCTGTTTTAATTTATGTTTGAATATATCTTTGAACTTTATGTTTGAACTTCTTGTAATACGTTACACCAAGTTCAAACATACAAACAATAAATATCAAACACACATAATCAGATATATCAAACACTAGTCAATATTCAATACTATGTAACTTGACTTACACGAAATGCTAACTATACTTAGACTGCTATCGTCACACAGGGTGTACCAACACATGAAGAGCATTGTAACATCCCCGTAGATTTTCTGCCTCAGACGGTTGGTTTTTATGCCGAGCGTCATCTCGAAGGAGCTGCGGCTCGGGTCCGTACTTTGAGTACGAAGAGAGTATACGACATGTGTTGCCGGCGTTACTCTTGGGTGGCATCATAAAGACTTGTTGAATGTGTAAAATCTTTTGTGCTCACTAAGCTTTGCTTACCCCTCAGTTGTTTACTTTTTACAGGAAAAGGAAAATCCGCTGTTGGACCTTCTAGCTAGGTCATATTGTGAAGTCTTGAAAGATCCTCTACCACTCAATCGGTAACTGAAAACGTGGGAATAATGTTTTAATATTTGGGATGTTGTTATAATTGATTGGGTTTGTAGAGATTAGATTGGAACTTTGTAGCACCATACGGTGTTTGACAAATGTATTTTTATTGTGTATATTAATGCTTCCGCATCTTATTAAGTATTCAGATCATTAATGTATTGTGTGTTGTGATTAATCCTGAGTGATGTAATTGTGGTCATTGTGACAAATGGTGTCACAGGCTATGGTATCAGAGCAGTAGTTTACATTTCAAGTGTTCGTGAGGTCTTGGTCTCAAACATTAGGTGATGACATGTAGTGATTTTTAAGTAATGATCTGAACTAAGATAGGTTATGATCTAGTAATTATAGGAAAATGACTTTTGTACGGGTCAATAGGTGGTGTCTTTAAATAAATGAAATATTACTAAGAAAGTTACATGTTTTAAATTTCAGAATATGTTTGGAGAAGGAATGACACCACAAGAAACAAGGGAAATGATGCTAGCCATGATGGCTGAACAAAACAAGATGATTCAAGAACAGTTTCGGGCTCGAGATGAGGCTAAAGCCAAAAGAAGACAAGACAAGAGAAAGAACAAGGAAAAAGATAACAATGATGACAACCAAGATGACAACACTAGGTCATCTAATAAGCCCAAGGGTTTACGGTTTAAAGACTTTAAGGGGAAGGGAGCTGTTGAGTTTAATGGACTGGGAGATGCTATTGCCACACTGGAATGGATAACACCAACCGAGGGACATTCCGAATCAGCGATTGTGTTGAGAAGGATATGGTCCGATTTGCTACCGCCATGTTCACTAAGGATGTGGTAATGTGGTGAAATTCAATGGTGAATGCGCTAACTCTAGAGAAGGTTTCTGTAATGACATTGATCTAGCGGACTAAGTCTGTGTCCCAATATGTTGTAGAGTTCACGAGGCTAAGTTTGTTCGCGCCTCATCAGGTTGATAGTTAGGAAATAAAAGTGACCAGCTTTGAGGCTGGTCTTGATCAGAAAATAAGAAGAGTGATGAGCAATGTTCGCTACCCCACATTTGCTGGTCTACTGGAAGCCGCCAGAAATGTGGAACTTATTTTGATTATGTCTGGGTATGTTATGGGGTCTGCTGCTGCTTCTGCTAACCTAACTCAACCGTCACCAACGAAGCGTCAACGCGAGGGAGGGTACTCGGGTTCTTCTTGCTCATCGCAGTACTCACCACAACAATCTTACCGTCGACCGTCTGGTTCGTCTAATCGGGCTCATGCGTACTCCATCAACACCGAGCCGCAATATTGTAGTGAATGTGATCTGCAACACTTCGGCAAGTGCACTAACGGACGTGCATGTTTTTGTTGTGGGGAATTGGGCCACTACCAGAACGAGTGCCTACGGAAAGCTGACGCCTGCCATAAATGTGGTGTAGGGGGTGTGACACCCTTGCCACAACAACCACCATTTACAAAATACCCAGGATTAATCACCAACATACAAATACATAATGATCTGATAACCTAAATTAAGTGCGGAAGCATTAGAAACACATAATAAAAGTAGTGCAACAGTGTCAAACACCCTACGGTGCTACAAGGTACCAAATCTAAGTCTACATACCCAATACAATTATCACAACATCCACAATATAATACAACATTGTCCCAAAGCATGATTACCGATTATATAGTACCAAATCTTCCGAAACTTCCCAAATGACCTAACTAGAAGGTCCGACGGTAGACTTCCCTTTTCCTGTAAAATAAAAATAAACAACTGGGGAATAAGCGGATGCTTAGTGAATACAAAGATTACGCATTTTATAAATTTTTATGAAGACCAAGGGTAAAACCGATGACAAACATCGTATACCCTCTTCGTACACCAAGTACAGACTAGAGCCGCAGCCCCTTCGAGCCCAAAGCTCGGCTTTAAACATACCATCTGAGACAAACGTACGATCGAGGATGACATACTGCCTACCGGGCCTAGGAGGGATCAGCTCCAGGTCATATAGCGCAGTAACATCAGAGTAATCGATGCGACCCACCGGTCCATCACTAGATGCACAACAATCGAACGGACATGCAACAAGTAAGAATGTGCATCTAAATCTACGCAAGTTAGTAGAATTCCAAACAAATCATGAAGCAACAGGTCTCAGCAGGCAAAGCTTAACATAAAACAGATATAAACATGCGAAATCTACTGTACTCACAGTGGGTGCGTAAATAAAACTTCAATATTATTTCTCTTCGGGCTTTCAACCGGATCCACCAAGTACCCCCCTGTGGGTTAAACAACACCACAAGGGACCTGTTAAATTAGTTGCAACAATACCTCGGGTCAAAAACCGTTTAAATCCATAAGACCAAGTTTTGTAAGTTTTGCAATATTTTTCCCCCATTTCGGATCAATATCCAAATTCGAACCACAACTAAGTTTGAACCCATCTCAAGTTCACACCTTATTCTTTGAATAACTTTTGTTATTTATGTGTTGTCTATGGGTTTCATTCAAAATATTCGAGTTTAGAGAGTGGGTTTTCAATTTATAGGCATTAAACTCGAATTTAAGGGGTTAAACTCGAATTTCCTTCGAATTTTAGGACAAACTCGAACTCATGAGGATAAATTCGAACCATATTCGAATTTAGGGTCTTAATTTCGAATCCATGGTGTCAAACTCGAATTCATGCTCGAATTTAGTACAAAAATCGAGTTTGTTCTTGCATTTCGACTGTGTTCTTGACATTCTCGAGTTTGTTCATCATTACAACTTAAATCCTTCATTTCAAGGCCTAAAAATCACTGATATATCATGTATGATGCCTAGGTTCCATTCTATTACACATATACTATCATATTCTTGCAAGATTTCAAGCAAAACTAACTCCAAATCACATAAAAATAGCAGATTCGAATTTATGTTCTTCAAAAAATGAAATAATAAACTTAAAAAGTGTCGATTCTTACCTCAATTCGTACGAAATCAATAATCCAACCGTATATTGTTGTAGTACTCCTCGAGATCTTTGCGATGACGTATAAATCTCGATAATCGGCCGGTCGGTTTGTGAGATATCGTAGAGAGAATTCTAGAGAGAGAGAGTAGAGAGAGAGAGTGAAATGAAAATGAATGGCCTTTTAACCTTTTTATTCAACTTTCATCATTTTTGCACATTTCACCCCTCAACTTAACCGGTTCCATAAAATACAGATTTATTCTTAAATTTATCATTTCTAACTTTTATCATTTATAATACTCCATAATGATAATTATCAATACTTCTTAAAATAGCAACAAACTTTTAAATATCCCAAATACATAATAATTGCTCATAATTCAACTTAATTATAAATTATCCGCCTAAATAACTCCGAATTGCAGTAATTGAATTTATGGATGTTACAAACATGGGCTCCACCACGCTCTAACTTCATCCTCGAAGTTATTTGACTTCAAACAGCTGCGGATATTTTCTTAGCATATCAACTTTCGTCTCCAATGTATGATTGGCTCTCTTATGATGCTTCCAACGCACAAGCACCATTTCGACTTCTTTGCTTCTCAATTTCTTCACCTTAGTATCTAACACACACTCCGGCTCCTCAACGTACCGAAGCCTTTCATCAACTTGCAGCTCGGTGTGGTCAACCCAATCCTCATTGTCAGCAGTAAAGGATTTCCTAAGGTTCCCTACATGGAACACCGAGTGTATGCCCGACATTTCTTCAGGCAATTCTAACCGATATGACTGATTTCCTACTTTTTCGGTTATCTTAAATGGTCCGACAAATCTCAGAGCCAACTTTCCTCTTTTCACAAATCGTGTAACACCTCTCATAGGTGACACTTTCAGATAAACCCAATCATTCACCTCAAAATTGATTGTTTTGTGCCTCCTATCATAGTAACTTTTCTGACGATCCTGGGCCGCTTTCATGTTCTGCCTAATCAACTGTATCTTCTCGTTTGTTTCTTGAAGCAAAGTCGGCCCAGCAATCGGTGTTTCACCAGTTTCTCTCCAACATGTAGGAGTCCTACATCTCCTTCCATACAAAGCCTCAAACGGTGCTTTCTTGATCGTCGCGTGATAGCTATTATTGTACGAAAACTCTATCAGTGGCAAATGATCATCCCAGTTGCCACCGAGATCTAACACACACGATCTCATCATGTCTTCCAAAGTAAGGATTGTTCGTTCACTTTGGCCATCGGTTTGCGGACGATAGGCTGTACTCATTGCTATTCTCGTCCCTAACCCTTCTTGTAGTGCCGACCAGAAGTTTGAAGTAAATCGGCTATCTCGATCTGATACTATGGACTTAGGCAATCCATTCCTAGAAACGATCTCGTCCATGTAAATCTGAGCCAACTTCTCCAGCGAATAATTTTCTCTAATCGGTATAAAGTGAGCCGACTTAGTCAATCTATCCACGATCACCCATACTGCATCGTGTTGACGCCTAGTTTTCGGCAGCTTTGTAACAAAATCCATCGTTATCTGCTCCCACTTCCATTCCGGAATGGGAAGCGGTTGCAAACTGCCATAGGGTTGCTGATGTTCAGCTTTCACAAGCCGGAAAGTCCTGCATCTCTCCACGTATTGGCCTATATCTTTCTTCAATCCGGGCCACCAGAAGTCTGCTTTCAGCTCGTTGTACATCTTTGTGCTCCTGGGATGTACAAAATATTTCGATTGATGAGCTTCTTCTATTATCACATTTCTCATTCCACCCAACTTCGGCACCCAAATCCTCCCGTATACTCCTTTCAATCCCGATTCACTCGTTTCCATATTTTTAATCTGTACTCTAATATCCTTAGCACCGACATTTTCATCTTTCAAGGCTTCCTCCTGAGCGGCCTTAACATCATCAAATATTGTGGAAGTTAACATCGTGGACGTCATCATATAGCAGCAATCCTTAGCATAAGCTTTCTGGCTCAAGGCATCGGCTACTACATTAGCCTTTCCGGGATGGTACAGTATCTCACAATCGTAGTCTTTAATAAGCTCCATAGACCTACGTTGTCTCATATTAAGTTCCTTCTGACTTAAAATGTACTTCAAACTCTTATGGTCCGTGTAGAGTTGACACTTAGTACCGTACAGATAGTGTCTCCATAACTTCAATGCAAATGTGACTGCAGTCAACTCCAGATCATGAGTTGAATAATTCTTCTCATGCTGCTTCAACTGTCTTGAAGCATATGCTATAACCTTTCCACGCTGCATCAGTACAGCGCCTAACCCTAACCTCGAAGCATCAGTATAAACCACAAAATCCTCATTGCCCTTCGGTAAGACAAGTATCGGTGCCTCACTTAACGCCTTCTTCAGAACCTCAAAGGCCTCTTGCTGTACAGTTTCCCATTCAAACGGTGCATTCTTCTTTGTTAATGCAGTTAAAGGAACTGCAATCTTAGAAAAGTCCTTTATGAACCTCCGATAGTATCCCGCCAACCCCAGAAAACTTCTAACTTTAGTAGCTGAGCACGGCGGTTCCCAGTTCTTTATCGCTTCTACCTTAGCTGGATCTACCGAAATCCCAGCTCCAGAAATCACATGTCCTAGAAACTGTATCTGTTGAAGCCAAAACTCACACTTTGAGAATTTGGCATACAACTTTTCTTTCCTCAATAGCTCTAACAGTTCCCTTAAATGTTCAGCATGTTCGGCCTCAGATTTAGAGTATACCAAAATGTCATCAATAAACACTATTACAGACTTGTCTAACATCGGTCTGCACACTCTATTCATAAGATCCATAAAGACAGCCGGGGCATTGGTTAACCCGAAAGGCATAACCAAAAACTCATAATGCCCATAACGTGTCCTAAATGCTGTCTTAGGCACATCCTCTTCTCGTACCTTCAACTGACGGTACCCCAACCTCAAATCAATCTTAGAAAACACGCTCGCCCCATGTAATTGATCGAACAAGTCGTCTATCCTCGGCAGTGGATACTTGTTCTTAATCGTCAACTTATTCAGCTCCCGGTAGTCAATGCACATTCACATTGTGCCATCTTTCTTTTTCACAAACAATACCGGAGCTCCCCACGGTGATGAACTCGGCCGAATGAAGCCCTTGTCCAACAACTCTTGAAGCTGTGTCATCATTTCTTTCATCTCGGTTGGGGCAAGACGATAAGGAGAACGAGCTACCGGTGCAGCTCCAGGGATCAAGTCAATCTTAAATTCCACTTGTCTCTCAGGCGGCACGCCAGACAAGTCTTCCGGAAACACATCCGGGAATTGTGAAACAACCGGCACATCGGCCAAAGATCTCTTCTCAGCCTTAGCATCAATCGCATAAGCTAAGTAAGCGTCACACCCCTTTGCAACAAGCTTTCGGGCTTTTGCAATGGTCAGTAAACACAGATCCCCACTTCTCCTATCTCCGTATATACAGATCTCACGCCCCTCCGGAGTAGTTATCTTTATCATTCGGTTCTTACACATTATATGAGCTTCATTCTCAATCAACCAGTCCATCCCAACTAACACATCAAACTCGCTGAACTCTATAGCAATCAGGTCCAAATTGAAGACTACATCTTCAATTACTAATGTGCAATTACGGTATACGTGATCTACCTTGACTAGAGTGTTGCTAGCAGTTTCAATGTCAAGTATAGCAGATAATCTAGACAGTGGCATGGCAAGTCTTTGTGCAAAAACAGTAGACACGAAAGAGCGGTTGGCACCCGAATCAAAAAGAACTCGTGCAGGCAAGGAATTTACAATAAACGTACCCGTGACCACCTCCGGATTTTCCCTTGCCTCCTCTGCAGTAATTTGAAAAACACGAGCCGGTGCCCTTTGTGACTGACCCCGGCGGTTAACTGAACCACCACTTGAACCTCCAGAAGATCGTGTTGATGATGGAGCAGCAGCTGCTGCAACATTCTTCCTACAGTTCCTACTATAATGTCCCCACACCCCACACTTATAGCAAGCATCTCCTTTCCTTGGGCAATCGTTCTGAAAATGACCCAATTCCCCATAGCAAAAGCAAGCGCGTCCGTTAGTGCACTTGCCAAAGTGCTCCAGATGACACTTATTGCAGTATTGCGACTCGGTGTTGATGGAATAAGCACGAGCACGACCACGATCAGATGAACCAGACTGTCGGCGATAAGACTGCTGAGGTGAGTACTGTGAAGACCGGGAAGATCCCGAGTATCCTCCCTCCCGTTGGCGCTTAGGCGGTGACGGCTGTGTTGGGTTGGTGGAAGCAGCAGCGGACCCAATCGAGTATCCTGACATTATTATAATCTATTCTACATTTCTGGCAGCCTCAAGTAAACCAGCAAATGTAGGGTAGCGAACGTTGCTCATGACCCTCCTAATTTCAATATCTAGACCAGCCTCAAACCTGGTCACCTTCCTTTCCTCAGTATCGACTTGATGAGGCGCGAACAGACTCAGCCTCGTAAACTCCACAGCATATTGGGACACAGTCTTAGTCCCTTGCATCAGTGCCATAAAC
The DNA here is from genome assembly GCA_020465985.1 of Centrapalus pauciflorus. NCBI lineage: Eukaryota > Viridiplantae > Streptophyta > Magnoliopsida > Asterales > Asteraceae > Centrapalus > Centrapalus pauciflorus. The sequence goes on from JAANYP010008518.1 coordinate 44,202, forward strand.
TGTGCCTCCAATCTCCGACGCTCATCAACTAGACAGTATTGCTGAGTAAATAAGTCCGTAAACTCAGCCCAAGTCATCACAGAAACCTTCTCCTGTGTCAACGCATTCACCATAGCGTTCCACCACATGATCGCATCATTGGTGAACATAGCGGTAGCATACCGAACCATGTCCTTCTCAGCACAGTCGCTGATTCGGAATGTCCGTTCGGTTGCCGTTATTCATTCGAGCGCGGCAACAACGTCTCCCAATCCATTAAACTCCACAGCCCCGTTTCCCTTGAAGTCCTTGAAACGACAACCTTTGGGCTTGTTAGACGACCCAGTGTTGTCATCTTGTTCATCATTGTTACCCCCTTCTTTCTCTTTGTTCTTCCTTTTATCCTCTCTTCTCTTAGCGTCGACCTCATCTCGAGCCCGAAACTGATCCTGAATCATTTTGTTCTGCTTAGCCATGATGGCTAGCATCATCTCTCTGGCATCTTCAGGTGTCATTCCTCCTCCAGACATATTCTGAAATTATAAACATATAACTTGTTTAGTAACATGTCATTAATTTTAAAGACACCACTCATTTGTCCCGTATGATAGTCAATCTCCTATAATTACTAGATCATAACCTATCTTAGTTCAGATCATTACTTAAACCACTACATGTCATCACTTAATGTTTGAGATCAAGACCTCACGGACACTTGAATCTCAAACTACTGCTTTGATACCATCTCGTGTGACACCCTTGCCACAACAACCACCATTTACAAAATACCCAGGATTAATCACCAACATACAAATACATAATGATCTGATAACCTAAATTAAGTGCGGAAGCATTAGAAACATATAATAAAAGAAGTGCAACAGTGTCAAACACCCTACGGTGCTACAAGGTACCAAATCTAAGTCTACATACCCAATACAATTATCACAACATCCAGAATATAATACAACATTGTCCCAAAGCATGATTACTGATTATATAGTACCAAATCTTCCGAATCTTCCCAAATGACCTAACTAGAAGGTCCGACGGTAGACTTCCCTTTTCCTGTAAAATAAAAATAAACAACTAGGGAATAAGCGGATGCTTAGTGAATACAAAGATTACGCATTTTATAAATTTTTATGAAGACCAAGGGTAAAACCGATGACAAACATCGTATACCCTCTTCGTACACCAAGTACAGACCAGAGCCGCAGCCCCTTCGAGCCCAAAGCTCGGCTTTAAACATACCATCTGAGACAAACGTACGATCGGGGATGACATACTGCCTACCGGGCCTAGGAGGGATCAGCTCCAGGTCATATAGCGCAGTGACATCAGAGTAATCGATGCGACCCACCGGTCCATCACTAGATGCACAACAATCGAACGGACATGCAACAAGTAAGAATGTGCATCTAAATCTACGCAAGTTAGTAGAATTCCAAACAAATCATGAAGCAACAGGTCTCAGCAGGCAAAGCTTAACATAAAACAGATATAAACATGCGAAATCTACTGTACTCACAGTGGGTGCGTAAATAAAACTTCAATATTATTTCTCTTCGGGCTTTCAACCGGATCCACCAAGTACCCCACTGTGGGTTAAACAACACCACAAGGGACCTGTTAAATTAGTTGCAACAATACCTCGGGTCAAAAACCATTTAAATCCATAAGACCAAGTTTTGTAAGTTTTGCAATATTTTTCCCCCATTTCGGATCCATATCCAAATTCGAATCACAACTAAGTTTGAACCCATCTCAAGTTCACACCTTATTCTTTGAATAACTTTTGTTATTTATGTGTTGTCTATGGGTTTCATTCAAAATATTCGAGTTTAGAGAGTGAGTTTTCAATTTTTAGGCGTTAAACTCGAATTTAAGGGGTTAAACTCGAATTTCCTTCGAATTTGAGGACAAACTCGAACTCATGAGGATAAATTCGAACCATATTCGAATTTAGGGTCTTAAATTCGAATCCATGGTGTCAAACACGAATTCATGCTCGAATTTAGTACAAAAATCGAGTTTGTTCTTGCATTTCGACTGTGTTCTTGACATTCTCGAGTTTGTTCATCATTACAACTTAAATCCTTTATTTCAAGGCCTAAAAATCACTGATATATCATGTATGATGCCTAGGTTCCATTCTATTACACATATACTATCATATTCTTGCAAGATTTCAAGCAAAACTAACTCCAAATCACATAAAAATAGCAGATTCGAATTTATGTTCTTCAAAAAACGAAATAATAAACTTAAAAAGGGTCGATTCTTACCTCAATTCGTACGAAATCAATAATCCAACCGTAGATTGTTGTAGTACTCCTCGAGATCTTTCCGATGACGTATAAATCTCGATAATCGGCCGGTCGGTTTGTGAGATATCGTAGAGAGAAGTAGAGAGAATTCTAGAGAGAGAAAGTAGAGAGAGAGAGTGAAATGAAAATGAATGGCCTTTTAACCTTTTTATTCAACTTTCATCATTTTTGCACATTTCACCCCTCAACTTAACCGGTTCCATAAAATACTGATTTATTCTTAAATTTATCATTTCTAACTTTTATCATTTATAATACTCCATAATGATAATTATCAATTCTCAAACTTCTTAACTTCTTAAAATAGCGACAAACTTTTAAATATCCCAAATACATAATAATTGCTCATAATTCAACTTAATTATAAATTATCCGCCTAAATAACTCCGAATTACAGTAATTGAATTTGAGGATGTTACATGGGGGCACTATTGTAGGAACTGTCGAAAGAATACTCCAGCTACTGCTCCAACATCGACACGATATTCTGGGGATCCAGTGGTGGTTCAGTTAACCGCCAGAACCAGCCACAAAGGGCACCAACTTGTGCTTTCCAGATAATAGCGGAAGATGCTAAGGAAAATCCGGAGGTGGTTACGGGTATGTTCATTGCTAACTCTATGCCTGCATGAGTATTATTTGATTCGGGTGCCAATCGATCTTTTTTGTCTACTGTCTTTGCTTAACAACTTGCCATGCCACTGTCTAAGTTAATAGCTGTACTTGACATTGAAACTGCTAGTAACACGTTAGTCAAAGTAGATCATGTATATCATAACACTACATTAGTGATTGAAGATGTAGTCTTCAATCTTGATTTAATTCCGATAGAGTTCAACGAATTTGATATAATAGTCGGAATTGACTGGTTGATTGAGAATGAAGCCCATATAGTTTGTAAGAAGCGAATGATAAAGATAACTACACCAGAGGGGCAAGAGATCTGTATATACGGGGATAGAAGAAGTGTGAATCTGTGTCTGCTGAGGATTGCAAAAGCCCGAAAGCTTGTTGCTAAGGGTTGTGAGTCTTACTCGGCATATGCTATTGATGCCAACGGCGAGAAGAGAACTGTGGCCGATGTGCCTATTGTATCTGAATTCCCGAATGTGTTTCCGGAAAACTTGTTTGGTGTGCCACCTGAGAGACAAGTGAAGTTTAGATATGACTTGATCCCTGGAGCTACTCCGATAGCTCGTTCTCTGTATCGCGTTGCTGCTACTGAAATGCAAGAAATGATGAAACAACTTCAAGAGTTGTTAGACAAAGGCTTCATTCGACTGAGTTCATCGTCGTGGGGAGCCCCGGTACTGTTATTTAAAAAGAAGGATGACACAATGAGAATGTGCATCGATTACCGTGAGCTGAATAAGTTGACGATTAAGAACAAGTATCCGTTGCCGAGAATAGATGATTCATTTGATCAACTACATGGGACAAGTGTCTTTTCTAAGATTGAATTGAGATCGGGATACCATCAGTTGAAAGTTCGAGAGGAGGATGTACCAAAGACAACATTTATGACTCGGTATGGGCATTACGAATTTCTGGTTATGCCTTTTGGGTTAACCAATGTCCCGGATGTCTTTATGGATCTCATGAATAGGGTTTGCAGACCAATGTTAGACAAATCAGTGATCATATTCATTGATGATATACTGGTATACTCTAAGTCTGAAGCGGAGCATGCTGTTCATCTAAGGGAATTGTTGGAGCTGCTAAGAAAGGAAAGGTTGTACGCCAAATTTTCAAAATGTGAGTTTTGGCTACAACAAATACAATTTTTAGGACATGTGCTTTCGGGAGCTGGATTTCTGTAGATCCAGCTAAAGTTGAAGTAATAAAGAACTGGGAACCGCCTCGTTCAGTTACTGAGATAAGAAGCTTTCTTTGATTGGCAGGATATTATCAGAGGTTTTTTAAAGATTTCTCGAAGATTGCAGTATTGTTGATTGCATTGACAAAGAAAAATGCACCATTTGTATGGGAGGCCGAACAACGAAAAGCATTTGAGATTTTGAAAAACACCTTAAGTCACCAGTACTTGCCCTATCAGAGGGAAATGAGGACTTTGTGGTATATACGGATGCTTCTAGGCTGGGATTAGGCGTTGTATTGATGCAGTGTGGGAAAGTAATTGCTTATGCTTCAAGACAGTTAAAGCAACATGAAAAAGACTACTCGACTCACGATCTAGAGTTGACAGCTGTAACGTCTGCTTTGAAGTTATGGCGACACTACTTGTATGTAACTAAGTGCCAACTTTATACGGATCATAAGAGTTTAAAGTACATTTTCAGCCAGAAGGAACATAACATGAGACAACGTAGGTCTATGGAACTTATCAAGGATTACGACTCTGAAATCCTTTATCATCCTGGCAAGGCTAATATGGGAGCTGATGCTTTGAGTCGCAATGCCTATGCCAAAGACTGTTGCTACATGATGACGTCTACGATGCTAACTTCCATGATTGTTAATGATGTGAAAGCCGCTCAAGTGGAAACTTTAAAGGAAGAAAACATTGATGACGAGGATATAAGGGTACAGAAAAAGATTAAGGAGACAAGTGAGTCTGGATTGAAGGGTGTGTGTGGGAGAATCTGGGTGTCGAAGTTTGGCTGCATGAGAAGAGTAATTATTGAAGAAGCGCATCAATCCAAGTTTTTTATACATCCCGGGAGCATAAATGCATACAATGAGCTGAAGGCTGACTTTTGGTGCCCTGGATTGAAGAAAGACATTGGTCAGTATGTTGAGAGATGTCGGACTTGCCGGCTAGTGAGAGCCGAACATCAGCAACCTTATGGTAATCTGCAACCGCTTGCCATTCCGAAATGGAAGTGGGAACACATAACTACGGATTTTTTCACGAAGCTGCCGAAGACTAGGCGTCAACACGATGCTGTTTGGGTAATTGTGGATAGATTAACTAAGTCGACACACTTTATCCCGATCAAAGAAAGTTTTTCTTTGGAGAGGTTGGCACAGATTTACATGAACGAGATCATTTCTAGACATGGAGTACCTAATTCCATTGTATCGGATCGGGATAGCTGATTTACTTCAAATTTCTGGTCAGCATTGCAAGAAGGATTTGGTACAAGGATTGCTATGAGTACAGCTTATCGTCTGCAAACCGATGGTCAGAGTGAACGGACCATCCTTACGCTTGAAGATATGATGCAGTCGTGCATTTTGGATTTGGGTGGTAATTGGGATGATCATTTTCCACTGATAGAGTTCTCTTACAACAACAGTTACCATGCGACTATTAAAAAAGCTCCGATCGAGGCACTATACAGAAGAAGGTGTAGGACTCCTACATGTTGGAGAGAAATGGGGGAAACACTTATTGCTGGGCCGACACTATTACAGGGAACAAATGAGAAGATACAGCTGATAAGACAAAATATGAAAGCGGCCCAGGATCGACAGAAGAGCTATCATGATAGGAGGCATAAACCAATCAATTTTGAAGTAGATGATTGTGTATATCTAAAAGTATCACCTATGAGAGGTGTTACTCGTTTTGTTAAAAGTAAAAAAGTTGGCTCCAAGATTTGTTGGACCTTTCAGAATAAAAGAAAAAGTTATAAATCAGTCTTATTGTTTGGAGTTGCCTGAAGAAATGTCGGGCATACATCCGGTGTTCCATGTGGGGAACCATAGAAAATCCTTCCCTACTGGAAATGACGACTGGGACGATCACACCGAACTGCAAATTGACGAAAGGCTTCGATACGTCGAAGAGCCGGAATGTGTATCGGATACCAAAGTGAAAACGCTAAGGAACAAAGAAATAGAGATGGTGCTTGTACGTTGGAAGCATCATAAAGGAGCAAATCATACGTGAGAAAACAAGACACAGATGTTGAAGAAATATCCACATTTGTTTGAAGCTAAGTAACTTCGAGGACGATGTTTAAGCGTGGTGGAGCCCATGCTGTAACATCCTCGGATTTTAAAATGTTCTAATTGAGGTTTATTAGCTTGAATTTTGAATTTTATAAAAGTACGTCGGATTATGAAAGATGATTATGTATTTGGAAATTTAAAAGCTGGTTGCTATTATAAGAAATTAAGAAAATTTAGAATTTCGAATTATTATTATTAAGTATGATGATTTTAAATGTTAGTGATGATAAAATTAAGATGGAAATCAGTATATAATGAAATCAGATAAGTAGAGGGGCTAAATGTGTAATTAGCCGAAAGTGCTGAGATAGAAGACATGGAGTCTCTCATTTCTCATTTAACACCTCTTCATTTCAACAACTCTCACTCTCTCTAAATCCCTGTTGAATTTCAAATTTGTGGAGCAAAATTCATGGAATTAATCTGGATATTAACAAGAAACAAACAGAATCAAGGTAAGAAATTAATTTCAAAGCTTGAGGTTTTATTTTCTTAGAATAAATATGCAAAATTAGGAATTTTGATTCTGGAAATGTTGTTGCATGTATGTTATACTAGTTGGGAATCATCATTTGAAGTTCCTAGAAGCTTTAGAACAAGAATCAATCGTTGAATCGTCTTAAACGGTAAGAAATCTGAACTTTGGTGTATCTCTGTGTTCTTGAGAAAAATCTTCATTTTTGTCAAATCTGGACAAAATAACATGTTATAGATGGGGAAAATAGTGTAGAAGCACTCCAAATTTGATAACATAAGATTTCCATGGATTGCATGTTAAAAAAATTGAGTTTGGTGAATTTTTGGCTTAAAACCCGTAGCTGCGAGTACTGACCTGTTGGTCGACTCGGCGAGTCAGTGGGTCGACTCGGCAAGTCGCCAAGAACACATGATCAATCGTTTAAATTTTCTAAGTGTAGGATCCGAATCCGGTTGGGACCCGAACTCGGATGGACCCGAAATCGAATGGGTCAAAATCTCGGGTCAATATATATATCTCGGATAGTACATCGGATGTAACCAAAATCCAGCTGAGGATCCGAAATTTGGACCTCGACTCGGCGAGTGACCTGCACCGACTCGACGAGTCGGTCACTTTTCATGCGAAATCTGGGTGGGGTTTTAAGGACTCGAAATTCTGGATAATTAATCAGTCTTTTGGGATATCTTTTGTATTATATTAAGGTATATAATGAAGGATTATTTGGGAATAATAACACAATAAATGATGGTTTTTAACACGAGTTTCGGACGTCGGTTCCAAATGTTGTAACACTTTAATTGTAAAGAATTGAAGCAAATTGCCAGCGAACATATAATGATATGTTTATTCCATGAAAATGTAACAGGTCCCTTGTGGTGTTGTTTAACCCACAGTGGGGTACTTTGTGAATCCAGTTAAAATTCCAAGGAGAAAGAATATAACTTGAAGTTGATAAACGCACCCATTGTGAATACCTATGATTTCACATGTCTACATTTGTTTTATGTTTGCTGTTGCCTGCTGAGGCATGTTGTTTCATTTTCGTTTGACACTCTACAAACTTGCTTTTATGATTGATGAACATTGTTGCTTGTTGCATTTCCGTTTCTTTGTTGTGCATCCTTTGATGGACCTGCGGGTCGCATCTGTGATCTGGTGTTACTAAGGCTATATGACCTCGGAGTGAGGTCCTAAAGAGCATTGTGACATCCCCGATGATTTTCTGCCATAGATGGTTGGCTTTTTTGCCGAGCGTCGTCTCGAAGGAGTTGCGGCTCGAGTCCGTACTTTGAGTACGAAGAGAGTATACGACATGTGTTGCCGGCGTTACTCATGGGTGGCATCATAAAGACTTGTTGAATGTGTAAAATCTTTTGTACTCACTAAGCTTTGCTTACCCCTGAGTTGTTTACTTTTTACTGGAAAAGGAAAACCCGCTGCTGGACCTTCTAGCTAGTCATATAGTGAAGTCTTGAATGATCCTTTACCACTCAATCGGTAACTGAAAACATGGGAATAATGTTGTAATATTTGGGATGTTGTAATAATTGATTGGGTTTGTAGAGATTAGATTGGAACCTTGTAGCACCATAGGGTGTTTGACTAATGTATTTTTATTATGTATTTTAATGCTTTCGCATCTTATTAAGTGTTCAGATCATTAATGTATTGTGTGTTGTGATTAGTCCTGGGTGATGTAATTCTGGTAATTGTGGGAAAGGGTGTCCCAAGAAGCCCTTTAACAAATCAGTTTAATTCTATCAAACGCCGAAAACAAGAAACACTTCTGAACAAGTTGTATATTCCCTGATAATATATATCTGACTTTCAAACATCTTTACAGGTACAATGGCATCTCGTTCCCAATCAGGAGAAAATGTACCAATCCCGAGCCCTCAGCACTCTAACCCTAACCAAGTCTCTGATGACGAAATCACCTCCAGATCCATAGCACTACCACCCAGACCCTCAGATGAAATATTCCCCAAACAAATGTGGCTACCCATTAAACCCAACAACTTCCTCCTAGACCCCGCTTTTCTCAATAAAACCGAGGAAGACCCAGCCATCAGAATATCTAACTGGGTCGTCGAAGAGATCCTAATGGGCCATCGAATCTCATATGCCCTAACCAGTCGACCAGGACCCCGTCCACCCCAAGTCTATGTGCAACAATTTGGGCACACCCTCACGTATCACCCTAAACAAAATCACATTACTGGTAATATTGAGGATCATACCATCGAGATCGCATTCCCTAAATTTCACCACAGCCTTTGCCTTCCCCGCCGCCGCGATTTCCCTGGCCGTCCTGATTATGACGAAGAACTGCCAGAGGCACAAATCTGCCGTGAAATAGAACAACTTGGTTACGATGGCCACTTCCGCAAAGCCTCCGAATTCTTTCGCCGAATTCTCCTAGGACATTGGGTACTACCTATACTCAATCCTTGACCGTTGCCTAACTGTCAAGGCCTCCGAAGCTGACCAAGCAAGTCTTAGAATTTTACGGATCTTTCACAGCGTTGCCTACAACCGCCATCACAACTACGCTTGGACCTTGTGGACCGAATTGCTAGAGGTCATCCAGGCTAAAGGGTTAAGACGAGTGAGAAAGTTTGTTCCAGCCCCGCGATTCCTTCAACTGCTCATCTCACATTGCATGACACAAATCTCTGATATCAGACGCAGAGACCATGAAGTCGGGATGAGAGATTTCCAAATATAATACTTTCATGATCCGATCTCTCCCCCCGAAATCCAAATCAGACCAATACTTTCTTGATTCTATTTTTAAATCTTTATATTTTAATTGATATAATTTTGAATTTTAAAATAGTTAGTTTATATGTAGTAATAGTAGTAATAATAATATGGGATAAAATCATACAGATGTATGCTACTTTACTGAAATTATCGATATGACTAATGTAGTTCTTTTTTTACCCGGATGATACTCGTACTTTGATTTTATTGTTGATATGGTACATTTGGTGACTGAAATTATCGATAATTTCGGTAATTAAACAAGACTAATGTAATTGTCATATCGTAAAAAAAATATGTCATGTCACCGTTTGAGTCAGCAAAAACTGTCATGTGAGCATAGTTAGCGGTCATACGTACCATATCAAGAGGTCACCTTTGAGTACAAGTATCATCCGGTTAAAAGAAAAAGTAAACTAGTCATATCAATAATTTCAGTAAAGTAACATACATTTGTATGACTTTAACCCTAATAATATTGATATGGTTTGATCTATATTAGATTGATAATATTTGGTTTAGACTTTAGATTAAATTTCTTATTAAGTTTAAAATTATAAGAATATTTTATTTTATTTAAAAAATAATAAATTATATTTATCTTTTAAAAATTGATGGGTAAATACAAATTATATTTGTTTTCTTATAAATTAACTAGTTTATGAACTCACGTATAACGTGGATAATTTTTAAAAAACAATTGGTTATATAATATGTATGTAAACTTATAATTAAACCATATAAATTTTAATTATTATAAAAAAGTACAAGAAAAGGATAGTAATTCTCAAAATATATTTTATCTATAATTCTAAATATACATGAATAATAGTTATTTTTTAAACATTCTTTTAAATTTGTTAATTCTTAATTAACAAAACATGTTATGACATATGTTTTTTATTAATATCGGTTTTTTTCAAATATAATCTTATTTATTTTAATATTGTATTTTATAATTTATAATATGCTTATATATTTTTAATTGATATTTTAAGATTTTTTTACTTTATAAATATAATTTGAAGTTTATGTATAGATTCTATAATTTAGGATATCTTTAAAGTTTATGTTTAGATTAGTTAAAAAATAAGTGTTAAATAGATAATAAAAAAATAACATTATTGGATAATGTCAAATAGTGGATATAGTTAATTATTTTTTATTTTATTTTAAAAATAATAATTTGTATTATCATTTCTAGATGTGTTTTAATAATATTCTATTTTTTGATTTAAATATAATGTTATTTATTAATAATTTTTTGAAGTTTATAGATAAATTATTTAATTTAAGATTTTATTAAGTTTAGATTTAGATTAGCTAAACATTAACAAATGTCAATAAATAATGATGGTAAACAACATTATTAGATAACGTTAAATAGTGGATAGAATTAATTAATTATTAATAAATATCAAATAGATAATAATGGTAAATAACATTCTTTAATAATGTCAAATAGTGTATAAAATTAATTAATTATGTCCTACTTATTAATATTTATAGATATTGGAAATAGTAAATTTTATTTATTATTTATTTTTATTCTATTTTTAAAATAATAAAATGTATTTATATTGTTAGGTTGAACGTGGTGACGCCATGAGGCGTTTTATGTTCTCATTTAATTTATATATATATATATATATATATATATATATATATATATATATATATGTAATAATTGCAGAACCTAAATTTAGTATAGAACCGTAGAACCAATATCGTCCATAGATTAGATTAATCTAACGGTTTTGATTAAAACCATAAAGTTTGGAATTAGTGAAAAAAATATTGGTATTAGTATTTTTTAATTCTTTGAGGGTAAAAAAGGAATAGATTGGAAATAGCAAAAAGATTGACATTAGTAAAATAAATATCCTTTTACTTTAAATTAAAATAACATTAATATGATTAATTGTTAAATCAAAAAAATTATACCATAAAAACGAAAATTTTATACTCTTTTAAACGAGACCGGTCATGATATATTTTTTTCGAAAACATTTTACGTGTTTATTTTTCGTAAAAAAATTACCCAGACCACGATGCAATGTAGCATGGCCGATATCATTCAATGTTGAATGAACACTTGATATCCTATATTCGACGTCGATGCAACACTGCATGTACATTCAAAATTAACAGAACCAAAATAATGGTCAAAATTAGTAGTCAAAAGTTGGTTTATTTAATGAGAACAGTAATGATATATTTTTTTCGAAAAAATTTTACGTGTTTATTTTTCGTTAAAAAAAAACTTACCCAGACGACGATGCAATGTAGCATGACCGATATCATTCAATGTCGAATGAACACTTCATGTCGTATATTCAACGTCGATGCAACACTGCATGTACATTCAAAATTAACAGAACCAAAATAATGGTCTAAATTATTAGTCAAAAGTTGGTTGATATAATGAGAACAGTAATGATATATTTTTTTTTGAAAAAATTTTACGTGTTTATTTTTCGTAAATTTTTTTTTTACCTAGACGTCCATTCAATATATTATATAGAGATCATTCAATGTCGAATTACAGTTAATACCACACATTCAACGTCGAAGTGATACTATATATCATATATGCAACACTGGATGTACCTTCGATATTAAAAGAGTCAAAAATGGACAGTCAAACTTGATGGACTACTATTAATTCAATGTTAATTGCATAATTACCATCTTATCCCTAGTGTTATATGATAATCCAATGGTTTAGATTGGTTCTATAGTTCTGCATAAAATTAAGGTTCTGCAATGATCCCAACCCTATATATATAAAAAACCTCTACTTATCAGTTTTTTGTGATTACTACCCTAAACCATTTTTCGTTGCATGGAAAACCACGAACTAACTAAAAATCAGTAAATCAAGGTTTTATCAATAGGTAACCGGTTGAAATCAGTTATTAATCCTACATGGACTGATAAATAACGTACGTCGAATAAATTTTAATTGTTGAAACCGGTTGCCAAGTATTACACATGATTTAAACTCCCGTTAATAATTTATAAACGGGATTACATCATCAACAGTGGTTTAAATGATGTGTAATACTTAACAACTGGTTTCAACAATTAAAATATATACCACGTAGGTTATTTACCGGTCCACGTAAGATTAATAACCGGTTTCAATCGGTTTCCCAATTGTGAATTCATATTTCTAGCAATTCATATCAACATTAAACAATATATGAACAATTATAACAATCTAACACAATCTATTGAATGATTAAGAGAAGAATATTACATTTGGTTCATGGCTTTCTTGCAAAGCAAACTTCTATTCTCTCTCTAGATCCGTATCCACTTTCTATTCTTGTCCGATCTATTCCAAAATAGAAATACTACTTCTATTTATATACACAATATAACTATTGTGTATTTACAATAAATTCCCCTGAACTATTACAAAATATTGTTTTCAACTCTACTTATAATTGTACCCAACAATCTCCCCCTTAGAGATGAAAACAATTTTTCATTTAAAGTACTCTGTTCAGGTTAATTCTTATCTTGAATCTTCTTCTTTTCTATGATCTCTGAATCTTCTTCTTTATTGTCTCACTCTGATCTTCACATCTCTTCTATTCTGATCTTCTCTTTTCTTGTAAGCACACTCCCCCTTGGATCATGAATAGCTTTTAAATCTCTTCCTTGATCAATTGTCTTGAGATGATGTAGTAATTGCCTTCAGTTGATTTCAAACTACTCAACAGTTGTTTCTGAAATTCAGCTTTTCTCCCCCTCATGATGATCATAAAAAATTATGAACATCATGCAAAAACTTCAGAAACATTAATTCAATGAAATTATAGTAGAAGAAATACAACAACAATTACAACTCAGAAATTATTACAAATTGATTTTCTCCCCTTAAACTGATATCTCTCCCCCTATACAAAACAAATTTATCTCACTCCCCTTCAAATTGATACATTTTCTTTACAAAACAAAGTCAAAGCTTTTCAACTTGACTTGAGGAAAATGAAACAAATTCATTAGTGAAATCCAGGTCCACATAGGATTCCTGTTTACACAATAGACAAAATCTATGTGACCTACGTTCAGCGCTGGCATGATGTTAACACTGGTAGGATTTCCAAATAGTCATCGTGAAATCCTTTATCATGAAAGAATCACTCTTATTTGTTCCGGCTTAGTCACTTTGGACTAGCAGTTTATAGTCACGCAGACTGTTAGACTCGATGTGTCCTAAAAGTGTATATAATCAGCTCTAGACACAATGTGCATCAAATGAAATTGGAGACCGGAGCAACTGTCTTCCTTGTTTCAATATCAATAATATCCAAATGATATATCGATAGAAATGTGCTATATCTCCGTGATTATTGAAACAGAAATCTTTTGAGAGATAATTGAGTAGCTGGTGGGGTTAAGTGCATGCGTCACTGGGTCCATGACGTCTTTTTCAATATCAAGTCGCCTAGGGCTTGATAGATTATGTGGATTACCCAGCAGACACAGTGTAGGATAGGATTATCTTTTCTTCAAATCCTTTCTCAACTCTCAGCTCTCAGCATTTTTCAACCTAGCTCCCTCCGGCTCACTTTTCAGAATTAAATTCAGTCAGCTTTATAGAAAAGCATGATCTGATGCACCACCATCTCCTTTCAATATCAATATCCCTCTCATTTACATTTTATCTCTGCTCGACCCTGTCAGTATTCCGTGATAACTGACACTTCTCAACTAATAAACCTAAAGAACCCTCACCCACACAAACTATAGATGGTTTGCTCCTTGGGTAGGTCTTCCGGTTCTGGTTAGACCATAGAAGCGATATTTATGCCTATCACTCAGATTGGTGCATAATCGGAGTCAGCAGAATTAATCTTAAGCGTTTCAGCTCATGGGATACCAAGAAATTCAGCTCATTTGAAATCGGAGATGATAATCAGAATAAATTTTGGGAATGATAGCAGAATGAAATGTACAATCTGATATAAGATATGAAATGAATCAGACTTGTTATGAAAGAATTAGGTCATGGAGAATATGAGAGTATTCTTTGAACGGGAGAATATTAAAGAGAATCTCAGAAGTAATGAGATTTTGAACATCAAAGAGATTAAATCAATTAATCGCAATGAGAGATTCAGAGAATCAGAAGATTATGAAAATATTTTGCTTTTCAGCTCAAAAAATCTTTTTATGTGTGTATCAGATATTTTCGTGAAAAATTACACACAGTTTTGAAAAATGTCATCATCAAAGTGCGTCTGAAACTCCCCCTGGAAATAAGCACACACAGTTAGTCAACTCATAGAAATGAAATCAGGAGCAAAAAATTATAAAAATAAAACTCCCTCTAAATCAATGCAGCTTCAGAGTTGAATTCAGGGCAGGAATTCCAGAAATATTTGTCTTTCAGACTCGGGTTCTAATCTGAAGTGATTAGAAGCCATATGTCACGGAAGCTCGGGTTTCAGTCTGATGTAACTGAAAGCCTTTGACTCTGGTTCATTGAAGTCCGGGTTCTAGTCTGAATTAACTAGAAACCACTTTGATTTGAAACACGGGTCTTGATCTGATGTAATCAAGAGCCTATTGAAATGAAGAACGGGTCCTTATCTGAAATGATAAGAAACCTATAACCTGCAAAATTTAAGATGTCTTTGGTATCCAAACAGATTTGGATCCAGACTTGTTAGCGCTCTTGGGTACCCATTTCAAAACAGGTTTTGGTACCCACTTGTACTTGGGTTTAGGTACCCATTGCAAGTTATAACTATCAGCTTCTCTTTCAAAAGCAGAAAACAAATTTCTTTGAGTATGAGAAAATTGAATATCTGAATTTCTAAAGAAACTTGAATTTGAATGATCAGACTTTTGCGAACTCTTCTTTTTGAAAAACTGTCCGGTTCTTGCCTGTTTCTGATAATACTTGGTATTTTTCTGTGAAAATGTTTTCTGATTAGAATGACCAGTATTTTCAGAAACTTTAAGAAAATTTGACTTCGAAGATTCACCGGTGTAAATCTTGACCGGAAGTTGTTCAATAATTTTATCTTTGCCGCTGTGTATCTTTAACAGATACTTAAGTTTAAGATCTGAAGAAGAATCAAACTTAGCAGAGTTAGTTAGATTCACTTCACTTTCAGAAGACAAACCAGAGTGATTAATATTGGATTTTAAACACACTGAAGAAGGGGTCTTAACCTTTGACTCAGTTGATGAAGTAAACACATGTAATTGTTTTGTAAGATGAAGTATCTGATCTTCCAAACTTTTGATAATGACTAAATTTGAATTTCTGTCATGATCAAATGATTGGTAATCAGATTTAAAAGATTGTTCTTTGATTAAGAACATTTGTCTTTCATCTTCAAACAATTCAGATTTTGATTTAAAATCTTGTTCTTTAAGTAAGAACTCATGTCTTTCCTTCTCAATCAAATCTTTAGTTAAAGACAACTCTTGTTGAAGAGCAAAAATTTCTTCATTTTTGTTTAAAATACAATTCTGATCAGTCGGTTTTGTCTTACAAAGTGTATCTTCAAGATCCTGAACTTTCTTGTAAAGATCAGATCTTTCAGGCAAAAGATATTTCAGTTGAGTTGCATTCTGAAAATTTTCTTGTTTCAGCTCATCAAGTTCTTTAAGTAATTCAGATATTTTCAATTGATGAGCACAACTCTCAGAGTTTTGTTTTTCTTTTAAGCTTTGAATTTCTTCATTCAATATTTGTACGTCACGTAACGCCAAATGTTTATCAGTATTTAACTGAATGAGAATGTCGTAATTGTTCTTACGAATCTTTTCAGATTCAGTAAGTTTGACAATCAGCTCAGACTTTGAAAATTGTTCAAACATCATTATGAATTGCAGAAAAATTGAATCTTCCAAGATCTTTTATGGAAAAATGAGTGAATTCTGATAAAACTTTGAGAATTATATCTAAAAATGATAACTTGTGAAAAATCAGCTCGGAAATGACTTTTTGACGTTAAAATTTCAGCTTTTCTGTATAAAATTGCCCGTAACTTTTTTCTGGAGTGGAATTGGGCCTCGAAAATTTACCGAACTGGCTATGCCAGTTCTAGAAATGTAGATCTCTTTTCAAGCTTCGATTTGACGTATGGTAGGCCTTCTAACGATGTTCCAGTCAAAAGTTATGACCAATTTAAGCAGCTAAGGTCAAATAGTCAAACTTGAATGATAAAAGAATGAAACTCGAATGGTTATGACTGAAACTCAAATGAAGAATGATAAAACTCGAATGATTAAGTATGAAACTCGATTGATTAAGTATAAAACTCGATTGATTAAGTATGAAACTCGGATGAAGCTTATTGAATCTCGAATGAAGAATGATTCAACTCGAATTACACTGTGCTCAACTCGAATGAAACATGAAGTTTCTCGATTGATGCTTTGATCAACTCGAATGAAACATGAAGTTTCTCGATTGATGCTTTGATCAACTCGAATGATAAAGGATTAGAACTCGAATGAATAAGCCTAAAACTCGAATGATAATATCTTGCAACTTGAATGATACAGCTTGAAACTCGACTAACGAGGCTTGAAACTCGGTCAATGAAGTGATAAACTCGAATGATACTTGATGAAACTCGATTACCACTTTATAAAACTCGATTGAAGCTTTGATCAAACTCGAATACTTCTTTGTAAAACTCGATCAAAGCTATGAACATAGAGATGCCCGAGTTTTAACAAAATATTTCAAAAATCAAATTCAAAAAATCCAATTTTCAACAAAAATCCACAAATTGATTCCAGATTAAAATCGAAGCTGCGGTTTTCACACACAAACACTTTTTGTGAAAACAACTTGACCAATTTCAGATTAAAATCCAAAAATCGATCAAAAACCTCAAGAACACACACTTTTTCAAAAATTCAGTAAAATCCAAATTAAATCTTGTGTGCTTGAAATTAAAATCTGATGTTTATCACAATAGATTCGACTTTAAATGCTCCACCTTCGTTCCAATTTTCACTTCAATTCATCCACAAAATCAAAAACCTCAATTAATTTTCTGTTTTCGAAAAACTTGATGTAACAGTGTTCGAAAAAAAAATGAAAATTCAGATTCAAAATTCAGTCAATTTAATCCATATTAGGCTCTGATACCAATTGTGAATTCATATTTCTAGCAATTCATATCAACATTAAACAATATATGAACAATTATAACAATCTAACACAATCTATTGAATGATTAAGAGAAGAATATTACATTTGGTTCATGGCTTTCTTGCAAAGCAAACTTCTATTCTCTCTCTAGATCCGTATCCACTTTCTATTCTTGTCCGATCTATTCCAAAATAGAAATACTACTTCTATTTATATACACAATATAACTATTGTGTATTTACAATAAATTCCCCTGAACTATTACAAAATATTGTTTTCAACTCTACTTATAATTGTACCCAACACCAATGATAAACATTGATTTACTGATATTTAGTTAGTTCGGAGTTTTCTATGCAACAAAAAATGGTTTGGGGTTTTAATCATAAATAATTGAAAAGTTTGGGGGTTTTAACTTTTCGAGCAATTATCCTATATATATAATTACACAGCGCACTCGAAGGTACCACTCTTAAAATTATGTTTTTTTGAATTTTTTTTCATAAACACGTTTTAATTATAATTACACAGATAATATATAAATTTAACGTAAATTCGAATACTCTAAGTGAATGAAATCACGTATCACATAAATGCACGTTCACATGTATTCAAATTTACGTAAGTGAACGTTCACATCATTTTTTAGGAGCTAGGAGATGTGAATGTACGTGAAATTTACAAATTATTTTAATAATGTTAATTAAAACATCTTTATGAAAAAAATTAAAATTTATTTTTAAAGGTGGTACATTCTGTTGCGCTGCATAATTAGTGGTACTTTATCGAAGCGTATATACACACATAACAATAATAATAATAATAATAATAATAATAATAATAATAATAATAACCTTGGATGACCTAATCTTTCCAATTTTTCATGCAAGCGTGTGTTGATATTTGAACTTTTTAGCCATATTAAATTGATATATGGCATCAAATTTAATTCAAATCTATTCTCATCAAATTCATAAATGTCTATAGCCTAATGAATGATATCATTCTTAGAAAATTGGGGACTTAATCATAGTATTGTATCATCCTACGATCCTGCCGTCGAAATTTAATCTGGGCCATAATATCATCATCAATACCAATTTAAGATCAATTTCTTATAGGATTACTAACGGTAAGATCCAACATTGAAACAATTTAAGTCGTTTTACATGATCTTTCCGGTTGACTTGTTTTCCAAGTTTCCCCAAATCCATAAACAATTAGAAAGTTTCATAATTCATAAACTTTACTTAAAACTCCCATCTTACTACTTTCGCCATCTCGGTTTTATTTTCTTTTGTATGACTTTAACATTTTAAAAAACGTATAATTTTTCTTAATTTGAAGTTTGAAATTTTTTATTAAAATTTTAATTAATTAGTTTATGACATAAAACTTATAATTATAGTACCATTGGGAAAAAAAACTAGTGAATTGTGGTAGTAACTGACGATCTCGATCCAAGCTAACGATCCTGATATTGCGAAGACGAAAACAATACTGGATAAGATGTTGATGGTGATAACCTCAAATGAGACACAATTCCAATAGAAATATTGTATACAAAACTCCCCGTTAATTTAGTTTGGAAATTAAATATAATCTCAAAAAATTATTTTTATCATAGAGCCGCAAGTTTAGGGCGACATGTATGCGTGCGGAACAAATCATCATGATTTTTCACATGGTTATCTCCATTTTAAAAGGTTATTTTTCCTCTTTCCGTTTATGATGATTTTCTTCTATATGATGTTTTTGTTCAAGATATGCACTGTTATTTGTTGAAAAACATGATTGGAGTAGTATTGAATTATGTTGTATTCTGATCTACTAATTTCATACTTGCCGTAAAATTGAATTCGAGTACTAATTATTAATATTCAAAAAATTCTTTGAAGTAATCATGTCGGAATTACTAGTTTGGGGAGTACAACTATTTGAGAGAGAAAATGAAAAATATTTTCAAATCAAGAATTGAATGATCATATAAACAAACCTTTTATCTATTACTTATGTTTAAACAATTTCACCTATGGACCTCATATAACATTTGATACAAAAGTTACCCTTCTCTGATTGACAAGCCCGTCCATAAGGGTGTGCAATATGATCGTTTGCACAGGCCTCTAACCTTTAGTGCCTCCAATCATAACCCACTTATTAATGGGGTGTTTGGTGCACAAATTCTAAAAAGAATATGATGAAAGATGAATGGACGTTTTATTATCATGACATGTTTAGTTATCAAATTCAGTCACTTCTCTTTTAAATAAAACATTATCTGTACTCAAGGAATTTGTTTTTTAATGGAGATGGCCAAGGAATAAAAATTTCATTCCCATGACATGTCTTTTTTATCACACATAGCTAGCATATTGCCTCGACCACACCCCCCAAGCTATACCAAATCCAGACCACCCTACCCACCCACACCCACACCCTATCACCTATCCACCCACCCATCAAACTTGTCATGACCCCTTCCACCCTTACATATTACATTACACACATACACACACAAACACAAACACCTACCTTATCTTACGTAACGCCACCCACCCTATATTATACATACACATTCTATCTACCCTACTCTATCTTTACCCTTACCCTACTTAAGATTCTAGTCCAAAAATGATAAATAAAAAAAATACAACACAATGCAACTATAAAGTCTTAAACATCCAAAATTCAGTCATAATGAAGTTCTAGGGTAAAAATGTCTATTTATAATCTTAAACTCGTGAGGCTGTCGAGCAGGCTAAATGAATGAAAGAAATGAATGAGCATAGCTCAACAATGGGTTTAAAAAAATAAGTAGTAATCTGGACGTCCAGTGAGGCCAAATGAATGAGCATAGCTCAACAATGGGTTTAAAAAAATATAAACATGGTAAGTATGAAAGAAATGATCAAAGCATAATAAGATGTCAATGTGTATAACTGTTGGTGACAACTTTGATTCCCAATATATTTTGCACTCAAACACTATAAACCAAACGATTTGTATTAAGAATATGAAGATTACAAAGAGAGAATTTTAGACACTCAATCTCTATGAACTTTCACACTCAAAAACACACACTTAGGTTGAAGGCTTTTTCAAAACCCTGGGAGAACAATTTATATATACCTAAGCTTAAATTAGGAGTTTGTCCAAACACTCCCCTCAAAGTCTAGGAAATTAACATTCCCCACAAAGTAAAGTATTCCTTTTTAAAAATTGAACCTAGACTTTTACTATATTTAATTATACACTATTTTTTAGGACTAACAATCTTCTCTTTAGTGTATAATTAAATATTTACAATTAAGTGCAATTACACAGGCTTGAATGACAAGAAATAAAATTTCTAACAATCTCCCCCTTCTTGTAATCAAGGCTTGTATCCTCTGAAATCTTGGGCTCTAAACTCTGATTTATGAACTTTGAAGAATTCTGATCTTCTTCAGATGACTCTCCCCTTAAATCTTTCAGATTGGTGACTCTCCCCTTGCATTTAGTAAGTCTTTCTAAGAACTTTAGCACACATTTCAACTCAATATATCTCCCCCTCATGATGATCATGAGAATTATGATAATCATGTAATCACTTCAGGTCTCCCCTTCAAATGAACAATCTCAATGTGTCTTCAAATTTTCTTTCTTTGTCGAAGCAGATGATTACAGACTCAGGATGAAAATATTACATTTTAGAACATTACAGACACAGAAATACTTCTCTCTCACGTTACAGATTAAATCAGTAACTCTCCCCCTCCATAACAGAATATAAACATTTACATCACAAAATCCACTCTCCCTTTCGAAACAGTAACAATCTCTCTGTCTCGTTCACAAAAATGGAAAATTGAGAATTCATGGCTTTTCAACCTGAACAAATAAAAGAGAAATGAAATCATATGTAAGTAACAATCCAGTTCCACATAGGAGTTCTGATTAGACAATAGACTAAGTCAAGGTGACCACGTTCAGCGCTAGCATGACATTAACACTGGTAGGATTTCCAAATAATCATCGTGAAATCCTTTATAATGAAAGAATCACTCATATTTGTTCTGACATTATCTCCGTAGACAAGCTGTTTATAGTCACGCAGACTGTAGACTCCATAGGTCCTAGAAATGTATAACGTTAAGCTCTAAGCTCAAAGTGCATCAACTAAAGTCGGAGACCGAAGAGGATGTCTTCCTTGTTTCAATATCAACAATATCCAATTGATATGTCGATGGAGTATGTGATATAACTCCGTGTGAATTGATACAGAAGTCTCTTAAGAGACGACTGAGTAGCTAGGGGGTTTAGTGCATGCATCACACTTGTACCAATTTTGGCTTTGGTCACACCAAAAATGTGTGAAGATAACCATACTGTCACACTTGTTTTTAGATTGTGTGTGTGACTAAAGGTCCTGTGACCAAAGGGTCCATACGGTCACATTAGATAGTTAGTGGCCGTATCCATTAACAAAGAGTGACCGAAACCATAAAATGTGTGACCAAATGCTCTTTAAAATCAAGCGAAAGTGTACTTTGTGTGATTATTGTCCATGCAATGACCTCTTTATTTTTATTTGTGTGTGGCTGATTGCAACCATTTGGTCACACAACGAGTATCTTTTTGTAGGCTTTGGTCACATAAAATTATGCCAAATGTGGCCATAGGTGTTAAAAAGATTGACCATATTCTCTTTTAAGTTAAGTAAACATGTATTTTGTGTGACTATTGTCCATGCAATGGCCACTTTGTTTTTATTTGTGTGTGGCTGATTGCAACCATTTGGTCACACAACGAGTGTGTTGTTGTGGGCTTTGCTCACATAAAATTATTCCAAATGTGGCCATAGGTGATAAAATGTGTGACCATATGCTCTATTAAGTGAGGTAAACTTGTATTTAGTGTGACTATTGTCCATGCAATGACCACTTTATTTTATTTGTGTGTGGCAGATTGCAACCATTTGGTCACACAACGAGTGTGTTGTTGTGGGCTTTGGTCACATAAAATTATGCCAAATGTGGCCGTAGGTGTTAAAAAATGTGACCATATGCTCTTTTAAGTGAGGTAAACTTGTATTTTGTGTGACTATTGTCCATGCAATGGCCACTTTATTTTTATGTGTGTGTGGCTGATTGCAACCATTTGGTCACACAACGAGTGTGTTGTTGTGGGCTTTGGTCACATAAAATTATTCCAAATGTGGTCGTAGGTGTTAAAAAGTGTGACCATATGCTCTTTTAAGTGAGGTAAACTTGTATTTTGTGTGACTATTGTCAATGCAATGGCCATTTTATATTTATGTGTGTGTGGCTGATTGCAACCATTTGGTCACACAACGAGTGTGTTGTTGTGGGCTTTGGTCACATAAAATTATGCCAAATGTGGTAATAGGTGTAAAAAAGTGTGACCATTTGCTCTTTTAAGTGAGGTAAACTTGTATTTTGTGTGACCATTGTCCATGCAATGACCACTTTATTTTTATGTGTGTGTGGCTGATTGCAACCATTTGGTCATACAACGAGTGTGTTTTTGTGGGCTTTGGTCGCATAAAATTATGCCAAATGTGGCGGTAGGTGTTAAAAAGTGTGACCATATGCTCTTTTAAGCGAGGTAAACTTGTACTTTGTGTTACTATTGTCCATGCAATGGCCACTTTATTTTTATTTGTGTATGGCTGATTGCTACCATTTGGTCGCACAACGAGTGTTTTGTTATGGGCTTTGGTTACACAAAATTATGCCAAATGTGGCCGTAGGTTATAAAAAGTGTGACTATATGCTCTTTTAAGTGAGGTAAACTTATATTTTGTGTGACTATTGTCCATGCAATGACCACTTTATTTTTATTTGTGTGTGGCTGATTGCAACCATTTGGTCACACAACTGGTGAGTTGTTGTGGGCTTTGGTCACATATAATTATGCCAAATGTGGCCGTAGGTGTTAAAAAGAGTGACCGTATGCTCTTTACATTAGGTAAACTTGTATTTTGTGTGACTATTGTCCATGCAATGGTCACTTTATTTTTATTTGTGTGTGGCTGATTGCAACCATTTGGTCACACAACTAGTGTGTTGTTGTGGGCTTTGCTCACATAAAATTATGCCAAATGTGGCCGTGGGTGATAAAATGTGTGACCATATGCTCTTTTAAGTGAGGTAAACTTGTATTTTGTGTAACTATTGTCCATGCAATGGCCACTTTATTTTTATTTGTGTGTGGCAGATTGCAACCATTTGGTCACACAACGAGTGTGTTGTTTTGGGCTTTGGTCACATAAAATTATGCCGAATGTGGCCGTAGGTGTTAAAAAATGTGACCATATGCTCTTTTAAGTGAGGTAAACTTGTATTCTGTGTGACTATTGTCCATGCAATGGCCACTTTATTTTTAAGTGTGTGTGGCTGATTGCAACCATTTGGTCACACAACGAGTGTGTTGTTGTGGGCTTTGGTCACATAAAATTATTCCAAATGTGGTCGTAGGTGTTAAAAAGTGTGACCATTTGCTCTTTTAAGTGAGATAAACTTGTATTTTGTGTGACTATTGTCAATGCAATGACCACTTTATATTTATGTGTGTGTGGCTGATTGCAACCAGTTGGTCACACAACGAGTGTGTTGTTGTGGGCTTTGATCACATAAGATTATTCCAAATGTGGTCATAGGTGTTAAAAAGTGTGACCATTTGCTCTTTTAAGTGAGGCAAACTTGTATTTTGTGTCACTATTGTCCATGCAATGACCTCTTTATTTTTATGTGTGTGGCTGATTGCAACCATTTGGTCATACAACGAGTGTGTTTTTGTGGGCTTTGGTCGCATAAAATTATGCCAAATGTGGCGGTAGGTGTTAAAAGTGTGACCATATGCTCTTTTAAGCGAGGTAAACTTGTACTTTGTGTTACTATTGTCCATGCAATGGCCACTTTATTTTTATTTGTGTATGGCTGATTGCTACCATTTGGTCGCACAACGAGTGTTTTGTTATGGGCTTTGGTTACACAAAATTATGCCAAATGTGGCCGTAGGTTATAAAAAGTGTGACTATATGCTCTTTTAAGTGAGGTAAACTTATATTTTGTGTGACTATTGTCCATGCAATGACCACTTTATTTTTATTTGTGTGTGGCTGATTGCAACCATTTGGTCACACAACGGGTGAGTTGTTGTGGGCTTTGGTCACATATAATTATGCCAAATGTGGCCGTAGGTGTTAAAAAGCGTGACCGTATGCTCTTTACATTAGGTAAACTTGTATTTTGTGTGACTATTGTCCATGCAATGGTCACTTTATTTTTATTTGTGTGTGGCTGATTGCAACCATTTGGTCACACAACGAGTGTGTTGTTGTGGGCTTTGCTCACATAAAATTATGCCAAATGTGGCCGTGGGTGATAAAATGTGTGACCATATGCTCTTTTAAGTGAGGTAAACTTGTATTTTGTGTAACTATTGTCCATGCAATGGACACTTTATTTTTATTTGTGTGTGGCAGATTGCAACCATTTGGTCACACAACGAGTGTGTTGTTTTGGGCTTTGGTCACATAAAATTATGCCGAATGTGGCCGTAGGTGTTAAAAAATGTGACCATATGCTCTTTTAAGTGAGGTAAACTTGTATTCTGTGTGACTATTGTCCATGCAATGGCCACTTAATTTTTAAGTGTGTGTGGCTGATTGCAACCATTTGGTCACACAACGAGTGTGTTGTTGTGGGCTTTGGTCACATAAAATTATTCCAAATGTGGTCGTAGGTGTTAAAAAGTGTGACCATTTGCTCTTTTAAGTGAGATAAACTTGTATATTGTGTGACTATTGTCAATGCAATGACCACTTTATATTTATGTGTGTGTGGCTGATTGCAACCATTTGGTCACACAACGAGTGTGTTGTTGTGGGCTTTGATCACATAAGATTATTCCAAATGTGGTGATAGGTGTTAAAAAGTGTGACCATTTGCTCTTTTAAGTGAGGCAAACTTGTATTTTGTGTCACTATTGTCCATGCAATGACCTCTTTATTTTTATGTGTGTGTGGCAGATTGCAACCATTTGGTCATACAACAAGTGTGTTTTTGTGGGCAGTGGTCACATAAAATTATGCCAAATGTGGCGGTAGGTGTTAAAAAGTGTGACCATATGCTCTTTTAAGCGAGGTAAACTTGTACTTTGTGTGAGTATTGTCTATGCAATGGCCACTTTATTAATATTTGTGTGTGGCTGATTGCAACCATTTGGTAGCACAACGAGTGTTTTGTTATGGGCTTTGGTCACATAAAATTATGCTAAATGTGGCTGTAGGTGATAAAACGTGTGACTATATGCTCTTTTAAGTGAGGTAAACTTATATTTTGTGTGACTATTGTCAATGCAATGACCACTTTATTTTTATTTGTGTGTAGCTGATTGCAACCATTTGGTCACACAACGAGTGTGTTGTTGTGGGCTTTGGTCACAAAAAATTATTCCAAATGTGGCTGTAGGTGTGAAAAAGTTTGACCATATGCTCTTTTATGTAAGGTAAACTTGTATTTTGTGTGACTATTGTCGATGGAATGGCCACTTTATTTTTATGTGTGTGTGGCTGGTTGCAACCATTTGGTCGCACAACGATTGTGTTGTTGTGTGCTTTGGTCACATAAAATTATGCCAAATGTGACCGTAGATGTTAAAAAGTGTGACCATATGCTCTTTCAAGTGAGGTAAAACTTGTATTTTGTGTGACTATTGTCGATGCAATGACCACTTTATTTTTTTATGTGTGTGTGGTTGATTGCAACCATTTGGTCACACAAGAGTGTGTTCTTGTGGGCTTTGGTCACATAAAATTATGCCAAATGTGGCCGTATGTGTTTAAAAGTGTGACCATATGCTCTTTTAAGTGAGGTAAACTTGTATTTTGTATGACTATTGTCCATGCAATGGCCACTTTATTTTTATGTGTGTGTGGCCGATTGCAACCATTTGGTCACACAACGAGTGTGTTTTTGTGAGCTTTGGTCACATAAAATTATGCAAAATGTGGGGGTAGGTGTTTAAAAGTGTGACCATATGCTCTTTTAAGTGAGGTAAACTTGTATTTTGTGTGACTATAGTCCATGCAATGACCACTTTATTTGTTATTTGTGTGTGGCTGATTGCAACCTTTTGGTCACATAACGAGTGTCTTGTTGTGAGCTTTGGTCACATAAAATTATTCCAAATGTGGTCGTAGGTGTTAAAAAGTGTGACCATATGCTCTTTTAAGTGAGGTAAACTTGTATTTTGTGTGACTATTGTCAATGCAATGGCCACTTTATATTTATGTGTGTGTGGCTGATTGCAACCATTTGGTCACACAACGAGTGTGTTTTTGTGGGCTTTGGTCACAAAAAATTATGCCAAATGTGGCAATAGGTGTAAAAAAGTGTGACCATATGCTCTTTTAAGTGAGGTAAACTTGTATTTTGTGTGACTATTGTCCATGCAATGACCACTTTATTTTTATGTGTGTGTGGCTGATTGCAACCATTTGGTCATACAACGAGTGTGTTTTTGTGGGCTTTGGTCGCATAAAATTATGCCAAATGTGGCGGTAGGTGTTAAAAAGTGTGACCATATGCTCTTTTAAGCGAGGTAAACTTGTACTTTGTGTTACTGTTGTCCATGCAATGGCCACTTTATTTTTATTTGTGTATGGCTGATTGCTACCATTTGGTCGCACAACGAGTGTTTTGTTATGGGCTTTGGTTACACAAAATTATGCCAAATGTGGCCGTAGGTTATAAAAAGTGTGACTATATGCTCTTTTAAGTGAGGTAAACTTATATTTTGTGTGACTATTGTCCATGCAATGACCACTTTATTTTTATTTGTGTGTGGCTGATTGCAACCATTTGGTCACACAACGGGTGAGTTGTTGTGGGCTTTGGTCACATATAATTATGCCAAATGTGGCTGTAGGTGTTAAAAAGAGTGACCGTATGCTCTTTACATTAGGTAAACTTGTATTTTGTGTGACTATTGTCCATGCAATGGTCACTTTATTTTTATTTGTGTGTGGCTGATTGCAACCATTTGGTCACACAACGAGTGTGTTGTTGTGGGCTTTGCTCACATAAAATTATGCCAAATGTGGCCGTAGGTGATAAAATGTGTGACCATATGCTCTTTTAAGTGAGGTAAACTTGTATTTTGTGTAACTATTGTCCATGCAATGGCCACTTTATTTTTATTTGTGTGTGGCAGATTGCAACCATTTGGTCACACAACGAGTGTGTTGTTGTGGGCTTTGGTCACATAAAATTATTCCAAATGTGGTCGTAGGTGTTAAAAAGTGTGACCATTTGCTCTTTTAAGTGAGATAAACTTGTATATTGTGTGACTATTGTCAATGCAATGACCACTTTATATTTATGTGTGTGTGGCTGATTGCAACCATTTGGTCACACAACGAGTGTGTTGTTGTGGGCTTTGATCACATAAGATTATTCCAAATGTGGTGATAGGTGTTAAAAAGTGTGACCATTTGCTCTTTTAAGTGAGGCAAACTTGTATTTTGTGTCACTATTGTCCATGCAATGACCTCTTTATTTTTATGTGTGTGTGGCAGATTGCAACCATTTGGTCATACAACAAGTGTGTTTTTGTGGGCAGTGGTCACATAAAATTATGCCAAATGTGGCGGTAGGTGTTAAAAAGTGTGACCATATGCTCTTTTAAGCGAGGTAAACTTGTACTTTGTGTGAGTATTGTCTATGCAATGGCCACTTTATTAATATTTGTGTGTGGCTGATTGCAACCCTTTGGTAGCACAACGAGTGTTTTGTTATGGGCTTTGGTCACATAAAATTATGCCAAATGTGGCTGTAGGTGATAAAACGTGTGACTATATGCTCTTTTAAGTGAGGTAAACTTATATTTTGTGTGACTATTGTCAATGCAATGACCACTTTATTTTTATTTGTGTGTAGCTGATTGCAACCATTTGGTCACACAACGAGTGTGTTGTTGTGGGCTTTGGTCACAAAAAATTATTCCAAATGTGGCTGTAGGTGTGAAAAAGTTTGACCATATGCTCTTTTATGTAAGGTAAACTTGTATTTTGTGTGACTATTGTCGATGGAATGGCCACTTTATTTTTATGTGTGTGTGGCTGGTTGCAACCATTTGGTCGCACAACGATTGTGTTGTTGTGTGCTTTGGTCACATAAAATTATGCCAAATGTGACCGTAGATGTTAAAAAGTGTGACCATATGCTCTTTCAAGTGAGGTAAAACTTGTATTTTGTGTGACTATTGTCGATGCAATGACCACTTTATTTTTTTATGTGTGTGTGGTTGATTGCAACCATTTGGTCACACAAGAGTGTGTTCTTGTGGGCTTTGGTCACATAAAATTATGCCAAATGTGGCCGTATGTGTTTAAAAGTGTGACCATATGCTCTTTTAAGTGAGGTAAACTTGTATTTTGTATGACTATTGTCCATGCAATGGCCACTTTATTTTTATGTGTGTGTGGCCGATTGCAACCATTTGGTCACACAACGAGTGTGTTTTTGTGAGCTTTGGTCACATAAAATTATGCAAAATGTGGGGGTAGGTGTTTAAAAGTGTGACCATATGCTCTTTTAAGTGAGGTAAACTTGTATTTTGTGTGACTATAGTCCATGCAATGACCACTTTATTTGTTATTTGTGTGTGGCTGATTGCAACCTTTTGGTCACATAACGAGTGTCTTGTTGTGAGCTTTGGTCACATAAAATTATTCCAAATGTGGTCGTAGGTGTTAAAAAGTGTGACCATATGCTCTTTTAAGTGAGGTAAACTTGTATTTTGTGTGACTATTGTCAATGCAATGGCCACTTTATATTTATGTGTGTGTGGCTGATTGCAACCATTTGGTCACACAACGAGTGTGTTTTTGTGGGCTTTGGTCACAAAAAATTATGCCAAATGTGGCAATAGGTGTAAAAAAGTGTGACCATATGCTCTTTTAAGTGAGGTAAACTTGTATTTTGTGTGACTATTGTCCATGCAATGACCACTTTATTTTTATGTGTGTGTGGCTGATTGCAACCATTTGGTCATACAACGAGTGTGTTTTTGTGGGCTTTGGTCGCATAAAATTATGCCAAATGTGGCGGTAGGTGTTAAAAAGTGTGACCATATGCTCTTTTAAGCGAGGTAAACTTGTACTTTGTGTTACTGTTGTCCATGCAATGGCCACTTTATTTTTATTTGTGTATGGCTGATTGCTACCATTTGGTCGCACAACGAGTGTTTTGTTATGGGCTTTGGTTACACAAAATTATGCCAAATGTGGCCGTAGGTTATAAAAAGTGTGACTATATGCTCTTTTAAGTGAGGTAAACTTATATTTTGTGTGACTATTGTCCATGCAATGACCACTTTATTTTTATTTGTGTGTGGCTGATTGCAACCATTTGGTCACACAACGGGTGAGTTGTTGTGGGCTTTGGTCACATATAATTATGCCAAATGTGGCTGTAGGTGTTAAAAAGAGTGACCGTATGCTCTTTACATTAGGTAAACTTGTATTTTGTGTGACTATTGTCCATGCAATGGTCACTTTATTTTTATTTGTGTGTGGCTGATTGCAACCATTTGGTCACACAACGAGTGTGTTGTTGTGGGCTTTGCTCACATAAAATTATGCCAAATGTGGCCGTAGGTGATAAAATGTGTGACCATATGCTCTTTTAAGTGAGGTAAACTTGTATTTTGTGTAACTATTGTCCATGCAATGGCCACTTTATTTTTATTTGTGTGTGGCAGATTGCAACCATTTGGTCACACAACGAGTGTGTTGTTTTGGGCTTTGGTCACATAAAATTATGCCGAATGTGGCCGTAGGTGTTAAAAAATGTGACCATATGCTCTTTTAAGTGAGGTAAACTTGTATTCTGTGTGACTATTGTCCATGCAATGGCCACTTAATTTTTAAGTGTGTGTGGCTGATTGCAACCATTTGGTCACACAACGAGTGTGTTGTTGTGGGCTTTGGTCACATAAAATTATTCCAAATGTGGTCGTAGGTGTTAAAAAGTGTGACCATTTGCTCTTTTAAGTGAGATAAACTTGTATTTTGTGTGACTATTGTCAATGCAATGACCACTTTATATTTATGTGTGTGTGGCTGATTGCAACCAGTTGGTCACACAACGAGTGTGTTGTTGTGGGCTTTGATCACATAAGATTATTCCAAATGTGGTCATAGGTGTTAAAAAGTGTGACCATTTGCTCTTTTAAGTGAGGCAAACTTGTATTTTGTGTCACTATTGTCCATGCAATGACCTCTTTGTTTTTATGTGTGTGGCTGATTGCAACCATTTGGTCATACAACAAGTGTGTTTTTGTGGGCAGTGGTCACATAAAATTATGCCAAATGTGGCGGTAGGTGTTAAAAAGTGTGACCATATGCTCTTTTAAGCGAGGTAAACTTGTACTTTGTGTGAGTATTGTCCATGCAATGGCCACTTTATTAATATTTGTGTGTGGCTGATTGCAACCATTTGGTAGCACAACGAGTGTTTTGTTATGGGCTTTGGTCACATAAAATTATGCCAAATGTGGCCGTAGGTGATAAAACGTGTGACTATATGCTCGTTTAAGTGAGGTAAACTTATATTTTGTGTGACTATTGTCAATGCAATGACCACTTTATTTTTATTTGTGTGTAGCTGATTGCAACCATTTGGTCACACAACGAGTGTGTTGTTGTGGGCTTTGGTCACAAAAAATTATTCCAAATGTGGCTGTAGGTGTGAAAAAGTGTGACCATATGCTCTTTTATGTAAGGTAAACTTGTATTTTGTGTGACTATTTTCGATGGAATGGCCACTTTATTTTTATGTGTGTGTGGCTGGTTGCAACCATTTGGTCGCACAACGATTGTGTTGTTGTGTGCTTTGGTCACATAAAATTATGCCAAATGTGACCGTAGATGTTAAACAGTGTGACCATATGCTCTTTCAAGTGAGGTAAAACTTGTATTTTGTGTGACTATTGTCGATGCAATGACCACTTTATTTTTTTATGTGTGTGTGGTTGATTGCAACCATTTGGTCACACAAGAGTGTGTTCTTGTGGGCTTTGGTCACATAAAATTATGCCAAATGTGGCCGTATGTGTTTAAAAGTGTGACCATATGCTCTTTTAAGTGAGGTAAACTTGTATTTTGTATGACTATTGTCCATGCAATGGCCACTTTATTTTTATGTGTGTGTGGCCGATTGCAACCATTTGGTCACACAACGAGTGTGTTTTTGTGAGCTTTGGTCACATAAAATTATGCCAAATGTGGGGGTAGGTGTTAAAAAGTGTGACCATATGCTCTTTTAAGTGAGGTAAACTTGTATTTTGTGTGACTATAGTCCATGCAATGACCACTTTATTTTTATTTGTGTGTGGCTGATTGCAACCTTTTGGTCACATAACGAGTGTCTTGTTGTGAGCTTTGGTCACATAAAATTATTCCAAAGGTGGCTGTAGGTGTTAAAAAGTGTGACCATATGCTCTTTTAATTGAATTAAACTTGTATTATGTGTGACTACTGTCCACGCAATGGCCACTTTATTTTTATTTTTATGTGGCTGATTGAAACCATTTGGTCACCAATACGAGTGTGTTGTTGTGGGCTTTGGTCACATAAAATTATGCCAAATGTGGTCGTAGGTGTTAAAAAGTGTGACAATAATATTTCACCCAATGACCACTTCAATTTTATGCACTATTTAGTCACACAAATATTTAATCAAACAGTGGCCACAACGTGTGACCATATGATATATTTATTTATATAAGACCACAAAAAAATTGGAATATGTACATGTATAGTAATTGCATCAACTAATTAAACAGGACTGTAATGTAATGACTTTTGACTCTTCAATCTGGTCTTAGCTTGCCTTTGTAATTGCAAATCATGACTAGTCACACAAATCGATTTTTGGTTGTTTCGCTTTCATTTTGTAAGGTCTTGAATCTACGTATCTATCTAGACGCGAGACCGTCAACGAGTGCGGAATCCTCGTTCACGGCTTGACGGAAACCACTCTCACACGGAACACGGAGTCTATCAACAAGCTGTACGGACTAACACGAACGCACCTACGAACTGATTCTCTCCGAAAGAACACTCACAAAGCTGATAAACTCGAAATCGCCTTTTGTTAATCACTCACACGAAATCTGCAAAAGTCTACTAATGATTCGAGTTAATCCCTAATTATAGACGCTCAATTCGTGTTTGTCATGGGCCAAACTCGAATCAGGCCCAAGCCCCATTCGAGTTTGTCCCTCCAGACACTCTCGAATTTGCCTTAAGGAACACATTCGAATCTGCTATAGATTCGAGTCCAGTTTACTTGTGAATTCGAATTTAACCTAAATTCGACTTTCACATATTAAACCTATATTTGAAACTTATGTTTTTAACTTATGCTTGAATTTATCTTTGAACTTTATGTTTGAACTTCTTGTAATACGTTACATCAAGTTCAAACATACAATCAATAACTATCAAACATATATAAACATATATATCAAACACTCGTTAACACCCAATACTTTGAATATTACTTGAACCAAAATGTTAGATCACTTAGACTGCTATCGTCACACAGGGTGTACCAACAAACTCCCCCTTGACGATAGCTTCTACGTAACTATTTACATCTTGATTTATAACTAGAGCTATATATACTACTACTTGCGTATACATCTGCATCTATACATACTCTGACTACCTTTTGGAACATTCTGGCTTCAGATCCCCATACTTCATGAAAGAAGATATGCTGATCATGAAGCTTCTTCAGATCGTCCTTTGATAGGTTTATCAGATGTAAAGGATCATATACTCGCAAAATCACTTTGTCGTCAGAATCCTCCATTACTGCTTCAGCAGTTTCGTTGTCAAGGTACCACCACTTCATGTTGCTCAAAATATCTTGTGGCAGCTTCTTCATTGGCACCCTTCTTAAGCACTTAACAGGTTTGTAAACCATTTTCGCCCATGGCCTACCTGTATGAGGATCTATTCTTGATGTATCCTCGACTCTTTTTCCAGACCTCGGCTTGAGTCTTTCAAATTTTCCAGATCTCCCCTCTCTTCTGATTATCTTAGCGATCACTTCAGCATAGGGGTCATTTCCAATATTGATCAACTCTTTCCAGGCTAACTCCTTCACTTCTACCTTCGGCAATGTGCTGAATACTTTAAGCTTGCGCCTCAGGTACTGGAGTCCATCTCTTCTCTTCAGAATAAAAAGCTGCAGTTCTCTATCGAAGAACCAACTAATAATACCTCCAGAGAAGTTTTCTGCACCTGGAATCCTCATCTTCTTCTTTATTTTTGGCTCAGTCTTCTTCTCTTCCTTGCGGAACCAAAGATTTAGCAATTCAGCTCTGCTCGGCTCTCTTTCAGCCTCTTCCATTTCTGAATCATCTACCGAAGCCAATTTGACGTCATCAATATCTATTACATGTTGATCAGTTCGCTCATATAGTTCTGTGACAGGCTGGGATTAAATGATTACCTCATTTACATTATCGTCTTCATCTATCACAACCTCCTCATCAGACTTCCAATCAGCAATATCATCAGGAACAAACTCTCCTTCTTCTAGATCTTCTATATCATCTTCAAAATCGAATTCAAGTTCTAGAGGATCTTCATCAATGTCCATCAATGCGTCAATTATCTCACGCACTTCACTTTCTGAGACCTTCGATGAACTAGCCTCTCCTCCTTCAGCTCCCGATTGACCTGGCTCCCCCTGAGTCTCAGCATGCTGAGCAGTAGAAAAATCTACTGGGTCATTATCTCTTAGCGTGCTGGGATCATTGCCGTCATTATCTCCATCCTTGGGCAGCTCTTCATGATCTCGGCAACTTGTCTCCCCCTGAGCCTGTAGGTTTTTCCACAATAGCTCAATGAGGGAGCGCATCGATCGTATCTCAGCCGACTGATCAGAAACAAATGTTTTGAGTTCTAAGTTTTCTTCCTGAATCTTGCCCACAACCTTCTTCAGCTCGGCATTCTCGATATCTAGTTGGGCATTATGCTTTTGTATTTCGCCGAGAGCCGTTGTCAAACCAAAGATTTGAATTTGTTGGAAGTCGACTCTGCTCTTTAGCTCAGAAAACCGTTGATTCTCCATGAAAGTGGATGAAGTGGATGGTATAGATTGTATGGGGGTTGGAATGATTGGTGATTGAATGTATGGTTCAACAGGTGGTGGTGATGGTGGAATGGTAGATTGAGCGGGTGGAGATTGAGGAATTTCTGGCTATGAAGCAGAGGTCGAGGGAGCTCCCTGCATGAATCTATGACGCTTTGCCCTTTGCCTTGTTACCAACGGAGCAACTTCTTCCTCCTCAAAATCAGAGTCATCAGACTCCCTTGACGCACGTTGCCTTGTAGCTGCTTCATTTGTTACCACTAAGCGAGAGCCATATGTGCGTATTTTGAAAGATGGATCTTGAGTTACAGGCTCTGGAACTTCAACTTCAATCTCTTCCATTTCTTCAGACTCAGAAGTTGAGATGGCTTCGCCTTCTGGCACTGATTGATACTCATCAATTTGCCTAAAAATGTCAACTTCTCCTTCCGGAGGCTCTAACAATTCCCCAACTAACTCGGTCGTAATTTCTTCATTTGCATTTGGACCCGCTTCCCAAATCTCGTGCAATGTTTGACAAATCTGATCAGATGTCGGAACAGATACTGCTGGTGCACTTGAAGGTCCAGCCTCTTGTGTCTCTTGAACTTGACTAGTAGAAGGTCTATCTGCCTGTATTTGACTCGCTGAAGGCCTTTGGCGTCTCCTCTGTTGTTGAGGCCTTTGTTGTTGTTGACGCTGTTGCTGTGGCTGTCGCTGCGGAACTTCCACCGCCCCCAGTTGGCATCTTGAGGGGCTACAAAGTTTGGGTCAATTACGGCTCCAAACAAAGGTGTCTCTATAGGGACAGCTAACCCTCCTCGGTGAGAAGAGCAATCGGCAAATATTATCTTATCAATGAGTGCGACGCTCTGAATTTTGTTAAGCTGTGGCAAATTTGGCAAGAAGTGTCGGATTAGCGTCATCACAAAACGAGGGTAAAGTAGAAATCTTTCCCGCTCCGGAGCCGTTAACTGATGAACGAACTCCGAGAAGAACATCTCTTACTATAAATAAAATAAGGAAATAAAGTAATCTACTAACTTACTATAAAAGGAAACTATGCTAAGCTACTAGACTTACTATAAAAAGAAAGAGAAACTACAGCTAAAAAAGGAAATAAAAACTCTACTAAGGTCAATTCACTCTGGGTTACGCATTCCATTCAGTTGAATCAAATACTCAAAACGTGTTTTATCAAAAGCCTTGGTAAATAGATCTGCATTATTATCATCCGTTGCCACTTTTACCAGCTTTATTAAATTCTTTTCAGCACAATCACGTATAAAATGATGTCTTATGTCTATGTGCTTTGTTTTAATGTGTTTAACTGGATTTTTGTTATAGCAATTGTAGATTGGTTATCTATCCTAATAGGAGTTTGAGTATAAGCCAAACCGTAATCCCGCAATTGTTGTTGTATCCACAAAACCTGTGAACAGCAACTACCAACAGCAACATACTCGGCCTCGCACGTTGACACGGCTACCGACGTCTATTTCTTGCATTTCCAGGAAACCAGTCTCCCTCCTAGGAATTGACAACCTCCAGTTGTTGACTTGCGCGTCAAGCTGCATCCTCCGTAATCAGAATCCGTGAACGCCTCCAACTCTAGATCTCCCTCCGCGTGATACCAAAGTCCCAGCTTCGGTTTCGACTTGAGGTTTCGTAGAATCTGCTTCACAGCTTTCATGTGCATCTCCTTCGGATTAGCTTGAAACCTAGCACAAATACACACAGTAAACATGATATCAGGTCTTGAAGCAGTTAAATACATACGTGATCCAATCATGGCCCGATATAACGTCGGATCCACATCGGTATCACTTTCAGTACACGGTCCAAGATTGTGATTCACTTGAATCGGCGTGCTGAATTGGGCTGTCAGTTTCGTCCCTTCCATCCCGAAGCGTTCTAATATGTCATAGACATACTTCGTCTGATGGATAAACATTCCTTCCTTCTTCTGGTCAACTTGCAACCCCAAAAAGAAATTCAACTCACCCATTGCACTCATCTCGAATTTCGACTTCATCACCTTTTCAAAATCCTTGCACATTTGTTCGTCTGATGATCCAAAGATGATATCATCGACGTACACTTGTACCAAGATGAAGTGTTCTCCCTTTCACTTAACGAACAGCGTACTATCTATCCTACCCCTTTCAAACCCGTTCTCTAATAGATGGTTGGATAAAGTCTCGTACCACGCCCTAGGTGCTTGATGCAATCCATACAGAGCCTTATCTAACCGATATACTCTATCTGGATATTTTGGATCTGTAAATCCGGGCGGCTGTTCTACATACACCAGCTCCTTCACTTTCCCATAGAGGAAAGCACTCTTAACATCTAGTTGATATACCTTAAAGCCCTTGAAGGAAGCAAAAGCCAGAAACAAACGAATTGCTTCCAACCTTGCTACTGGCGCAAACACCTCATTGTAATCGATTCCCTCCTCTTGGTTGAAACCCTTTACAACTAACCTAGCCTTGTTGCGAGTGACTATACCTCGATCGTCTCTTTTGCACTTAAAAACCCATTTGGTTCCTATTGCTATTTCCCCTCGAGGTAATGGAACTAACTCCCACACTTCTAGCTTCCAAAATTGCGAGAGTTCTTCCTGCATTGCTTCAACCCAGGAGTTATCCTTTAGTGCCATTTGCACATTCTTTGGCTCTACTTGTGAGATGAAACAAGAATAGAGACAGGTATGATAGGCATCAGAGTCATTTATCATTGACAACAACACGGTGTTGTTATTTAGACTACTCCTAGCTCTCACACCTTCACTAGGGTTTCCTATGATGCTTTCTATAGGATGGTTCTTGTTAATCCTAGAAGTCTCTATCTCGTCAACTCTCAGATTATCTCCAAAGTTAGATCCTATTTCACCTAATGGGGGAACAACCTCAGATTCTACATTTTCCTCCTCGTGGACAGTTTCCTCAGAGTTGGAATTTGTTGTCTGAGTTTGATTCTCAGTTGAAGGTGCTTCTAAATCCGTAACTTCAGGAGATCCATCTTCAGTTGTAGTAGGCTCGGATGTGGATTGAAATGTAGACCACGGAAAGGTATGACCTTCGTCATTCAGATTCAACGGCGCCATGTCCTTTTCAATCGTACCTGCATTTTCATCCAAAGGAATGTTAAATGACTCAAACAATTTATCATAGTCAAATATCCATTCCGGAAGTATCCTTCGTCAGATAACCTAGGAAGTATCCTTCGTCAGCCTTTTCACCATTTGTTTTGTTAAAAACCCTTCGGTCCATATAGAGCAGTAACATCAGAGTAACATCAGAGTAACAGATGCGACCCACCGGTCCATATAGAGCAGTAACATCAGAGTAACAGATGCGACCCACCGGTCCATCGTAGATGCACAACAAACGAACGGACATGCATCAAATAAGAACGTGCATCTGAATCTACGCAAGTTAGTAGAATTCCAAACGAAAAATGAAGCAACATGTCTCAGAAGCAAAAGCAATCATGCAGATATAAACATGCGAAATCATATGTACTCACTGTGGGT
Source organism: Centrapalus pauciflorus (assembly GCA_020465985.1). Classification (NCBI taxonomy): domain Eukaryota; kingdom Viridiplantae; phylum Streptophyta; class Magnoliopsida; order Asterales; family Asteraceae; genus Centrapalus; species Centrapalus pauciflorus. The sequence continues at coordinate 82,513 of JAANYP010008518.1, forward strand.
GCGTAATTAAACTTTTAACCAAATTTTATTTCTCCTCGGGCTTTCAACCGGATCCGCCAAGTACCCCACTGTGGGTTAAACAACACCACAAGGGACCTGTTAAATTAGTTACAACAATATTTCGAGTCAAAAACCGTTTAAATCCAAGTTTTGCAATATTTTTCCCCATTTCGGGTCTATGTCCAAATTCGAATTACAACTAAATTTGAACCCATTTCAAGTTCACACCTTGTCCTTTGAATAACTCTTGTCATTTTATGTGTTATTTATGAGTTTTATTCAAAATATTCGAGTTTAGATAGTAGATTTCTAAATTTTAGGCATTAAACTCGAATTTCAGGGGTTAAATTCGAATTTCCTTCGAATTTAATGACTAAAATCGAATTCCTAAGGGTAGATTCGAACCATATTCGAATCTAGGGCCTTAGATTCAAATCTATGGTGTCAAACTCGAATTCATGGTCGAATTTAGTACAAAAATCGAGTTTGTTCTTGCATTTCGATTGTGTTCTTGGTATTTTCGAGTTTGTTCATCTTTACAACTTAAATCCTTCATTTCAAAGCCTAAAATCATGAATATATCAAGTATTATACCTAGGTTTGATTCTATTACACATATACTATCACATTCTTGCAAGATTTCAAGCAAAACTAGCTCCAAATCACGTAAAAATGGCAGATTCGAATCTAAGTTTTTCAAAACCGAAATAAACAAACTTCAAAGGGTCGATTCTTACCTCAATTCGTACGGAATCGAAAATCCAACCGTAGATTGTTGTTGTACTCCTCGAGATCTTTTCGATGACGTATAAATCTCGATAATCGGCCGGTCGGTTTGTGAGATATCTTAGAGAGATGTAGAGAGAATCTAGAGAGAGAAAGTTGTAGAGAGAGAGTGACTTATGGAAAATGAGAGTTTTTATCATTTTTATTCCCATTTTCACCATTTTGCACATTTTACCCCTCAACTTAACCGGTTCCATAAAATACTGATTTATTCTTAAATTTATCATTACTAACTTTTATAATCTTAACACTCCATAATAATAATTCAGAGTTCAAATTTTCTTAAATTAACAACAAACTTTCTAAATATCCCAAATACATAATAGTTGCTCATAATTTAACTTAATTACAAATTATCCGCCTAAATAGATCCAAATTACAGTAATTGAATTCGAGGATGTTACAACATGGGCTCCACCACGCTCTAACTTCGTCCTTGAAGTTATTTGACTTCAAACAGCTGTGGATATTTCCTTAACATATCAACTTTCGTCTCCCATGTATGTTTAGCTCCCTTATGATGCTCCCAATGTACCAGCACCATTTCAATCTCTTTGTTTCTTATTCTTCATTACCACAATATTCATAATATATTCCGACTTTTCAAAATATACTAACCCTTCATGATTTCTAATTCAGTATAATCAGCCTAATCTTCGTTACCAGTTGTGAAGATTACATAAAGCTTTTCCAATAAAACACCAAGTGCTATTTTGACATTTCCTTAAATAATTCCAAATGAGATAACAGATTCCTAACTTTTCTGTTATTCTCAATGAACCAATACACCATTGTGCTAACTTGTTCCTTTTTGTTGATACTTAAATCCAAAATACATGATCTCATCATGTATTCAAATATGAAAATAGTTCATTCATTTTGACCATTTGTTGAGGTCGGTAAGCTGTACTCATAGCTATGTGAGTGCATAATCCTACTTGTAAAGCGAACCAAAAGTTGAACATGAAACAACTCCTCTAATAAGATATAATCAATTCTAGAATACCATGGAAATAATGTTAACCTTACTCATGCACATCTTGTGCAATTCTTTCTAGCAATAACCTTCTTGAGTCCGTATATATAATATACCGAATTAATCAAGTTGTCTACAATCTACCAATCGTAGAAAACTTCTTAATTCTTGCAATACTGCGAGACAACTTTCAAATTCTCAATCACTCCCCTTTTTTAGCAGAATCCTCCGAGATCCACTTCCAGAAATCACATATCCCAAAATATAATCTATTATAATCATAACTCATGATTTGACATATTCAACTATAAACTTATACCAACATATCATCGATAATTACGATTACAGATTTTTCCCCAACATTGATATACAAATCTTTATTCATAATGTCCATGAAATAGTTGGGGTGTTGGCTATCCCAAATGGCATAACAAAATACTCGTAACTATCCCTGAAATCCATTTTCAGTATTTTCTCCTTACAAATCTTTCAACTAGTGATATCCTGAACATAAATCAATCTTTGAATCCAACCCCTTGCAACTGATCAATAATCATCAATTCCTGGCAGCGAATCCTTACTTGTTATAGTCAATTTGTTCAAATCATGTTAATCTATACACATTCTCATTTTGACATCCTCTGTTTTATAAACAATATCAGGCTCTCCATGGCAAAGAACTCAATATAACGAAGCCCTTATCTGATAACTCCTAAAGTTGTTTCATCATCTCTTTACCTTTCAGTAGATGCATACCGATACGAACAACAAGCTATTGAAGGAGCTCTAGGGATCAAGTCAACACAAAATTTCACTTGTCATTCAAGCGGCACATCAGACAAGTCTTCCAGAAACACATATGGAAACATTTGGGACAACAGGCGCATCGGCCACAGTTTTCTCTTCAGTCTTGGTATCAATAGCCTATACCAAACAAAACTCACAACCCTAAGCAATCAGCTTTCGGGACCTAACAATCATCATTAGACATTGATCCCCACTTCTCCAATACTCATATATACAATTCTCTCGCCTCCTTTCGGCGTAGTTATCTTTATTATTCCTTCATTGCAAACTACATGCGTCTTGTCACATATATTTAATAAGTTCTTTCTAATTATCGTATCAAATCACCGATCTCTATTGAAATCAAGTCAGGATTGAGTACTACCTCCTCAATCACTAAAGTACAATCATGATACACATGATCTACGCTAACTAATGTGTTATTTAGCAATTTCAACATCAATCACAATAGACAACTTAGATCAAGGTATTTACACTTGTTGATCAAAAGCAGTAGATACAAATAATTGGTCGGCACCAGAATCAAACAGAACTCATGTCCACCTCCGAATCTTTCTTAGATTCTGAATCGTAGTACTAGACTTTTCTTTGCTTTACAAGCATAAATCGTTAGTGTCCAAAGTCTCTTTAAAGTTTTTATGTTTGATTAAATCTCCATTTCATTAAGTATTATATCCCCCCTTCCAATCGATTATACTTCACATTCATTTCTTACTTTACACTTCGCATTACATATTTCAATTTCTCTTTTAAAATTATCATGTATTTTCCATGTATTATCATACCCTCGTATGCTTTCTCCATACTTTCTAGATTTGTTTTCCTCATATAATATTCATATATACCAATATTGAAACAGTCTCTTTGATTCCAACTACATCAAAATTCTCACGAACAATTCGAATTCTGTTGTTCTTAACCACAACCCTTTTTAAGTCAAAATATCAACACAGTGTAACATACAGTTTCTCTTAATAATAGCTAATGCTACATAGTTTATGATAACAATTACAAGTTGTTATCAATCCTTCAACATATCATATATAAGACTAATACAATTAATTTCCAATTCTTTAACCCATTATGGTAAAACTTAAACTTTATTATAACTTCTCAATTCATTCATAAATTTCTAAGAAATCTATAACATCTCTTCCAATTCAAAGCTTCCAAGTCCATCTTGGCTATTCATCTACTGCCTATTTATATACTCGAATATTCTCATTCACAAACATGATTATACTTATATTAGTAGTAAAACTTTATATCACTCGATTTCATGTTAACTTCAGCATCATAGAACTTCGATGAAATATTACATATGGAATCTTTAAAGTACACTTCTAACTCTATGGATTAACGTCCAAAAGTTATAACCACAATCTTAGAGATATCATCTCTTTGTTGAACTTTTCATTCATAGTTTCATCATGTAATATCATTACATGCTAATTCTTTGGTCGAAATTTGCAATTTCTGCTAAAATGGCCCACTTTTCCACAATTATAACAAGCATCGGCCTTCATTGGACATTTGTTAGCCTTATGTCCAAATTGATTACAATGGCAACATCTCTTACTTCTATCACGTTTATTTGTTCTTGACCTCAAGTATAGTCCATTTAGTTCATCTTCTCCAGACTTTACAATCTTTCCAATAGCTCTTTCTTCATGATTAACATGTGGTACGATATCAGGCTCACCATATTGCCTACTAAACAACAACTTGAATTGTTCCCAACTAAAGGAAGCAATCAACTTGGATCCCAATTCTTTTTCCCAACGGTCCCACCATTCCTTAGCTTGTCCATTCAATTGATCCTTAGCTAAAAATACCTTATACTCATCCTTACAATTCATCTCCCTAAAGATTTGTTCCATAATTGTAATCCACATTTCTGCTTCCTCAATTCTCAGAGATCTAGAGAATGTGGGTGGTTGCCAGTCCTTGAATGATCTAATTACATAATTCATGTAATTCTCAACAATCCCAGTTTCATAATCAATCTTTTCCTTGCCCTTGTCTTTGCGTTTCGCTTCATTCCTAAGGTTTATGTCTACCACAACATAATCCCTTTCATATTCCCTCTTTTCTTTTCTCTTGTCTTCTTTTCTTTTGGCTTTGGCCTCATCTCGCGCCCGAAACTGATCTTGAATCATTCGATTCTGCTCAGCCATCATGGCTAGCATCATTTCTCTTGTTTCTTCAGGTGTCATTCCTCCAGACATGTTCTGAAAATATAAACATATAACTTGTTTAGTAACATGTCATCAGTTTAAAAACACCACTCATCTGTCCCGAATGATAGTCAATCACTTACAATTACTAGATCATAACCTATCTTAGTTCAGATCATTACTTAAACCACTACATATCATTACCTAATGTTTGAGATCAAGACCTCACGGACACTTGAATCTCAAACTACTGCTCTGATACCATCTCGTGTGACACCCTTGCCACAACAACCACCAATTACAATACACCCAGGATTAATCATCAACATGCAACAACATAATGATCTGATAACCTAAATTAAGTGCGGAAGCTATTAAAATAAATAGAGTAGTGAAACAGTGTCAAACACCCTACAGGGCTATAAGGTACCAAGTCTAAGTCTACACACCCATTACAATTATTACAATCATCCATAATATATTACAACATTGTCTCATAACATAAATTACCGATGCAATAGTACCAAGTCTTCCGAATCTTCCCAAATGACCTAACTAGAAGGTCCGGCAGCTGATTTACCCTTTCCTGTAAAAATGAAGACAACTGAGGGGTAAGCGAATGCTTAGTGAATACACAGATTTACACATTTTATAAATCCTTATGATGCCCACAAGAGTAGCACCGACGACACACGCCGTGCACTCTCCACGTACACAAAGTACGACCACACATGAGCCGTCGCTCTTACGAGCCCAAAGCTCGGCCTTTAAAACATACTAACTGAGACAGACATAACATCGGGGATGACACACTGCCTACCGGACCTGGAGGGATCAGCTCCAGCATCATATAGAGCAGTAACATCAGAGTAACAGATGCGACCCACCGGTCCATCGTAGATGCACAACAAACAAACGGACATGCATCAAATAAGAATGTGCATCTAAATCTACGCAAGTTAGTAGAATTCCAAACGAAAAATGAAGCAACATGTCTCAGAAGCAAAAGCAATCATAAAGCAGATATAAACATGCGAAATCATATGTACTCACTGTGGGTGCGTAATTAAACTTTTAACCAAAATTTATTTCTCCTCGGGCTTTCAACCGGATCCGCCAAGTACCCCACTGTGGGTTAAACAACACCACAAGGGACCTGTTAAATTAGTTACAACAATATTTCGAGTCAAAAACCGTTTAAATCCAAGTTTTGCAATATTTTTCCCCATTTCGGGTCTATGTCCAAATTCGAACTACAACTAAATTTGAACCCATTTCAAGTTCACACCTTGTCCTTTGAATAACTCTTGTCATTTTATGTGTTATTTATGAGTTTTATTCAAAATATTCGAGTTTAGATAGTAGATTTCTAAATTTTAGGCATTAAACTCGAATTTCAGGGGTTAAATTCGAATTTCCTTCGAATTTAATGACTAAACTCGAATTCCTAAGGGTAGATTCGAACCATATTCGAATCTAGGGCCTTAGATTCGAATCTATGGTGTCAAACTCGAATTCATACTCGAATTTAGTACAAAAATCGAGTTTGTTCTTGCATTTCGACTGTGTTCTTGGTATTTTCGAGTTTGTTCATCTTTACAACTTAAATCCTTCATTTCAAAGCCTAAAATCATGAATATATCAAGTATTATACCTAGGTTTGATTCTATTACACATATACTATCACATTCTTGCAAGATTTCAAGCAAAACTATCTCCAAATCACGTAAAAATGGCAGATTCGAATCTATGTTTTTCAAAACCGAAATAAACAAACTTAAAAGGGTCGATTCTTACCTCAATTCGTACGGAATCGAAAATCCAACCGTAGATTGTTGTAGTACTCCTCGAGATCTTTCCGATGACGTATAAATCTCAATAATCGGCCGGTCGGTTTGTGAGATATCTTAGAGAGATGTAGAGAGAATCTAGAGAGAGAAAGTTGTAGAGAGAGAGTGACTTATGGAAAATGAGAGTTTTTATCCTTTTTATTCCCATTTTCACCATTTTGCACATTTTACCCCTCAACTTAACCGGTTCCATAAAATACTGATTTATTCTTAAATTTATCATTACTAACTTTTATAATCTTAACACTCCATAATAATAATTCAGAGTTCAAATTTTCTTAAATTAACAACAAACTTTCTAAATATCCCAAATACATAATAGTTGCTCATAATTTAACTTAATTACAAATTATCAGCCTAAATAGATCCAAATTACAGTAATTGAATTCGAGGATGTTACATAAGTAGGTTTGTACATGTGACTCAAAATAATGTGAGCAAAAACTTTGAGATTTCTTCCATGATGTATGCTTCACATATTGAACTCTCTACTCGAGCCTTGTTTTTGACCTTCTTCTTTAGGTGATACAAATACCAATAGAATTAACAAATCTCATGAATGAAGCTTTTAATATTCTAGAAAGGAAGAAATTTTGAAATAAGTACCTTTCAAAAGGATACATCCATTGGTACTGTACAGGACCACCAACTCTTGCTTCTTACGACAAATGAATCAACAAATGCTCCATATGGTCAAAGAATCTAGGAGGAAGTATCTTCTCTAGCTTACATAACGTTACCACAATATTTCTCTGCATCTTCTCCAACTGCTCCTCTTGTAATGTGGTTGAACATAGATCTCTAAAGAAAAGACTCACTTCTATCATTGCCTTCCATATTGGTTCTGGCAACATTTGTCTAAATGCAATTGGTAACAATCTCTCCATGAATACATGACAATCATGACTCTTCATGCCCCACATCTTGCATTTTTGCATATCCACACACCTAGACAAATTAGAAGCATATCCGTCTGGAAACTTCAAGTCTTTGACCCACTGTAAAACATCTTGTTTTTGCTCCTTATTTAATGAGTATGAAGCTTTTGGCTTTAAGACTTTCCATTGGTCTGGATAACCAATACCAACTCATGACGCTTGCAATACCTTTCACATCTTGCTTGGCCTTGATGTTATCTTTGATCCCGTCCTTATCATCCATCACTGTGTTAAAGATGTTGTCAAAAACATTTTTCTCCACGTGCATGGCATCAAGGTTATGTCGAATAAGATTAGTACGCCATGAAGGTAAATCCCAAAATATACTCCGTTTCGTCCCATTGTGATAAACTCCGAATCCCACAAGTTCTTTTCCTGTCGAATAGTGTTGATCAGTGACCTTCGGATACCGACAAACTCGACTCCATATTTCCTGACCAGATAACCGAGGTGGAGGTGTATCATTCTCAACTCGTCCCTTCATGAAAGCGTATTTGTTTCTTCTGAATGAATGATTTATCGGCAAAAATTGACGAGGACAATCAAAGAAATATGTCTTCTTCCCGTGCTTCAGAGAAAAAGCCTTACTTTTGTCCATAGAATATGGGCAAGAAAGCCTCCAATGTGTACTCCATCCCGATAACATGCCAAATGCCAAAAAATCATTGATCGTCCACATAAGTGTAGCCTTCATTTGAAAATTTTTCCCTCTAAATGCATCATAGGTAGTCACACCGACCTCCCATAATTGAATCAATTCTTCGATTAAAGGTTGCAAGAACACATCAATGTTCCTCTTTGGACTATGAGGGCCTAGAATAATTAACGTCAAAAACATGTATGGAGTCTTCATGCACATCCAAGGGGGTAGGTTATATGGTGTCACAATGACGGGCCAACAAGAATAGGAAGTAGATGACATCGAGAAGGGTGTGAAACCATCAGAGCATAGACCTAACCTTACATTTCGTGGCTCCGTAGCAAACGTAGGATAACTTCGATCAATATGCTTCCACGCCTCCCCATCAGAAGGGTGTGATAATACACCAGGCTCTCTCCGATTTTCATTATGCCATGTCATATGTTGGGCAGTCTCCTTAGACATATAAAGTCATTGCAATCTTGGTGTTAGTGGCAAATAATGGATGTACTTGTATGATTTTTCTTTCCGTTTTGCTTCCCTTGTTCCTTAGGTTTATATCGAGGATGACCACAACGATAACACTTGTTCCTAAGCTCATTAATCCCATAATATAGCATACAACCATTTGGACAAACGTCTATCTTCTTGTACCCAAGACCTAGTTTTGAAATCATCTTCTTAGACTCATGAAAACTAGAGCACAATGTTGAATTTGGCAAAAATTCCTTGAATGCTTGCATCATACGATCAAAGCAGCTTTCACTCATGTTAAAATCTGACTTGATATTCAACATCCTTCACATTGCTGATAAAGTAGAATGCTTATCACATCCTTGATACAATGGTTGATCAGCTTTAGACAACAAGTCATATAAATCTTTCGCTTCAGGATTTGGAGTTTCAAAATTTGATGCTTCAGGAATTGAATCACGAAACTCGGGTGGATAAAAATCAGGTCCAGCTGCATCAATGACCATGTTACAAGCTAAACTAATAGCTTCAACACGGTCCTGTACTTATTGTAGGGGCCTTTGAGAATGTTTCTCACCGTGTATGGACCATACATAATAATTAGGGATGAACCCATACCTATACAAATCATACTTAGCTTCCTTTATATCTTTCCACTTAAGATTTTGACATCTATTGCATGGACATTGTATGTACCATTTGTGAAACCTTGAGACCGAGCAAAAGAATTTGCCTGTTTTGTGAATTCCTCAATTCCCTCGTAAAATTCAGGAGTGTCCATTTGATACATCCATTCACGATTAAGTGTCATTGTTTCTACAGTTTAATAATCTTATATATAGTATTAGAGCAAGTGATACATCATATATATACAATCAACATACATATAGATCTTAAAATTATAAAATTCTAATAAGGAACCTTTCCGGCTCTTTAAAGATTCATTTCTTAAGCTAGCTAGGATACGTTTATTGTAAAGTATGATGTTCGGAAATAAAAAAATGATATTATAAGTATATATATATATATATATATATATATATATACATACATACATACATATATATAATAAAAGGGGATAAAATTAGGGTCTGGTGGGGGGAATTGAAGGGACAGTGTGTAAAAACATTGACATGTAAGTCTCGGAGTGTAACACACGCCGATGGACAACAGCCTAGGTACAGACTAGACTCCAAGACTTACACTAGTTATTCTAAAGCAAGGAGTGGTAGTAGTGCAAACACTAAGGCCCCAAGACTTGTTAGTCTCGGGGTGAGCTGCTGAAAGAAGGGACAGAGGGACAATTAAACATAACCTCGGGGTAGGCTGCTGCAATGATCCAATCTGCTGGTACCTATTTTTGTACCTGCTGAAATGATCCAAATGCACAGTGTCTGCATGCTTTACACCAGTTCTAGTATCCTAGATCATGTAAATTACCCTTCATTATTATAGAATCAAGAAAGGTATTTACAAGGCTTTTCATATACTCCATCCGTAGCAACAAATAAATGCAACGGTTGACAGATTGACATATATAGTTAAGGACTATAATGCTTAACTATCTGCTAAAAATCTGAAACACAACACCCCTTTAAGAGGATACAATATTACAATAGAAAAACATTATGGAGTAAAATCAATATTTTATAGTATTTTGTTGTAAATAAGTAGAGAGAGGCAAAGTCAGTGATTTTAGATTGAAGCTTTTGATAGAGAAGGAGTCGTAACACTTGGTTTTTGGTTCATAACCAGGGTTGTGTCAGTGGTCATGTGAATTGTGATAGTCCCTTGGTTGTAATCGATTAAATTAGTTGTTGGATATCTGAAAAGAAAAAGTGTTACATGTAATTAATTTGAATGCGCAGGGAGTATATTTATTTATGAATTATATTAAGAACATGTAATTTAACCTCCATTTGCATGTATTACATCATTAAACGAAGTGTATATATTTTAAAATTATTGTATTTTGATATGAGTATTTTGGATCATTATATGGATGGCAGTAATTTGTGTTTTGCAGGGTTCTTTCTTTGGATGGAATGGGTCCACCTTCTAAAGTTGGTTTGGGAGGAATGTGGAAATCAAGTTGCAATTGATGTTATTAGTTATGCTTCCTTGTAAGTTGTAACCTTATAACCTATGCAAATTGAGTTTGTGAACAAATTGGCCGTTGACTTTGGATCAAGACCCTGTCAGCATTCGGAAACTTGTTTATTAAACTATTTCTTTTATTTAGAAAGAGTTTTGGGACTATGTAGTGACAGCCATGGCAGCATCTCAAGTGGCAGGTTAATACCTTCCGATTGAATTTCTTTTATTTGATTTTTATGGGTTTGATTATTTATATTTTGTTTTCAATGTATTTTTTCTACCTGGGTGGGTACATTTGTAAAGATTGTAGATATGTTGGAAGTACCATTCTTTTTAGAAGGATTACAGAGTGTGGAAAATAATATGATAATAGAAAATCCTTCCTTTAATCAAAATCAACTCGGTTTTTCTCCAATTTAGTATGGTTTTTGTGATTTTAGATATCCATTCGGATCGTAATATTCATATCGGATTGAAGTCCAAATTTGTTACATAGTTATTATGCATCACTAAAAAGGGAAAACAACATAAAAATGCACATGTATAGTTTAAAAAACAGGCATGTTTTAAGATTAAAAAAAGTGTTTGAATGAGGGAAATAGTGTGCTAATAAGAAAGTGCAGAATATAAGAAGATAATTGTTTATTTAAAGGTAAGAAGTATAAAAGTATTTGTTTATAAGTTATGTAAATATAATTATAATTAATAATATAAATGTGTGAATGATATTATATGTATTTGATTTGTGTTTGGGCTTTGGGGAAGAAGGAAGAAGGTGTGGTGGTCCAAAATGGATGTGGATTTTTAATTTGCTACAGAATCAATGTTTAGGACACAAATTAGCACAAAAACCCTGCAACAGCTAGCACAAAAACACAGCAACACCTAGGAAGGTTTAGGACAGAAATTAGCAAGGGATTTGACCCCAAAAGCATGTAAGAATCACGTACGAATGTACCGAGGTTATGTTTAATCGTCCAGGATTATGCTGCAACGTATATGGGGGTGAAATAGGAGCTGATCAGCAGCCACAAACAGTCACTGAAATATTATAACTGGCTTGGCCCTTGGCCAAAAGCCTTCGGTCCCTAGCCCATTCCTTTTGGCCTTTGGCCAAGGCGTTTGGACACTTTAATAGCACCCTAATAGCTTGTATTAGGAATGTTATAGATGAGAAATATGGGCTGTAACAAGAGCCAACAGAAAGACTAAATTAACATGGTGTATGGTCATTCCATCGCTTAACACCTTAGGCCTTGGACCAAGACTTTTAGAGCCCATGCTAGAGGGTTATTGACATGTATTAAGGCTGATATAAACCACAATAAATGGACCTCGACAGTGGCCAATATGAAGATTAAAAATAAGATAGTAAAATACAAGAAGAGAAAGGAATATTCACATGATAGCTAGTTAATAAATTTTATTCTGAACAGGACATGACCATCTGCACACATAGAGTATATATATAATGTACTGGTGCTGGTGTATACATATAATGCGCTATTATTACTATCTTGAATTCTGGACTCTCCTGCACACACTCACATATGGACACATTCTGCACACATAGAGTATATACATATACATTGATCAAGCAGTCCGTGAAATACATCACACAATCATGCAATGAACAACTCAGAGACTCACATACTTAAACGAAGTTGTTATTGCTATTACACAGTCCGAGACTTGCAAATTGCAAGGTCTCGGAAGTCTCTTATGCATATTTCCAAAACCATTAAACCCAAATACAAACACACCTAATCATAGACTTGTAATTTGCTGTTACTAATCCAACACATGATACACAAACACACCTAATCATAGACCTAGATACACATAAACCATGTTATACGCAATGAATATTAAACATTTCTGACAACAATGGACCAACAATTTTGAGATTAATCCTGCTTCAAATTTGCATTGAAACAGAGTATATATTTGGGGTTGATTTGGAAAGTAAGCTATGAAGATGAAGAGACCTTACCGTCCAGATGGAGAGTGACTGGGATTTGTAAATAAGCTTCAAATTGAGCAGCAACGATTTGAAAATAAACTTCAAATTTGAGCAGTAGCGATTTGAGCATCGACCATTTCAAATTAGATCTGAGATTTGAGCAACAACGATTTGATAGCAGCAACGATTTGACAGCAGCAGCGATTCAACATGTGAGATTTAAGAATCGAGCAGCAATCAAATGGAGGAAGGAATCGAGCAGCAATCAAAAGGATGGAAGGAATCGAGCAACATCAATGGAGGATTGAACAGAAGAATAGCATCAATGGAAGGCATCAAACAATTAATGGAATGGGTTCTAGGTCTGCTCTAAAAGAAATATATGTCGGGGCTAATTAAAAAGCAACGTTATTTTGCTGAAATGTAAAAGAACTGTATTAATTAAAACAAAATAAAGTTTAAATGAATATTTTAATTTAAATATATATGCTTTAATCTGGATTCATAAATTATATCACCATAAAAAATTTAATAATTAAAATGAAAATTATTATAACATTTACTATTCGTTTTAAGTATATTAAATCATAAATTAGAAAAAAAAGTCAAGAGTAATATTCATTTAATTTTTATATTTTTCATAAATATTGGTTTTGGTAAATTATTTATTAGACAAATGTTTACAATTTATATTTTTAGTTGTATTTCGTTGTAACGTGTAGTAAAAGAATTTAATGACATATGTGGTATCTTGTATATAAATTTCATATATTTTGCGACACATATCGTGTCTTATATATGTATGTCACAAAATTAGCAACGTGCATATTAACTCGTGTGTATGTCACAAAACTGGTGACACACTTTGCGACGTGGGTGATATATGTCACAAATTCAGCGACATACATAGTGTCTTATATGTAAATGTCACAAAATCAGCGACACAATTAGTGACATGTGTGTATATGTCACAATATTAGCAACCCACATAATGTCTTATATATAAATGTTACAAAATCAACAATACACTTAGTTACATGTGTGTATATGTCACAATTTCAACGACACACACAGTGACATCTATATAAATGTCACGAATTCGGTGACACGTATAGTGTCTTATATGTGAATGTCACAAAATCAGCGACATGTATAGCAACTTGTGAGTCTATGTTACAAAACTAATGACATCTATAGTGACTTATACATGAATGTTACTAAAATTAGTGACATACATAGCGATGTTGGTGACATCATCGTCCCAAAACATGTCACCAAAACCATCACAAATTTGTGACAATTAGATACATGTTGCTAAAAATGTCGCTAAATGAGGTTTTTCTAGTATTGACAGCTTCGATGCAAACACAACAACAACTAATTCAAGATCATGGGCATGATACTTCTTCTCATACTCCTTAAGTTTCCGGGAGGCATAAGCGATTACCTTACCTCTTTGTATCAAAACACAGCCATGTCCCATACCCGAAGCATCATTATACATGATAAAGTCATCGGTGCCTTCGGGTAAGGCTAACAGTGGGGCACTTGTCAATCGAACCTTCTGTTCTTGAAAAGCTTTCTTGCTCATCTGTTAGTGCACCCTGTGTGACGATAAGCGTCTAGGTTTAGATAGTCTTTTGTAATAGATCAGGTTTTGCAATTACAAGTTATATATGTGTGATCTTGTTTTATATATGTTTGATCTTGTTTGTGTATGATGTTTACATAAGTTCAAAGATAAGTTCAAAGATAAGTTCAAAAATAAGTTCAAAGATAAGTTCTAGAACTAGTTCAAAGGCTAGGGTTTGAACTTAGTGAAGCTAAGTTCGAATAGTAGTGGACAAGTTCGTGGGCTTGGGCCTAAACGAACTTTTTTAAGTCAAGTTCGAACTTAATCTCTATAATTTAGAGTTAATCAGTATGAATTAAGGACTTTTGCAGAAATTAACATTGAGAGTTCGTATCAGTGCACATACAAACTTGTGAGATTTTAGAGAGTTGTTTAGGAGAAATACACGTCTCGGGTCGTTCGTCGTATCGGCTATCATTGTGTTCGTCTCCGGGTTTCCGTGTGTGATCGATCCGTTAAACCCTTAACGAGGATTCCGCACTCGTTGGAGCGTGTCGCGTCAAGATCAGATCCGTGCTAAAGGTGACCTTACAATTTGTATCAGAGCCATTTGAGTGTTCGTCGCGTTCTTCGTGTTCATACGAACATTCTTGGTTTCTTGACGTTTTTTCCGGAAAAATCACCGTTTTCTAAGTTTTTCTGAGTTCTACAAGCAAGGTAACGGGGAAAAATTGAAATTAGTTCACTTTTTCAGTCGAAATTAGTGTTTTTAATCATAAAAACATTGGTTTAATCTGAAATCTTGAAAAAATCAAATTTTTGGCCGTTTCTCGAACTTGCGGCGCTCGAACTTAAGGGGGTATTAGGGTTCTTCGAACTTGTCAGAATACGCTCCTCTCGAAGTTATTTTAGGGATTCATTCGAATTTAACTGGAATTCGAAGTTGTTAGAATTCGAATTTGTCAGAGAAATTAGGGTTTGTTCGAACTTACCTGAAGTTCGAACTTGTCAGAATTTCTAGGTTTTCACGAAGTTACACTGATTCGAACTTGTTGAGTTCGAACTTAAGCCAATTCGAATTTATTTACAAACGAATTTAACTTTAAATTATTCAAACTTGCATAAGTTCGAAGGATTTATTTTAACTTAATTTTTAAATTAAATTGTTTAAGTCCGAAAACAAACAGTTTAGAAAGAATGTCGAGTTTGCAAAAATTCATGGAATGGACCATGAGGTCGGCTAAACAAATTCTCTGCCAAAGCTGATGAAACTGGAAGATTATTATTGGTGGAAGGATAGGTTTGCTGACTTTGCTCGATTCAATGACATGCGTATATGGATATGCATCGATCATGGATATGTTCCTCTTACACAAGAACTTGAAGGACGTCAAAGAGTCTTGACGTATCAGAACATGAAAGATGACGACAAGAATATTTATGAGGCCGAGAACCGAGCTTTCTTAATAATCAGAATGGCGTAACCTCAGGAAATCCTACACACACTAAGGAATTATATAGGACTTCTAAAGAGCTTTGGGATGCTCTGGAGAAGAGATGTGAGGGAAATCCCAGGGTACGCAAGGGAAGAACTGAGAAGCTGAAGCAGCAATTTGCCATCTTCAAATCACTGAAGAATGAGACGTTAGATGAGACAATCACTAGATTCTATCATCTGCTAACTGAATTGACAATCACAGTGTTGAGTATCAAGAGACTGAGAAGATAGAAAAACTTCTGGATGCTTTACTGGCAAAGTGGGAGATGTACACGACGCTAATAAAGCATGATGAAGGGAAGTTTGAGACTCTTACTCTAGAAGGGGTGATTGGAACGCTGAGGGCATATAACTTCAAGTTACAGAAGAAGGAACGGGAATTGGATCATGTTCAAGATCCAGAGATGTATTTTGGAAAATCAAAACCGTCAATCGCTAGTGAATTGAAGTCAGGGGCCACAACATTTTTCTCGGGAGAAGAATCCATCCTAGTTGAGACAAATGATTCTAGTAGCAGGGCGTTCTTAGGGATTTCCAAACCTGAAGAAAAACCAATTCATACAGCGTCTACGTCTCAAGGATATACGAAGACGCCGATGAGCGCAAAATCAGCTGAAGATCAACTAAATCTTCTAGCTTCATTTGTCGCAGCGTGCGACAATTGTGTTCAGGGAAAAATAAACGATCCAGCGTTGTGGGAACAAGACTACGATCAGGTAGATCCTGATGACTTGCAAGAGATGGACCTACAATGAAAACTGGCCATGGTGACTCAAAGGGTTAAGCGATTCATGAAGAGGACAGGAAGAAATCTGAACGTTCGCAACAACAAGGTTGGTTTTGACAAATCTAAGGTCAAGTGCTACAATTGCCAAGGATTGGGACACTTTGCAAGAGAGTGTCAAAGACCAAAAGAAGAAAACTATCAAAATCAGAACCAAGGGATATATCAATCTAGTGGTTCTGGGAATCAAGCAGCCATCGCTGGACTGTTAACTAATGTGTCTTCCAACAGACAGCTTGATGGAACATATGATTGGAGTACTAATCCGGAGTCAAATGCCAGAGCATTTATGACAGAAGTAACTGAGACCGCAGATGATAGAGCTGAGGAGGAAGCAAAGGACACCCAGCAGACAGATACAAGTCCTTTGTTGGTGGAAAAGTCAGAGGAGCAAACCATTCTACAGTTTGCAGCTCAAATGGCGAATGTGTAGTCGGACCGCACAAAGGTAACTCTAAACTTTTCTACATTCCACGATTAATGTGCATTAAGTGCTACTTTAAATGATAGATTAAATCTAGTTCTAGAGACACATAACACATTAACAACTCAAGTTCAATCACTAAAATCGGATAACGCTAGTCTTCAAGATATTAAGGAAGATTTAAGGAATAAGCTGAAAGCAGATGCTCAGGACGTCATAGTTCTAAAAGACAAGTTAAGTGAACAATGTGTTAGGATAGAACTCATGTACGAGCATGTTGAAGCTTTAACCAAAGAAGTCACTCTTAAAGATGTAGAGCTAGCCGAATCTAGGGTTAAAGTTGCTGAGGCAAACAACAAGCTTGAAAAGTTTAGGAACTCGTCTCTAAACCTAGGAAAGATCTTAGAAGCTCAACGGCAGTCTAACAAGCCAGTAGGCCTAGGCTATCAAGAGAGTCCTCCACCATTCAACAATAACTACGTGCCTCAACCTCAGGATAAAACCACTGAACCGGTTGAATCCGAGGAAGCAACAGTAACTGAACCTGGAAAGGAAAATTCAACTAAGGTTTCTACCACTACCTCTAAGATTAAGAAAGTCAAGTATGTGCAGTCTACTAGTGACACTATACTAGGAGAAGCTAAACCTATTATTGATAATCAGCAAGAGGAAGTAATCACTATAGTTGAATCAAAAGAAAATGACACTAGTGAGACACCTGAATCAAAGGGTACTTATAAGAAGCTGATTGATAAGATGTCATGCTTTAGATGTCATGAGAAAGGACATGTTGCGTCTAGTTGTCCTTATAAGAAAGTAGAGTCTACACCCTCTAAACCAGAGTCTAGAGCTACTGTAGGAAAGCAAGATCAACCAAGACCAGGACCTAGTATTGCTAACACTAGTAGTTATCAACATATCGAGAAGAATGTGAATGCAACACCTAGGATAACTGTTAAACAAATACCGGTGTCGGTCAGATAGCAAGAAGTGATTTGGACTAATTCTCTGAATAGAGTTCCTAGTCAGTCTAGGTTAGGACCACAACAAGGATATAGGAGTACAACACCTAGAAGGACTTACAATCCAGTTAGGTCACATACTCCTTAAAGACATCAGACATCAGGTAGAGCCCAGGGATTTCAGAATGAAATGCATTATAATAAAAACTATTCTAGGGCTCAACCGCAAATGACAGCCGAAATGCCAAGGGTGAATCTTAATCACTCAGCACCACAACAGGTTCTCAATCAAAAACCCAAGTCACCTGAAAGGAGAGATGGGTATTTGATGAGTTCACGTATGTGGATGAGAATGGTATTACCAAGTCAGTCATGGCTTGGGTTACCCGTGATTACCAAGTCAGGCATGTTGTCATGGCTTTGGTTCTGCTACACCACAGAAGCGTAGCAAATTTCCCATCTGTTCATTCTCAGGCTGAGGTTTGTCATAGGTATCAGCAATGGGAAGATGAAGTACCTCACTGAGAAGACCAGGAGTGATCTCAATGGATTGAGTGCCATTGAGAACGGTTCCTTTGATGGTTTTAATTGAAGGGTCATACAAGCAGGTATACCAAAACTCATAAACCATCTCCTGGTACATCACACCAGGAGAGGAAGTCATTGCATAGTTCAGGGGATGGGCTAGCAGAAACTCCACCATTGGTTCGTAACCTTTTCCCACATAATGTTTTGGAATGGTCAGATAAGCAATGTAGTGGGTGGGTTTGATTGTGAGCATTGTGGTGACAGAAGGATGCTTTTTCAATATAATCACCAACGAACACAGGTAGAAGGGGGTTGTTTTGGTGATCCATTTGGAAAGTAGTAATGATGTATGATATCTGACACTTAGTCGGTTAGGGTTTATCAGGAAGTTATGGAAGCAGTAGAGAACAAGAAGATGATGAAACAGTGGTTCAGGTATTTATTGGATTTGCATGTGAGTGAGTAGGAGAGAGAAAGGTTTGGGCGGTTGATTTGAAACGTTCTTTAACGGAAAACGGAAAGGTTTGCCATGTCAGAACGGTTGTCAGACCAACTTGACCTTTGTAGCCACTAACACACGTTAACAAACATTATCCGTAGATAATTAAGTTAAATAAATACGCAAATTTAAGAAACTTAAATGGGAAGAAAGATAATTAAAAACTGATGATCTAAGATGTTGTTCAAACCTGTGATGAACAGGTTTGATCACACACTGAGCACTCTTCAAGCTGTTCATGCAACCTGTGCAGCTATATGAGAACATGTTTCATTGTGAAAGTTGTTCAGTAGTTGAACAGGTTACAAGGCAATGCCTTGTATGACAGATTTGGAGAGTGAGCAGGTTGAGAATTTGTACAACAGAATAGGATTGAGAGGAAAAACTTTTTTTTTCAAGCCTGTTTAACGTCCAAGCTGTTCAAATTTTCAAAAGCTGGCTAAGTACGGAACAAGTAAAACCTGTCTTGTCCAAGATGTTTATAGAAATTTTGACAGAATTGAACAAGTGATCTTTAGATCATCAATGACACTTAGTTACTTTTATTTAACATAGCCAGCTTGCTTACAACGTAATTAATCCTATTTTCATCAAGAGGTTTGGTGAAAATGTCTGCAAGCTGTTCTTCTGTGGAAATAAAACTTATCTCCACATTACCTTTTTGGATGTGATCCCTTACGAAGTGATGTCTGACCTCAATATGCTTTGTTCTAGAATGAAATACTGGATTGTTGGTGATGGCTATGGCACTTGTATTATCACATAGAATAGGTGTTTTCCTATATACTAGACCATAGTCCTCAAGCTGATGCTGCATCCATAGAATCTGCCCACAGCAGCTTCCAGCAGCAATCACTACTACAAAATAGCGTATTACAACCTTTTACAATCAACTTTTATGTAATTAGTTGCATTTTATTCTAAAGCAAATTAAAAAAAAAGGTTGCAAAAGTTGAAAAAGAAGATCTAATGCAACCTTTAATTTAAAAAGTTACAAATTTGATTGAAAATGGCAACATTAATAAGAAAGGTTGCATTTTTTTATAGGTTAAAGTAACAATTTTTTAAAAGGTTGCATACATGTAAAGTAAATGAAACTTTTTTTTAGAGAAGTTACATCTAACATGTGATTCTAATTCCTTCTATTTTTTAAAAAAATAAAATATATTATTTTAGGATGTCTTTTTTTTTTTTTTTTTTTTTTTTTTTTTGCAAATCTCCCACCCCTTATTTTTTCCAAAAAAAATATATATATTATATTAGGATAATTTTAAAAGTAGTGGATTTTTTAAAGAAAATAAAAAAAAAACAAAAAGTTTTAATATACATGAAAGATAGCCATAGCCCTAAGATATTCAGTCCCCAATATTTCTCTGTTTCTCTCTCGCATCTGCGACAGAGCAGCACTCCATCATATTCACTTCGCACCGGCGCCGGCATTGGCTCTATCTCCGTCTACGCCTTTTACTATGGCTCTATCTGTTCCTTTTACTCCGACTCCGTCTGCTCCTTTTACTCCGACTGTTGCTTCCAACTCCAACAGCGCCTCTATTTCTTCTCCACTAATCAAGACCTTGAATTAGGGATTTCTACCAAAACTTCAATCCTTCTGAAGAGGAATCTCAATTTTCAGGTAAAATTCAGACACAATCTTATAATTTGGGAAATTAAGTAGCTATATTACTCGTAGATTTACTCCAAAAAAATGCAGACATTTCATTCTTGAGATAACTAATTTGATTTGGGCAATTAAATGTCAAGATTATTATAAACTATTATTGCGTAAATTTTATCGGTATGACCTCTTTTGTCATTTAACTCGTATGAGTTGTCTTATTTGTTTTGTATTACTCATGTTCATTTCACTCGTATGTCTTGTTTTCATGTCTTGTTTGCTGTCATCCAAGTCTTCTAGTCAAGTTATATAGAAATTCCAGATTGAAACTGGTTTCAACTCAGGGGACTGGTGCCTTGTGTTTGTTGGGCATTGGGATTAAAAAAACTAGTCTATGAATTGCATAGGACACCAAGAAATGAAAATTCAGATTCTCTTCCTTGATTAAATGTTTGGTGTTTATTGTCTGGTCACTCAAAAACCACCTCACACACATATAGATTTATATACATCATAAAATGTTTGTCATTTGGTGTGTTGTTTTCATTTGTCTGATAGCTAATGGGTTCACTTACGTTTTTTAAACATTTTCGGCGCCATAGGAATGTAAAGATCAAACAAGGAGACTTTTGTTTGGTTTTAGTAGAAAACGAACATAGTTTGATTTCTGTCTCGATTTGTATTTTTTTTTAATCCTAGGTGTCGTAATACATGAAGCTTGTTATCCAAAGTAAATATGGGTTCTGTTACTACTTATGACACACTTTAAATTATTAAGGACATTTGCTTTTTTGTTTGTAAATAGCTATGATGTTCAGCTCATGACTTGTAATGTGTTTTCTGAGCATGAATTTTACTAACTAGGTCACCACACGCCAATAGGTGGGGTTGCTAATTGAAAAAGAGGCTTTTGTTTCCAAATCATAAATACGTAAAATTTAAGATGCGTTTTTTAATGTGTTTAGAAGGTAAGCAATAGGGTTTCACTTTAAAAAACTTATTTGGTTTAATGATTTAAACCAAAAAATGTTAAACTCATTGCCAAAATCAAACACATTTACATTAATGGGTTTCAGATTTACAATTCCTATACATATTTTTATTCCATCTCTAAACCAGACATGTCCAAGCATTAATGGGTTTCAAATGTTCTTTAAACTCCACTATGCATGCTGTCGATCTGTTCTGTATTAATTATGTAAAGAATGATGGATATAAGTTTTAGCTCTTTGTTTTGATTATTAATAGCTTCTTTTCTGGGATCATATATATGGCAGGGTCATATGATCATATCAAGCATTTGTCAATTGGTAATGGCATTGTTGTTAAATCTTGTATGCTTATCTGCAACATAAGTAACAACTTATCCATCGTAAGTCACATATTTATTGGGGTTTTTGTTAAATGTGAAGCCTTTTTTGTTCTTTCAATATTTTTTACTAAGGGTTCTGTGATTGCTGTCATGATTTCTTGCTAATTTTTAATCTAAATTCTAGAGTACATACACGAGATACGTTTATCTAAATGATTCCTGATCCGTAGAAGAATTTAGTGTTGATAAACAATAGCTTGCTAAGGATATAACACTGACATATGCACATCAAATTTACGTTGATGAAATTTTTAATGATGATCCTCATCCAGGTACTATCTCTTAGGCTTTGCTGTAATTTTGTACTTGATCTTTGATTCAAATGTATAATATCAGTCTTCTTTTATCAAATCTCTATTTAACTATTTCAAGCATATGGATTATGGTACAGGAAAAGGGGAAAATGTAATGGAAAAAAATCCCAATACTTACCGCTTCAATCCAGTGTTGGAATGCCAATTTATAAGCTTTAGAACCTTTACCCACCTGCAACACACCCATAATTTTAAATTCAATTTGCTCAGATAACGAACAAAAAAGAGCTAAGAACAATTTAAAACACACACACAAGTAAGCTTCTAAGTGCATATAAAACACACATTATGTACCTCCTATATCTAATGGACCTACTGCAGCTTCTAAAATTATGGACCTGCTGCAGCTTTTATATGCATATAAAACACACTCATATATATCTTAATGTTGTTGTTTCAATTTAAAACACACACACAAGTCAATCTATTTTGTTGTTAAGGTATTGCTTCTATTCACCTGGACTTGCTGCTGTTTTGTAGCAGAAAAAACAAGTCCAGCCCCGTGCATTCTATTTTTAAAGAAAAGACGCACACTTAACGCACTCAGACTTATAGCATTTGGTTAATATTGTTTGTTGTTATATATAAATATACACACTCTGAAACTCACATACATATTGCTATTACTGTCTGTTGTTGTCCTTATTTTAATTCAATCCGAGACTCGGGGTTCCAACTTATGTATGCATAACTGATGTTGTTGCTCGTTTAGTAATGAGTTTGAGACATGACTACTTCTTGGAGTCACTTTGCACATGTAATGTAATGTTTCTGGTTTAAATTGTTGCTACTGTTTGTTGTGTTATACAGTCCGAGTCCTGCACTATTTGTGAGTCGTGGAGTGTATTTCAACCGCCCATGCACACACAAATCTAACTTGCACTCTTTGCAGCCCCCCTTGAATCTCGGACTCAACACACACACACACCTGGTGTTTTAAATTTCATCTTTTTATGTTGCTAGACTGTTATAAAAGGATGAAATTTATTTTATTCATTTGCTGTCAATTTTCATATATACTCATTGCACTATTCAGGTGTTGATTGTGAATCATTTAGATGCTTTAATCGCCCTTTATCCATCTATATTGATTGATTTGCAAAGAGAGATAGAAGAGGATCATGAAAGAAAAAAGGCCGAGTTAAAAGTTTTGAAAGAATATATTGAAAACCAACGAGATAAATTAGTTGAAGATGCGATGAAGAAGCTTATGGAAACATTGCCTCTTCATGTTCGTGAATCTGTAGCATGAGTTATCTTCTATATTTGGTTTATGGTATGATGTCATTACGATCATGACAAGTATAATTATATTATCAATTTGATTATTTTGGTTTGAGTTACTTACTTATTACTGTTTGTGTGTAACAGACAACTTTGTTTTGGGACATCGATATATATATATATATATATATATATATATATATATATATATATATATATATATATATATATATATATATATATATATATATATATATATATATATGAAGACCGGTATTTTTTGGAGGATTTAGATACCTTGTCATTATAATTAACAATTATTATATGGAATATTGTGTTTTGAGATTATTGTGTAATTGGTGAAGGATTTGGATACATTTTAATTATTGTAATCGACATTTTTTGAATTGGAGATGCTTATTAATTTTATTCGTGTATTAAAAAGTTGTACCTTTTGTAACTAAATTCATAAATGTTGCATTTAAAAAAAAGTTGGATTTGAATGTAAAAAATGATGTATTTGAGCATAAAAGGGGTGCATTTGAGCATAAAAAGGTTGCATTTGAGTTGAAAAATAGTTGTATTTTAATGTGAAAAAGTTGCATTTGAAAATAAAAAAGGTTGCATTTGAGTTTGAAAAAGGTTGCATTTGTTGGAAAAAAGGTTGCAATTGAATGTGAAAAAGGTTGCATTTGTTATAAAAAGGTTGCAATTGAAAAAGGTTTCGTTCTAAAAAGGTTGCAATTCTATGATACATGCAACTCTTTCAAAAAAGGTTGCACATTCTACCTAACAGGTTACTTAGACCTAATGCAAGAGGACAAAGTGCAACTCTTGGTAAAAGGTTGCTTTAGGCATAATGCAACTTTTTGCAGGCCTAATGCAATATTTTGCAAAGGTTGCAATAGGCTCGTTTTGTTGTAGTGAATGTACTCAGCTTTAGCAGTAGAAGTAGAAACAAAATTCTGCTTCCTGCTACACCAACTGATCAACTTTCCACCAAGGACTTAACATCCACCTGTTGTGGTTTTCCTATCTAGCCTGCAACCTGCAAAATCAGAATTCGAATAGCCAATTATTTCAAGCCTGGAGTCTTTGGGAAACCAAAGACCCAAGGTGTACCCTTTAGGTGTATGAAGATTCTTTTAACAGCAGCTAGATGTGATTCTTTTGGATCAGCTTGAAACCTAGCACATAAACAGGTAGCAAACATAATATCTGGTCTACTAGCAGTTAAATATAGTAAGCTCCCAATCATACCTCTGTAAGCTGTTACTGAAATATTGCCATAGGCATCAACATCCAATTTTACATTGGTTGTCATTTAGGTTTTGATGGGAGAAATTTGATCAAATTTAAACTTTTTAAGAAGATCTATGGTATACTTTCTTTGATTAATAAAAATTCCATTTGAGGTTTATTTAACCTGTAATCGTAGAAATAAAGTAAGTTCACCCATCATGCTCATTTCATATTTGGATTTCATGGGCAGTGAAAAGTTCTTGCATAACTGTTAATTAGTAGAACCAAATATTATGTCATCCACATATATTTGAAGAATCATAATATCAGTTTTCACATTCTTTATGAACAATATGGTATCCACTTTACCTCTGGAATAACCATTGCTCATAAGGAAATCAGTAAGAGTGTCATAACAGGCTCTAGGGGCTTGTTTTAGACCATAGAGAGCTTTGTCCAAATTATAAATAAAACCTGGATGTTGTTCATTTTCAAAACCTAGAGGCTGCTTGACATATACCTTTTCCTGCAGCTTACCATTCAAAAATGCATTCTTGACATCCATTTGAAATACTTTCATGCTCTTGTGGGCAGCATAGGCTAGAAACAAACGAATTGTTTCTAACCTTTCCACTGGAGCAAATGTTTCATCATAGTCTTTGCCTTATTCTTGCTTATAGCGTTGAGCAACCAGTCTTGCCTTATTTCTAATGACATGACCTTTCTCATCCATTTTGTTTCTAAAAACCTATTTGGTGCCAATTATAGTTTTACCTATAGGAACAGGATCCAACTTCCATACTTTGTTTCTCTCAAACTGATTGAGCTCTTCTTGCATGGCAGTGATCCAATTGGCATCTTTCAGAGCATCATCTACTTTCTTTGGCTCCATCATGGACACGAAACTAGAAAACATACAAAAGTTTCCTAAGCTGTCCCATCTTATTTGTACCCCTTTGTTGATGTCACCAATTATTTGATCATTGGGGTGACATCTGATCCACTTAGGATCATATTTCAATGAAGATTCTCTTGTATCATTTTCATCAGGTCTTGCAGAACAACTTTCAAGATTTTCTGACACAATGTTGTCTTGAGTCTATTCACTTATTGAACATGAATCTCTATTGTTGAACACATCAGCAGAGGATTCAGGGAAATCAGCATTGATTGGTTCTAGACATGGTGCATTAATTATATCAGTACACTTATTCACACAGGGTGTACTCACATAATCATCATCATGTCCATTGTGGTTAACAGGTTCCACTCTGGGTGAAGTCGAAGCTTTTGTGTCCTTCTCTTCATCAATGGAATGCATAAGATCATCAAAGCTGAACTCTCCTGAAACTGATTCAGGAACAACCTTAGTAGAAGCATTCTTAGAAAATTTATGTTAAGATTTAAAAGATGTTTTTCTCTGCTTGCCTTTCTCACAAGTTGTGCAGAGTTTATCCTTAACAAAAGTTATAGACGGAAAACCTGTTACCAACTCTTTCTTACTGAGTTTGTTGATATTCTTGAAGTTCGGGTGTGATAGCCTTTTGTGCCATAACCAGTTTAGGTCTGCATTGTTCCTTGAGATAAAGCTGGTTTCAGTTTTAGGATCAACAAATTTCATATCCACAACATGTACACCTTTCTTCCTTTGTGCACACAACACAACCTTGACTTGGGGATCCAGTATGTACCCCAGGTGCTCATCAAAATTAACCTTGTAGCCAGTATCACACAGTTGGCTAATGCTAACAAGGTTGTGTTTTAGCCCAGACATATAGGCTACTCTTTTGAATATTGCAGTACCAGCTTGAAGGGTTCCATATCCTTCTGTGGATCCCTAAACATTGTCAACAAAGGTGTCTTTTTGCCTTTTTCAGGCCTGAGATCACTCAGGAAATCTTTGCAACCAGTCAACCAGTCATGTGGCCTGAGAAGCCATTGTCGAAGTACCAAACCTGGGATGGTTGTTTAACTTGTAGAGTGTCATTGGAAAATATTAGTTATTTTTAGGGGAACTCATCATAAGGATGAGTTCTCCTTTTTCATCAAAATTTGTTGATGGACTACTAAGATCTACACTAATATTTCCAATTTTGATTGTATCAGCTTGGATACTTTCCTCAATGACTATGTTACATCCAACACTGCTGGTTTTTGCAATGTTGGAACTAGCAGTGTCAGCAGGCCTTGTGTCCTCAGTTTCAGGACAGTCTTTGGCCATACGAGTCTTCTCCCACATTTATAGCATTTTCTTTTTTTAGATTTTTTGGAAGAAGTACTCCCAGAAACATATTCTGGGATATCCTTGTTGGTCGTCTCAACAGGTTTAGCAAACTTATCACTATTCTTAAAAGAACCAACAGTTTGAGTAATAGATACAACAACAACAACCTTGCCTGTGTCCTCTTTCCTTTTTTTTAGAAGGGCAGTGATCAAATTCAGGAAGTTTAATTGGCTTTTTTTCCTTCCACGGGTTTAGGAAATTTATTCCCAGCTTTCTCAGGTTGACAAATGGCTTTGCCCTTGCCTTTATTGAGATGTGATGAATGTTGCCTATTGTAACATCCTCGGATTTAATTTATTGTATTTGAAGATTATTAAGTTTAAATTTGTAAATTAAGTTAAATTATTGATAATGATTATGTATTTGAATTTATGGAAGTTGATTGCATATGATGGAAATTTAGAATTTTTATTTATTTAAGTGAAAATAATTATTTAAGTATTAAGGATAATAAATAAAAGATGGAAATCTTTTATAAATCAGTATTAGATGGGATCTGATGAGTTGAGGGACTAAAGGTGTTAAAAGGAAAATTTTTGAAATAAAAGACCAAAGGTCTTTCATTTCCAAACATTACACTCTCTCACTAGAAATCTCTCTCTCATCTCTCGGCTCTCTCACTCTCTCTCTAAGATCAAGATCATCAAAAGCTTGGATTTGGAAGCTGAAAATCTGGATTAAGGTTGTTTGGGAGGAACTAAAACATCTGCAAGAATCGATTTAAGGTAAACATTTCACTAATTCTTCGAAATTGATGGTTTTGGTTCGGATTTGTTAAAACCCGAAAATAAGATTTGGGGTTGCAAATGTTCATGCATGTATGATATTGTTATGGATTAGTTTAATTCGAGTATTGATGATGTTATGTACAAAATTTCAGCTTCTGAATCAACCTCTAAGAATGATTTTCAGAGAAATTGTGTGTGTTCTTAGTGTGTGTGTTCGACGGGTAGAACAAAAAGAGCAAAAATGGGTTTAAATTGGCATAGAAATGTGTTAATTTTAGTGTTAAAAATGTTGGAAATACATGAATATTAGTTAGTGTAAATTATTTCATGTATTGAAAAAGTACCAAAAATGACTTGGATTAAATCTGGAAAATAATATTCAAAACTGCACATGTCCGAATGGGGTTGGGGTCCGAATTCGGATCCGAGATGAACTCGGATCTGGTCCGAATTCGGATGGGCCCAGATTTCAGATTAGCAAAATAATTTTCAAGTATTGAAATTTCGGTTGAGGTCCTAATTCGGTTGGGGACCGAATCAGGATATGGTCCGAATTAGCTTGGGTCCGAAATTAAAGGGGACCGAATTGGGATGCATGTGGGATCCGAACTGGTGTCCGAATTCGGGTGGGGACCGAATTCGGACATAGATCCGAAATTGGGACCAAAACCTTGCAATAATTATAAAATTAAGTTTTATGAGATTAAACAAGTTATTGACACAATGTGTTGTTACAACTGAATTAACAGGTCCCTTGTGGTGTTGTTTAACCCACAGTGGGGTACTTTGTGGATCCGGTTGAAATTCCGTGGAGAAATAAAATTTGCTTAAAGATTAATAACGCACCCACTGTGAGTACCTTTGATTTTTAACATGTCTGCATCTGCTTTATGTTTGCATTGCCTGCTGAGGCCTGTTGTTTCATGTTCGTTTGGCATTCTACTAACATGCGTTTATGTTGATGCACATTCATATTTGTTGCATGTCCGTTCATTTGTTGTGCATCCTTTCGATGGACCTGCGTGGTCGCATCTGTACTCTGATGTTACTGTGCTATATGACCAAGAGTTTGACACCTCTGTGGTCAGGATAGACAGTAGGTCATCCCCGATGTAATGTCTGCCTCAGATGGTTGGTTATTCTTATGCCGAGTGTCAGCTCGAAGGAGCTGCGGCTCAGGTTTGCGTATCTGGGATACGTGTGGAGTATACGGTATGTGTTACCGCGGATACTCTGGGGGCATCATAAAGATTTGTAGAATGTGTGAAAATCATCTGGTATTCACTAAGCTTTAGCTTACCCTTTTAGTTGTTGAATTTTTACAGGAAAAGGGAAATCCGCTGCGGGACCGTCTAGCTAAGTTATCAGTTGAAGTGTTTGAAGATTTCCACTGTTTAGCTTGGTATTTGTTTTATGAAATCAATGTTGTAATAATTTGGGGATGATGTAATTCAGTTCAAGTTTATAGATTTAGATGTGTAACCTTTGTAGCACCGTAGGGTGTTAAATTCTGTTGTAATACTTTATTTATGTATTTTGCTTCCGCACTATTATTAAGCTATCAGATCATTATGTTATGTGTTTGTTGGTGATTAATCCTGGGTGAATGGTAATTGGTGGTTAATGTGGCAAGGGTGTCACATCGAGATGGTATCAGAGCAGTAGTTTGAGATTCAAGTGTCCGTGAGGTCTTGGTCTCAAACATTAAGTGTTGACATGTAGTGATTCTAAGTAATGATCTGAACTAAGATAGGTTACGATCTAGTAATCGTAAGAATATTGACTATCATACGGGACAATTGGGTGGTGTCTATAAATAAATGACATGTTACTAAATAAGTTATATGTTTCATATTTCAGAACATGTCTGGAGGAGGAATGACACCAGAAGAGACGAGAGAAATGATGCTAGCCATGATGGCTGAGCAAAACCGGATGATACAAGACCAGTTTCGGGCTCGAGATGAGGCCGAAGCTAAACGAAGAGAAGATAAGAGAAAGAATAAGGAAAGAGAGGGAAACGATGACGAGCAAGGTGACAACACTGGGCCATCTAATAAGCCCAGGGGTTGTCGTTTCAAGGACTTTAAGGGAAATGGAGCCGTTGAATTTACTGGGTTGGGGGATGCTGTTACTGCACTGGAGTGGATAACAGCTACAGAAAGGACTTTCCGAATCAGCGATTGTGCTGAGAAGGATATGGTCCGATTCGCTACTGCCATGTTCACCAAAGACGCAATAATGTGGTGGAACTCGATGGTGAATGCGTTAACCTTGGAAAGAGTATCTGTTATGACATGGGCTGAGTTTACTGATATCTTCACTCAGCAGTACTGCCCGGCCGATGAGCGCCGAAGATTGGAGGCTAAATTTATGACGCTGATTCAGGGGACTAAGTCTGTGTCCCAGTATGCCGTAGAGTTTACGAGGCTGAGTTTGTTCGCGCCTCATCAAGTGGATACCGAGGAAAGGAAAGTGACCAGGTTTGAGGCTGGTCTTGATTTGGAGATTCGAAGGGTGATGAGCAACGTACGCTACCCCACATTTGCTGGTTTACTGGAAGCCGCCAGGAATGTGGAACAGATCTTGGGTATGTTGGGATACGTGATGGGGTCCGCTGCTGCTTCAGTCAACCCAACTCAACCTTCACCACCGAAACGCCAACGCAAAGGAGGTTATTCTGGTTCTTCACGATCATCGCAGTACTCGCCGCAACAATCCTTCCGTCGACAGTCTAGTTCTTCCGGTCGCGCACGTGCTTACTCTATCAACACCGAGCCGCAGTATTGTAACAAGTGTCATCTGGAACACTTCGGTAAGTGCACCAACGGGCGTGCGTGAATCTGCTGCGGAGAGTTGGGCCACTTTCAAAATGAATGCCCACGGAGATCTGATGCTTGCCATAAGTGTGGAGTATGGGGGCACTATAGTCGGAATTGTCGAAAGAATACTCCAGCAGTTGCTGCTCCAACATCCACACGATCTTCAGGAGGTTCAAGCGGCGGTTCAGTTAACCGAGGTCGGGGTCAGTCGCAAAGGGCACCGGCTCGTGCATTTCAAATCACTGCAGAGGAGGCTAGGGAAAACCCGGAGGTGGTCACGGGTATGTTTATTGTAAACTCTTTGCCTGCAAGAGTATTATTTGACTCGGGTGCCAATAGGTCGTTTGTATCTACTATGTTTGCACAACAACTTGCCATGCCATTGTCTAAGCTATCTGCTGTACTAGATATTGAAACTGCTAGTAATACTCTAGTTAAAGTAGATCATGTATACCGAAACTGCACTTTAGTGATTGAAGATGTAGTCTTCAATTTGGACTTGATTCCGATCGAGTTTAGTGAATTTGATGTGATTATCGGGATGGATTGGTTGATAGAGAATGAAGCCCATATAGTGTGTAAGAAGCGTATGATCAAGATAACTACCCCGGAGGGGCGTGAGATCTGTATTTATGGGGATAGGAGAAGTGGGGATCTGTGTTTGTTGACTGTTGCAAAAGCTCGAAAGCTTGTTGCAAAGGGATGTGACGCCTACCTGGCATATGCTATAGATGCCAAGGCTGAGAAGAAGACGTTGGCCGATGTGCCTGTTGTTTCACAATTCCCGGATGTGTTTCCGGAAGACTTGTCTGGCGTGCCGCCTGAGAGACAAGTGGAATTTAGAATTGATCTGATCCCTGGAGCTGCACCGGTAGCTCGTTCTCCTTATCGCCTTGCCCCAACCGAGATGAAAGAGATGATGACACAACTCCAGGAGTTGTTAGACAAGGGTTTTATTCGACCAAGTTCATCGCCGTGGGGAGCTCCGGTGTTATTTGTTAAGAAGAAAGATGGCACCATGAGGATGTGCATCGATTACCGGGAGCTGAATAAATTGACAATCAAGAACAAGTATCCGCTGCCGCGGATAGATGACTTGTTTGACCAGTTACATGGAGCTTGTGTGTTTTCTAAGATTGACTTGAGGTCGGGATATCATCAGTTAAAAGTTAGAGAGGAAGATGTGCCTAAAACAGCTTTTAGGACACGTTACGGGCATTACGAGTTCTTGGTTATGCCTTTCGGGTTAACCAATGCCCCGGCTGTCTTTATGGATTTGATGAACCGAGTTTGCAGACCGATGTTGGACAAGTCGGTAATTGTTTTTATAGATGACATTTTGGTGTATTCAAAGTCTGAAGCCGAACACGCTGATCATCTAAAAGAGTTATTGGAATTGCTAAGAAAGGAAAGGTTGTATGCCAAGTTCTCAAAATGTGAGTTTTGGCTACAACAGATTCAGTTCTTAGGGCATGTGATATCGGGGGCCGGAATTTCTGTAGATCCGGCTAAGGTAGAAGCGGTAAGAAACTGGGAGCCGCCTCGTTCAGCTACTGAAGTCAGAAGTTTTCTGGGGTTGGCGGGCTACTATAGGAGATTTATAAAGGACTTTTCGAAAATTGCCGTTCCTTTGACGGTGTTGACGAAGAAGAATGCACCGTTTGTATGGGAAACTGTGCAGCAGGAGGCGTTTGATATTTTGAAAAAGACGTTAAGTGAAGCACCGATACTTGCCCTACCAGAGGGTAATGAGGACTTTGTGGTATACACGGATGCTTCGAAGTTGGGACTTGGTGCGGTATTGATGCAACGTGGAAAAGTTATAGCTTATGCTTCGAGACAGTTAAAGCAGCACGAAAAGAACTACTCGACTCATGACTTGGAGTTGACTGCAGTCACTTTTGCACTGAAATTGTGGAGACACTATCTGTATGGAACTAAGTGTCAGTTATACACTGACCATAAGAGTTTGAAATACATCTTTAGTCAGAAAGAGCTTAACATGAGACAGCGTAGATCGATGGAACTTATAAAGGATTATGATTGCGAAATCCTTTATCATCCCGGGAAGGCTAACGTGGTAGCCGATGCTTTGAGCCGCAAAGCATATGTCAAGGATTGCTGTTACATGTTGACATCTACTATGTTAACATCCACTATTATAGATGATGTCAAGGCCGCTCAAGAGGAAGCCTTGAAAGACGAGAATGTTGGTGCTGAAGATATAAGAGCACAGATTAAGGATATGGAAACAAGTGAATCAGGTTTGAAAGGTATATATGGGAGAATCTGGGTGCCAAAGTATGGAGGCATGAGAAATCTGATAATAGAAGAAGCCCATCAGTCTAAGTTTTCTGTACATCCCGGGAGCACAAAGATGTACAACGAGCTGAAAGCAGACTTCTGGTGGCCCGGGTTAAAGAAAGATATCGGACAGTACGTGGAGAGATGCCGAACTTGTCGGTTAGTGAAAGCCGAACACCAGCAACCATACGGTAGTTTGCAACCGCTTTCCGTTCCGGAATGGAAGTGGGAACACATAACGATGGATTTTGTTACAAAGTTGCCGAAGACTAGGCGTCAACACGATGCAGTTTGGGTGATAGTCGATAGGTTAACTAAGTCCGCACACTTTATTCCGATTCGGGAAGGATATTCTCTGGAAAGGTTAGCACAGATCTATGTGGCTGAGATAGTTTCTAGACACGGGGTGCCAAAGTCTATTGTATCGGACCGGGATAGCCGATTTACTTCCAACTTTTGGTCGGCATTACAAGAAGGGTTAGGATCGAGGATTGCTATGAGTACGGCTTACCGACCGCAAACCGATGGTCAAAGTGAAAGGACCATCCTAACACTCGAAGATATGATGCGGTCGTGTGTGTTAGACCTCGGTGGCAATTGGGACGATCATTTGCCACTGATCGAGTTTTCATATAACAACAGTTACCACGCGACGATCAAGAAAGCGCCGTTTGAGGCATTGTATGGGAGAAGATGTAGGACTCCTACATGTTGGAGGGAAACCGGTGAAACGCCGATTGCTGGGCCGGCATTACTACAAGAAACGAATGAAAAGATTCAGTTGGTGAGACAGAATATGAAGGCGGCCCAGGATCGCCAGAAAAGTTATTACGACAGGAGGCACAAGCCAATCAGTTTCGATATAAATGATTGGGTTTATTTGAAGGTGTCACCTATGAGGGGTGTTACACGTTTTGTAAAAAGAGGAAAGCTGGCTCCGAGATTTGTTGGGCCATTTAAGATAATAGAAAAAGTTGGAAACCAGTCATATCGTCTAGAATTGCCTGAAGAGATGTCGGGCATACACCCGGTGTTCCATGTGGGGAACCTTAGAAAGTCGTTTACAACTGAAAACGAGGATTGGGCTGATCACACCGAGCTAAAGATTGACGAAAGGCTCCGGTATGTTGAAGAGCCGGAGTGTGTGTTAGATGCGAAAGTAAAGAAGTTGAGAAGCAAAGAAATTGAGATGGTGCTTGTACGTTGGAAGCATCACAAAGGAGCGAATCATACTTGGGAGCCTAGGTCAGAGATGTTGAAGAAATATCCGAAACTGTTTGAATCCGAGTAACTTGGAGGACGAAGTTGAGCGTGGTGGAGCCCATTCTGTAACATCCTCGGATTTAATTTATTGTATTTGAAGATTATTAAGTTTAAATTTGTAAATTAAGTTAAATTATTGATAATGATTATGTATTTGAATTTATGGAAGTTGATTGCATATGATGGAAATTTAGAATTTTTTTTATTTATTTAAGTGAAAATAATTATTTAAGTATTAAGGATAATAAATAAAAGATGGAAATCTTTTATAAATCAGTATTAGATGGGATCTGATGAGTTGAGGGACTAAAGGTGTTAAAAGGAAAATTTTTGAAATAAAAGACCAAAGGTCTTTCATTTCCAAACATTACACTCTCTCACTAGAAATCTCTCTCTCATCTCTCGGCTCTCTCACTCTCTCTCTAAGATCAAGATCATCAAAAGCTTGGATTTGGAAGCTGAAAATCTGGATTAAAGTTGTTTGGGAGGAACTAAAACATCTGCAAGAATCGATTTAAGGTAAACATTTCACTAATTCTTCGAAATTGATGGTTTTGGTTCGGATTTGTTAAAACCCGAAAATAAGATTTGGGGTTGCAAATGTTCATGCATGTATGATATTGTTATGGATTAGTTTAATTCGAGTATTGATGATGTTATGTACAAAATTTCAGCTTCTGAATCAACCTCTAAGAATGATTTTCAGAGAAATTGTGTGTGTTCTTAGTGTGTGTGTTCGACGGGTAGAACAAAAAGAGCAAAAATGGGTTTAAATTGGCATAGAAATGTGTTAATTTTAGTGTTAAAAATGTTGGAAATACATGAATATTAGTTAGTGTAAATTATTTCATGTATTGAAAAAGTACCAAAAATGACTTGGATTAAATCTGGAAAATAATATTCAAAACTGCACATGTCCGAATGGGGTTGGGGTCCGAATTCGGATCCGAGATGAACTCGGATCTGGTCCGAATTCGGATGGGCCCAGATTTCAGATTAGCAAAATAATTTTCAAGTATTGAAATTTCGGTTGAGGTCCTAATTCGGTTGGGGACCGAATCAGGATATGGTCCGAATTAGCTTGGGTCCGAAATTAAAGGGGACCGAATTGGGATGCATGTGGGATCCGAACTGGTGTCCGAATTCGGGTGGGGACCGAATTCGGACATAGATCCGAAATTGGGACCAAAACCTTGCAATAATTATAAAATTTAGTTTTATGAGATTAAACAAGTTATTGACACAATGTGTTGTTACAACTGAATTAACAGGTCCCTTGTGGTGTTGTTTAACCCACAGTGGGGTACTTTGTGGATCCGGTTGAAATCCCGAGGAGAAATAAAATTTGATTAAAGATAATAACGCACCCACTGTGAGTACCTTTGATTTTTAACATGTCTGCATCTGCTTTATGTTTGCATTGCCTGCTGAGGCCTGTTGTTTCATGTTCGTTTGGCATTCTACTAACATGCGTTTATGTTGATGCACATTAATATTTGTTGCATGTCCGTTCATTTGTTGTGCATCCTTTCGATGGACCTGCGTGGTCGCATCTGTACTCTGATGTTACTGTGCTATATGACCAAGAGTTTGACACCTCTGTGGTCAGGATAGACAGTAGGTCATCCCCGATGTAATGTCTGCCTCAGATGGTGGGTTGTTCTTATGCCGAGTGTCAGCTCGAAGGAGCTGCGGCTCAGGTTTGCGTATCTGGGATACGTGTGGAGTATACGGTATGTGTTACCGCGGATACTCTGGGGGCATCATAAAGATTTGTAGAATGTGTGAAAATCATCTGGTATTCACTAAGCTTTAGCTTACCCTTTCAGTTGTTGA
This sequence comes from Centrapalus pauciflorus, assembly GCA_020465985.1. NCBI lineage: Eukaryota > Viridiplantae > Streptophyta > Magnoliopsida > Asterales > Asteraceae > Centrapalus > Centrapalus pauciflorus. The sequence continues at coordinate 118,493 of JAANYP010008518.1, forward strand.
ATTTTTACAGGAAAAGGGAAATCCGCTGCAGGACCGTCTAGCTAAGTTATCAGTTGAAGTGTTTGAAGATTTCCACTGTTTAGCTTGGTATTTGTTTTATGAAATCAATGTTGTAATAATTTGGGGATGATGTAATTCAGTTCAAGTTTATAGATTTAGATGTGTAACCTTTGTAGCACCGTAGGGTGTTAAATTCTGTTGTAATACTTTATTTATGTATTTTGCTTCCGCACTATTATTAAGCTATCAGATCATTATGTTATGTGTTTGTTGGTGATTAATCTTGGGTGAATGGTAATTGGTGGTTAATGTGGCAAGGGTGTCACACCTATCAACATAATCACTACTTCTGGTTTGAAAAGATTTTCCTTCATTTATAACCAGTTTTTCACTATGATTTAAAAACTTATTTGAAATCACAGCAGAGTTGCTTTCGACATGAGACTTACCCCTATTGAAAGAAGGCTGCTTTCCTTTCGACAACTTTTTCTCAAAATGTTTAGCATCAAAAGGGTTAACAGGTTTCTTCCCATCAGCTTTAGATCTAGAACATGTCTTGTTGACAGGTTTAGTGTCCAAAGATACAGTTTGAACTTGTTTTCCCTTCTTTTGTTTATGTGAACCAGCTATCCACTTAGCAGGTAGATTTAATGGAGAACACATTCCATCATCAGTCTTTAAAGCTTTTTTCACACAAACTATCAGTGTTTTGAGGTCTGACAAACCTATTTGTTGAGACTAGCTTTCCATTTACTCTTTGGATAAAAGTACTTGGAAGATCACCAAGACTGGATAAGTCTTTTTCCAGATTATTAATCTCAACAATTGAAGTTGTTGTATCAAGGTCCCCTCCACGATAGCCTTGGATTTGAGCAGGAATCTGCTGACTGATACAGTGGTTGACTTTCTAGGCTGATTGGCACCAAGAGTCAACAATCTTTTGAAGCTTAGCATGCTTTGAGTATGTCTCTCTCTTTTCTTCTAATAAAATGGTGTTGATGTGTTTTACTTCATCAAGCTTAGGTTTTACTTCAAGATTTGTATATAACTTAAAGATCTTAGACTTCAAAGCATCATGGTTCTCCATAGCAGCTTTTAAATCTACAAGTAAATATTCAAACATTTTAACTTTTTCATCAGAACTGTAATCCCTTAAATTTTGTACCTTATACATCATAGCTGGGTTCCAGTTCTCCAAGCTGCTGACAGCTTCAGCTTCAGCTATGTCCTGTCTAAAATTTCTTGTTGAGGGGACATCAGTGTTGGCCATCAAATAATTGTTGTCCTCTTCATCGGATGATTAATCAGACTCCTCCCAGTCACAAGTCTCAGCCATGAGTCCCTTCTGCTTGTTGGAAGCCACTGAGTCTTCCAATTTTCTCAGCTTAGCCATGGCCATTAGGTACGTAACCCTGTAGCCATCATCTTTGTTTGTATTGTATGGTTTGAAGGAAGGGCCAACAACTTTAGACACACAGTCAGCAACTATATGACCATTTTTGCCACATTTAAAGAACTCCACCTTAATTTTGTCAAATGCTTTCTTCTTCATCGCACCTGACTTCTTTTGCAGCATTTTTCCACCAAACCTCTTCTTATTGAATTTTCTGACAAGCATGGCAATCATCTGATCATCATCAAATTCAGTAAGATCTTCAAAGTCCTCTTCTTCTGACATATCCTCTATTTCATCATCAGCCTGTTGATCAGCTTGTGTGAACACATCACACACCTGACCTACAGGGTGTCTCACGCTGGCCGCTAAGGCAGCACCTATTTTGAACATCTCTAAGGCATTTCTTTTCTGTTGCCATGATTGTTCATCGTTTAGTAAAGATCCATACAGATTTACAAGATCCATACCTCTAATGGTGCCTGAGTTTCTAAGGATAGTAGAGATGTAATTTCATTCCTCAGGCAAAACGTCCAAAAATTTGTTCACCAGAGTCAAACTGTCTTTGGTGATCCCAACAGCTTGGAGATCATTGATCAGTGCAGTGAATCTGGTATAGGTTTTTGTAAGAGACTCCTTTGGCTTTGCAAATAACAGTTTATACTGTCTAACAAGATTTTTGATCCTGTTATCCAGTGTGTTAGTGGGACCATCATAGACGGTACACAAAGTATCCAACATCTGCTTTGCAGTCTTCATTTTCTCAACTTGTTTGAACACATCATTAGGAAGAGAAAACAACAAGATTGTTTGTAGCCTTAGCATCAAGAGCAACCAACCTTTTGTCTTCATTAGACCATTGAGCTTTTGCCTTCTCAATAGTACCGACTTCATGAACAACTCCTTCAGCAGCAGGAGTTATAGTAG
>JAANYP010008519.1:0-25686 GCA_020465985.1 Centrapalus pauciflorus
AACACACTCGTTGTCTGACCAAATGGTTGCAATCAGCCACACACAAAAAAAAAGTGGCCATTGAATGGACAATAGTCACACAAAACACAAGTTTACCTTACTTAAAAGAGCATATGGTCACACTATTTAACACCTACGACCACATTTGGCATAAGTTTATGTGACCAAAGCCCACAAGAGGACACTCGTTGTGTTACCAAATGGTTGCAATCAGCCACAAACAAATAAAAATAAAGTGGCCATTGCATGGAAAATAGTCATACAAAATACAAGTTTACCTCACTTAAAAGAGCATATGGTCACACTTATTAACACCTACGACCACATTTGGCCTAATTTTATGTGACTAAAGCCCACAAGAAGACACTCGTTGTGTGACCAAATGGTCGCAATCAGCCACTCACAAAAAAAAAGTGGCCATTGAATGGACAATAGTCACACAAAATACAAGTTTGCCTTACGTAAAAGAGCATATGGTCACACTTTTTAACACCTACGGCCACATTTGGCCTAATTTTATGTGACCAAAGCCCACAATAAGAGATTCGTTGTGTGACCAAATGGTTGCAATCAGCCACACACAAATAAAAATAAAGTGACCATTGCATTGACAATAGTCACACAAAATACAAGTTTATCTCACTTAAAAGAGCATATGGTCACACTATTTAACACCTACGGCCACATTTGGCATAAGTTTATGTGACCAAAGACCACAAGAAGACACTCGTCGTGTTACCAAATGGTTGCAATCAGCCACACACAAATAAAAATAAAATGGCCATTGCATGGACAATAGTCTCACGAAATACAAGTTTACATTACTTAAAAGAGCATATGGTCACACTTTTTAACACCTACGACCACATTTGGCTTAATTTTATGTGACCAAAGCCCACAAGAAGACACTCATTGTGTGACCAAATGGTTGCAATCAGCCACACACAAATAAAAATAAAGTGGCCATTGCATGAAAAATAGTCACACAAAATAAAACTTTAGCTCAATTAAAAGAGCATATGGTCACACTTTTTAACACCTACGGACACATTTGACATAATTTAATGTGACCAAAGCCCATAAGAAGACACTCGTTGTGTGACCAAATGGTTGTAATCAGCCACACACAAATAAAAATAAAGTGGCGATTGCATGGAAAATAGTCATACAAAATACAAGTTTACATCACTTAAAAAAGCATATGGTCACACTTTTTAACACCTACGACCACATTTGGCATAATTTTATGTGACCAAACCCCACAACAACACACTCGTTATGTGACCAAATGGTTGCAATCAGCCACACACAAATAAAAAAAAAGTGGCCATTGAATGGACAATAGTCACACAAAATACAAGTTTACCTTACTTAAAAGAGCATATGGTCACACTATTTAACACCAACAGCCACATTTGGCATAAGTTTATGTGACCAAAGCCCACAAGAGGACACTCTTTGTGTTACCAAATGGTTGCAATCAGCCACACACAAATAAAAATAAAGTGGCCATTGCATGGAAAATAGTCATGCAATATACAAGTTTACCTCACTTAAAAGAGCATATGGTCACACTTATTAACACCTACGACCACATTTGGCCTAATTTTATGTGACTAAAGCCCACAAGAAGACACTCGTTGTGTGACCAAATGGTCGCAATCAGCCACTCACAAAAAAAAGTGGCCATTGAATGGACAATAGTCACACAAAATACAAGTTTGCCTTACGTAAAAGAGCATATGGTCACACTTTTTAACACCTACGGCCACATTTGGCCTAATTTTATGTGACCAAAGCCCACAATAAGAGATTCGTTGTGTGACCAAATGGTTGCAATCAGCCACACACAAATAAAAATAAAGTGACCATTGCATTGACAATAGTCACACAAAATACAAGTTTATCTCACTTAAAAGAGCATATGGTCACACTATTTAACACCTACGGCCACATTTGGCATAAGTTTATGTGACCAAAGACCACAAGAAGACACTCGTCGTGTTACCAAATGGTTGCAATCAGCCACACACAAATAAAAATAAAATGGCCATTGCATGGACAATAGTCTCACGAAATACAAGTTTACATTACTTAAAAGAGCATATGGTCACACTTTTTAACACCTACGACCACATTTGGCTTAATTTTATGTGACCAAAGCCCACAAGAAGACACTCATTGTGTGACCAAATGGTTGCAATCAGCCACACACAAATAAAAATAAAGTGGCCATTGCATGAAAAATAGTCACACAAAATAAAACTTTAGCTCAATTAAAAGAGCATATGGTCACACTTTTTAACACCTACGGACACATTTGACATAATTTAATGTGACCAAAGCCCATAAGAAGACACTCGTTGTGTGACCAAATGGTTGTAATCAGCCACACACAAATAAAAATAAAGTGGCGATTGCATGGAAAATAGTCATACAAAATACAAGTTTACATCACTTAAAAGAGCATATGGTCACACTTTTTAACACCTACGACCACATTTGGCATAATTTTATGTGACCAAACCCCACAACAACACACTCGTTATGTGACCAAATGGTTGCAATCAGCCACACACAAATAAAAAAAAGTGGCCATTGAATGGACAATAGTCACACAAAATACAAGTTTACCTTACTTAAAAGAGCATATGGTCACACTATTTAACACCAACAGCCACATTTGGCATAAGTTTATGTGACCAAAGCCCACAAGAGGACACTCTTTGTGTTACCAAATGGTTGCAATCAGCCACACACAAATAAAAATAAAGTGGCCATTGCATGGAAAATAGTCATGCAATATACAAGTTTACCTCACTTAAAAGAGCATATGGTCACACTTATTAACACCTACGACCACATTTGGCCTAATTTTATGTGACTAAAGCCCACAAGAAGACACTCGTTGTGTAACCAAATGGTCGCAATCAGCCACTCAAAAAAAAAAAAGTGGCCATTGAATGGACAATAGTCACACAAAATACAAGTTTGCCTTACGTAAAAGAGCATATGCTCACACTTTTTAACACCTACGGCCACATTTGGCATAAGTTTATGTGACCAAAGTCCACAAGAAGAGACTCGTTGTGTGACCAAATGGTTGCAATCAGCCACACACAAATAAAAATAAAGTGGCCAGTGCATGGACAATAGTCACACAACATACAAGTTTACCTCACTTAAAAGAGCATATGGTCACACTTTTAACACCTACGAACACATTTGAAATAATTTTATATGACCAAAGCCCACAAGAAGACACTTGTTGTGTGACCAATTGGTTGCAATCATCCACACACAAATAAAAATAAAGTGGCCATTGCATGGAAAATAGTCACACAAAATACAACTTTAGCTCACTTAAAAGAGCATATGGTCACACTTTTTAACACCTACGGACACATTTGACATAATTTAATGTGACCAAAGCCCATAAGAAGACACTCGTTGTGTGACCAAATAGTTGTAATCAGCCACACAAAAATAAAAATAAAGTGGCGATTGCATGGAAAATAGTCATACAAAATACAAGTTTACATCACTTAAAAGAGCATATGGTCACACTTTTTAACACCTACGACCACATTTGGCATAATTTTATGTGACCAAACCCCACAACAACACACTCGTTATGTGACCAAATGGTTGCAATCAACCACACACAAATAAAAAAAAGTGGCCATTGAATGGACAATAGTCACACAAAATACAAGTTTACCTTACTTAAAAGAGCATATGGTCACACTTTTTGACACCTACGGCCACATTTGGCCTAATTTTATGTGACTAAAGCCCACAAGAAGAAACTCGTTGTGTGACCAAATGGTCGCAATCAGCCACACACAAAAAAAAAGTGGCCATTGAATGGACAATAGTCACACAAAATACAAGTTTACCTTACGTAAAAGAGCATATGCTCACACTTTTTAACACCTACGGCCACATTTGGAAAAAGTTTATGTGACCAAAGCCCACAAGAAGAGACTCGTTGTGTGACCAAATGGTTGCAATCAGCCACACACAAATAAAAATAAAGTGGCCATTGCATGGACAATAGTCACACAAAATACAAGTTTACCTCACTTAAAAGAGCATATGGTCACACTTTTAACACCTACGAACACATTTGAAATAATTTTATATGACCAAAGCCCACAAGAAGACACTTGTTGTGTGACTAATTGGTTGCAATCAGCCACACACAAATAAAAATAAAGTGGCCATTGCATGGAAAATAGTCATACAAAATACAAGTTTACCTCAGTTAAAAGAACATATGGTCACACTATTTAACACCAACGGCCACATTTGGCATAAGTTTATGTGACCAAAGCCCACAAGAGGACACTCTTTGTGTTACCAAATGGTTGCAATCAGCAACACACAAATAAAAATATAGTGGCCATTGCATGGAAAATAGTCATACAATATACAAGTTTACCTCACTTAAAAGAGCATATGGTCACACTTATTAACACCTACGACCACATTTGGCCTAATTTTATGTGACTAAAGCCCACAAGAAGACACTCGTTGTGTGACCATATGGTCGCAATCAGCCACTCACAAAAAAAAAGTGGCCATTGAATGGACAATAGTCACACAAAATACAAGTTTGCCTTACGTAAAAGAGCATATGCTCACACTTTTTAACACCTACGGCCACATTTGGCATAAGTTTATGTGACCAAAGTCCACAAGAAGAGACTCGTTGTGTGACCAAATGGTTGCAATCAGCCACACACAAATAAAAATAAAGTGGCCAGTGCATGGACAATAGTCACACAACATACAAGTTTACCTCACTTAAAAGAGCATAAGGTCACACTTTTTAACACCTACGACCACATTTGGCTTAATTTTATGTGACCAAAGCCCACAAGAAGACACTCATGTTGTGACCAAATGGTTGCAATCAGCCACACACAAATAAAAATAAAGTGGTCATTGCATGGAAAATAGTCACACAAAATACAACTTTAGCTCACTTAAAAGAGCATATGGTCACACTTTTTAACACCTACGGACACATTTGACATAATTTAATGTGACCAAACCCCACAACAACACACTCGTTATGTGACCAAATGGTTGCAATCAGCCACACACAAATAAAAAAAAGTGGCCATTGAATGGACAATAGTCACACAAAATACAAGTTTACCTTACTTAAAAGAGCATATGGTCACACTATTTAACACCTACGGCCACATTTGGCATAAGTTTATGTGACCAAAGCCCACAAGAGGACACTCGTTGTGTTACCAAATGGTTGCAATCAGCCACACACAAATAAAAAAAAAGTGGCCATTGCATGGAAAATAGTCATACAAAATACAAGTTTACCTCACTTAAAAGAGCATATGGTCACACTTATTAACACCTACGACCATATTTGGCCTAATTTTATGTGACTAAAGCCCACAAGAAGACACTCGTTGTGTGACCAAATGGTCGCAATCAGCCACTCACAAAAAAAAAGTGGCCATTGAATGGACAATAGTCACACAAAATACAAGTTTGCCTTACGTAAAAGAGCATATGGTCACACTTTTTAACACCTACGGCCACATTTGGCCTAATTTTATGTGACCAAAGCCCACAATAAGAGATTCGTTGTGTGACCAAATGGTTGCAATCAGCCACACACAAATAAAAATAAAGTGACCATTGCATTGACAATAGTCACACAAAATACAAGTTTATCTCACTTAAAAGAGCATATGGTCACACTATTTAACACCTACGGCCACATTTGGCATAAGTTTATGTGACCAAAGACCACAAGAAGACACTCGTCGTGTTACCAAATGGTTGCAATCAGCCACACACAAATAAAAATAAAATGGCCATTGCATGGACAATAGTCTCACGAAATACAAGTTTACATTACTTAAAAGAGCATATGGTCACACTTTTTAACACCTACGACCACATTTGGCTTAATTTTATGTGACCAAAGCCCACAAGAAGACACTCATTGTGTGACCAAATGGTTGCAATCAGCCACACACAAATAAAAATAAAGTGGCCATTGCATGAAAAATAGTCACACAAAATAAAACTTTAGCTCAATTAAAAGAGCATATGGTCACACTTTTTAACACCTACGGACACATTTGACATAATTTAATGTGACCAAAGCCCATAAGAAGACACTCGTTGTGTGACCAAATGGTTGTAATCAGCCACACACAAATAAAAATAAAGTGGCGATTGCATGGAAAATAGTCATACAAAATACAAGTTTACATCACTTAAAAGAGAATATGGTCACACTTTTTAACACTACGATCACATTTGGCATAAATTTATGGACCAACCCACAACAACACTCGTTATGTGACAACTGGTTGCAATCCGCGCACACACAAATAAAAAAAAGTGGCCATTGGAATGAAATAGTCAACAAAATACAAGTTTACCTTAACTTAAAAGAGCATATGGTCACACTATTAACACAACAGCCAAATTTGGCAATAAGTTTAATGTGACGCAAAGCCCACAAGAGGAACTCTGTTTGGTGTTCCAAGTTTGAATCCAGCCACACACAAATAAAAATAAAGTGGCCATTGCATGGAAAATAGTCATGCAATATACAAGTTTACCTCACTTAAAAGAGCATATGGTCACACTTATTAACACCTACGACCACATTTGGCCTAATTTTATGTGACTAAAGCCCACAAGAAGACACTCGTTGTGTGACCAAATGGTCCCAATCAGCCACTCACAAAAAAAAAGTGGCCATTGAATGGACAATAGTCACACAAAATACAAGTTTGCCTTACGTAAAAGAGCATATGGTCACACTTTTTAACACCTACGGCCACATTTGGCCTAATTTTATGTGACCAAAGCCCACAATAAGAGATTCGTTGTGTGACCAAATGGTTGCAATCAGCCACACACAAATAAAAATAAAGTGACCATTGCATTGACAATAGTCACACAAAATACAAGTTTATCTCACTTAAAAGAGCATATGGTCACACTATTTAACACCTACGGCCACATTTGGCATAAGTTTATGTGACCAAAGACCACAAGAAGACACTCGTCGTGTTACCAAATGGTTGCAATCAGCCACACACAAATAAAAATAAAATGGCCATTGCATGGACAATAGTCTCACGAAATACAAGTTTACATTACTTAAAAGAGCATATGGTCACACTTTTTAACACCTACGACCACATTTGGCTTAATTTTATGTGACCAAAGCCCACAAGAAGACACTCATTGTGTGACCAAATGGTTGCAATCAGCCACACACAAATAAAAATAAAGTGGCCATTGCATGAAAAATAGTCACACAAAATAAAACTTTAGCTCAATTAAAAGAGCATATGGTCACACTTTTTAACACCTACGGACACATTTGACATAATTTAATGTGACCAAAGCCCATAAGAAGACACTCGTTGTGTGACCAAATGGTTGTAATCAGCCACACACAAATAAAAATAAAGTGGCGATTGCATGGAAAATAGTCATACAAAATACAAGTTTACATCACTTAAAAAAGCATATGGTCACACTTTTTAACACCTACGACCACATTTGGCATAATTTTATGTGACCAAACCCCACAACAACACACTCGTTATGTGACCAAATGGTTGCAATCAGCCACACACAAATAAAAAAAAGTGGCCATTGAATGGACAATAGTCACACAAAATACAAGTTTACCTTACTTAAAAGAGCATATGGTCACACTATTTAACACCAACAGCCACATTTGCCATAAGTTTATGTGACCAAAGCCCACAAGAGGACACTCTTTGTGTTACCAAATGGTTGCAATCAGCCACACACAAATAAAAATAAAGTGGCCATTGCATGGAAAATAGTCATGCAATATACAAGTTTACCTCACTTAAAAGAGCATATGGTCACACTTATTAACACCTACGACCACATTTGGCCTAATTTTATGTGACTAAAGCCCACAAGAAGACACTCGTTGTGTGACCAAATGGTCGCAATCAGCCACTCACAAAAAAAAAGTGGCCATTGAATGGACAATAGTCACACAAAATACAAGTTTGCCTTACGTAAAAGAGCATATGCTCACACTTTTTAACACCTACGGCCACATTTGGCATAAGTTTATGTGACCAAAGTCCACAAGAAGAGACTCGTTGTGTGACCAAATGGTTGCAATCAGCCACACACAAATAAAAATAAAGTGGCCATTGCATGGACAATAGTCACACAACATACAAGTTTACCTCACTTAAAAGAGCATATGGTCACACTTTTAACACCTACGAACACATTTGAAATAATTTTATATGACCAAAGCCCACAAGAAGACACTTGTTGTGTGACCAATTGGTTGCAATCATCCACACACAAATAAAAATAAAGTGGCCATTGCATGGAAAATAGTCACACAAAATACAACTTTAGCTCACTTAAAAGAGCATATGGTCACACTTTTTAACACCTACGGACACATTTGACATAATTTAATGTGACCAAAGCCCATAAGAAGACACTCGTTGTGTGACCAAATAGTTGTAATCAGCCACACACAAATAAAAATAAAGTGGCGATTGCATGGAAAATAGTCATACAAAATACAAGTTTACATCACTTAAAAGAGCATATGGTCACACTTTTTAACACCTACGACCACATTTGGCATAATTTTATGTGACCAAACCCCACAACAACACACTCGTTATGTGACCAAATGGTTGCAATCAGCCACACACAAATAAAAAAAAGTGGCCATTGAATGGACAATAGTCACACAAAATACAAGTTTACCTTACTTAAAAGAGCATATGGTCACACTTTTTGACACCTACGGCCACATTTGGCCTAATTTTATGTGACTAAAGCCCACAAGAAGACACTCGTTGTGTGACCAAATGGTCGCAATCAGCCACACACAAAAAAAAAGTGGCCATTGAATGGACAATAGTCACACAAAATACAAGTTTACCTTACGTAAAAGAGCATATGCTCACACTTTTTAACACCTACGGCCACATTTGGAAAAAGTTTATGTGACCAAAGCCCACAAGAAGAGACTCGTTGTGTGACCAAATGGTTGCAATCAGCCACACACAAATAAAAATAAAGTGGCCATTGCATGGACAATAGTCACACAAAATACAAGTTTACCTCACTTAAAAGAGCATATGGTCACACTTTTAACACCTACGAACACATTTGAAATAATTTTATATGACCAAAGCCCACAAGAAGACACTTGTTGTGTGACTAATTGGTTGCAATCAGCCACACACAAATAAAAATAAAGTGGCCATTGCATGGAAAATAGTCATACAAAATACAAGTTTACCTCAGTTAAAAGAACATATGGTCACACTATTTAACACCAACGGCCACATTTGGCATAAGTTTATGTGACCAAAGCCCACAAGAGGACACTCTTTGTGTTACCAAATGGTTGCAATCAGCAACACACAAATAAAAATATAGTGGCCATTGCATGGAAAATAGTCATACAATATACAAGTTTACCTCACTTAAAAGAGCATATGGTCACACTTATTAACACCTACGACCACATTTGGCCTAATTTTATGTGACTAAAGCCCACAAGAAGACACTCGTTGTGTGACCAAATGGTCGCAATCAGCCACTCACAAAAAAAAAAGTGGCCATTGAATGGACAATACTCACACAAAATACAAGTTTGCCTTACGTAAAAGAGCATATGCTCACACTTTTTAACACCTACGGCCACATTTGGCATAAGTTTATGTGACCAAAGTCCACAAGAAGAGACTCGTTGTGTGACCAAATGGTTGCAATCAGCCACACACAAATAAAAATAAAGTGGCCAGTGCATGGACAATAGTCACACAACATACAAGTTTACCTCACTTAAAAGAGCATAAGGTCACACTTTTAACACCTACGAACACATTTGAAATAATTTTATATGACCAAAGCCCACAAGAAGACACTTGTTGTGTGACCAATTGGTTGCAATCATCCACACACAAATAAAAATAAAGTGGCCATTGCATGGAAAATAGTCACACAAAATACAACTTTAGCTCACTTAAAAGAGCATATGGTCACACTTTTTAACACCTACGGACAAATTTGACATAATTTAATGTGACCAAAGCCCATAAGAAGACACTCGTTGTGTGACCAAATGGTTGTAATCAGCCACACAAAAATAAAAATAAAGTGGCGATTGCATGGAAAATAGTCATGCAAAATACAAATTTACATCACTTAAAAGAGCATATGGTCACACTTTTTAACACCTACGACCACATTTGGCATAATTTTATGTGACCAAACCCCACAACAACACACTCGTTATGTGATCAAATGGTTGCAATCAACCACACACAAATAAAAAAAAGTGGCCATTGAATGGACAATAGTCACACAAAATACAAGTTTACCTTACTTAAAAGAGCATATGGTCACACTTTTTGACACCTACGGCCACATTTGGCCTAATTTTATGTGACTAAAGCCCACAAGAAGACACTCGTTGTGTGACCAAATGGTCGCAATCAGCCACACACAAAAAAAAAGTGGCCATTAAATGGACAATAGTCACACAAAATACAAGTTTACCTTACGTAAAAGAGCATATGCTCACACTTTTTAACACCTACGGCCACATTTGGAAAAAGTTTATGTGACCAAAGCTCACAAGAAGAGACTCATTGTGTGACCAAATGGTTGCAATCAGCCACACACAAATAAAAATAAAGTGGCCATTGCATGGACAATAGTCACACAAAATACAAGTTTACCTCACTTAAAAGAGCATATGGTCACACTTTTAACACCTACGAACACATTTGAAATAATTTTATATGACCAAAGCCCACAAGAAGACACTTGTTGTGTGACTAATTGGTTGCAATTAGCCACACACAAATAAAAATAAAGTGGCCATTGCATGGAAAATAGTCATACAAAATACAAGTTTACCTCAGTTAAAAGAACATATGGTCACACTTATTAACACCTACGACCACATTTGGCCTAATTTTATGTGACTAAAGCCCACAAGAAGACATTCGTTGTGTGACCAAATGGTCGCAATCAGCCACTCACAAAAAAAAAGTGGCCATTGAATGGACAATACTCACACAAAATACAAGTTTGCCTTACGTAAAAGAGCATATGGTCACACTTTTTAACACTTACGACCACATTTGGCTTAATTTTATGTGACCAAAGCCCACAAGAAGACACTCATGGTGTGACCAAATGGTTGCAATCAGCCACACACAAATAGAAATAAAGTGGCCATTGCATGGAAAATAGTCACATAAAATACAATTTTAGCTCACTTAAAAGAGCATATGGTCACACTTTTTAACACCTACGGACACATTTGACATAATTTAATGTGACCAAAGCCCATAAGAAGACACTCGCTGTGTGACCAAATGGTTGTAATCAGCCACACACAAATAAAAATAAAGTGGCGATTGCATGGAAAATAGTCATACAAAATACAAGTTTACATCACTTAAAAAAGCATATGGTCACACTTTTTAACACCTACGACCACATTTGGCATAATTTTATGTGACTAAACCCCACAACAACACACTCGTTATGTGACCAAATGGTTGCAATCAGCCACACACAAATAAAAAAACGTGACCATTGAATGGACAATAGTCACACAAAATACAAGTTTACCTTACTTAAAAGAGCATATGGTCACACTATTTAACACCTACGGCCACATTTGGCATAAGTTTATGTGACCAAAGCCCACAAGAGGACACTCGTTGTGTTACCAAATGGTTGCAATCAGCCACACACAAATAAAAATTAAGTGGCCATTGCATGGAAAATAGTCATACAAAATACAAGTTTACCTCACTTAAAAGAGCATATGGTCACACTTATTAACACCTACGACCACATTTGGCCTAATTTTATGTGACTAAAGCCCACAAGAAGACACTCGTTGTGTGACCAAATGGTCGCAATCAGCCACTCACAAAAAAAAAGTGGCCATTGAATGGACAATAGTCACACAAAATACAAGTTTGCCTTACGTAAAAGAGCATATGGTCACACTTTTTAATACCTACGGCCACATTTGGCCTAATTTTATGTGACCAAAGCCCACAATAAGAGACTCGTTGTGTGACCAAATGGTTGCAATCAGCCACACACAAATAAAAATAAAGTGACCATTGCATGGACAATAGTCACACAAAATACAAGTTTATCTCACTTAAAAGAGCATATGGTCACACTATTTAACACCTACGGACACATTTGACATAAGTTTATGTGACCAAAGCCCACAAGAAGACACTCGTCGTGTTACCAAATGGTTGCAATCAGCCACACACAAATAAAAATAAAAAGGCCATTGCATGGACAATAGTCACACAAAATACAACTTTAGCTCACTTAAAAGAGCATATGGTCACACTTTTTAACACCTACGGACACATTTGACATAATTTAATGTGACCAAAGCCCATAAGAAGACACTCGTTGTGTGACCAAATGGTTGTAATCAGCCACACACAAATAAAAATAAAGTGGCGATTGCATGGAAAATAGTCATACAAAATACAAGTTTACATCACTTAAAAGAGCATATGGTCACACTTTTTAACACCTACGACCACATTTGGCATAATTTTATGTGACCAAACCCCACAACAACACACTCGTTATGTGACCAAATGGTTGCAATCAGCCACACACAAATAAAAAAAGTGGCCATTGAATGGACAATAGTCACACAAAATACAAGTTTACCTTACTTAAAAGAGCATATGGTCACACTTTTTGACACCTACGGCCACATTTGGCCTAATTTTATGTGACTAAAGCCCACAAGAAGACACTCGTTGTGTGACCAAATGGTCGCAATCAGCCACACACAAAAAAAAAAGTGGCCATTGAATGGACAATAGTCACACAAAATACAAGTTTACCTTACGTAAAAGAGCATATGCTCACACTTTTTAACACCTACGACCACAATTGGAAAAAGTTTATGTGACCAAAGCCCACAAGAAGAGACTCGTTGTGTGACCAAATGGTTGCAATCAGCCACACACAAATAAAAATAAAGTGGCCATTGCATGGACAATAGTCACACAAAATACAAGTTTACCTCACTTAAAAGAGCATATGGTCACACTTTTAACACCTACGAACACATTTGAAATAATTTTATATGACCAAAGCCCACAAGAAGACACTTGTTGTGTGACTAATTGGTTGCAATCAGCCACACACAAATAAAAATAAAGTGGCCATTGCATGGAAAATAGTCATACAAAATACAAGTTTACCTCAGTTAAAAGAACATATGGTCACACTTATTAACACCTACGACCACATTTGGCCTAATTTTATGTGACTAAAGCCCACAAGAAGACACTCGTTGTGTGACCAAATGGTCGCAATCAGCCACTCACAAAAAAAAAAAGTGGCCATTGAATGGACAATACTCACACAAAATACAAGTTTGCCTTACGTAAAAGAGCATATGCTCACACTTTTTAACACCTACGGCCACATTTGGCATAAGTTTTTGTGACTCAAGCCCACAAGAAGAGACTCGTTGTGTGACCAAATGGTTGCAATCAGCCACACACAAATAAAAATAAAGTGGCCATTGCATGGACAATAGTCACACAAAATACAAGTTTACCTCACTTAAAAGAGCATATGGTCACACTTTTGACACCTACGAACACATTTGAAATAATTTTATATGACCAAAGCCCACAAGAAGACACTTGTTGTGTGACTAATTGGTTGCAATCAGCCACACACAAATAAAAATAAAGTGGCCATTGCATGGAAAATAGTCATGCAAAATACAAGTTTACATCGCTTAAAAGAGCATATGGTCACACTTTTTAACACCTACGACCACATTTGGCATAATTTTATGTGACCAAACCCCACAACAACACACTCGTTGTGTGACCAAATGGTTGCAATCAGCCACACACAAAAAAAAAGTGGCCATTGAATGGACAATAGTCTCACAAAATACAAGTTTACCTTACGTAAAAGAGCATATGGTCACACTTTTTAACACCTACGGCCACATTTGGCCTAATTTTATGTGACCAAAGTCCACAAGAAGACACTCGTTGTGTGACAAAATGGTCGCAATCCGCCACACACAGATAAAAATAAAGTGGCCAATGCATGGACAATAGTCACACAAAACACAAGTTTACCTTACTTAAAAGAGCATATGCTCACACTTTTTAACACCTTCGGCCACATTTGCCCTAATTTTATCTGACCAAAGCCAGCAAGAAGAGACTCGTTGTGTGACCAAATGGTTGCAATCAGCCACACACAAATAAAAATAAAGTGACCATTGCATGGACAATAGTCACAGAAAATACAAGTTTATCTCACTTAAAAGAGCACATGGTCACACTATTTAACACCTACGTCCACATTTGCCATAAGTTTATGTGACCAAAGCCCACAAGAAGACACTCGTTGTGTTACCAAATGGTTGCAATCAGCCACGCACAAATAAAAATAAAATGGCCATTGCATGGACAATAGTCACACAAAATACAAGTTTACATTACTTAAAAGAGCATATGATCACACTTTTTAACACCTACGACCACATTTGGCTTAATTTTATGTGACCAAAGCCCACAAGAAGACACTCATTGTGTGACCAAATGGTTGCAATCAGCCACACACAAATAAAAAAAAAGTGGTCATTGCATGGAAAATTGTCACACAAAATACAACTTTAGCTAACTTAAAAGAGCATATGGTCAAACTTTTTAACACCTACGGACACATTTGGCATAATTTAATGTGACGAAAGCCCATAAGAAGACACTCGTTGTGTGACCAAATGGTCGCAATCCGCCACACACAGATAAAAATAAAGTGGCCATTGCATGTACAATAGTCACACAAAACACAAGTTTACCTTACTTAAAAGAGCATATGCTCACACTTTCTAACACCTACGGCCACATTTGGCATAATTTTATGTGACCAAAGCCCACAAGAAGAGACTCGTTGTGTTACCAAATGGTTGCAATCAGCCACGCACAAATAAAAATAAAATGGCCATTGCATGGACAATAATCACACAAAATACAAGTTTACCTTACGTAAAAGAGCATATGGTCACACTTTTTAACACCTACGGCCACATTTGGCCTAATTTTATGTGACCAAAGTCCACAAGAAGACACTCGTTGTGTGACCAAATGGTCGCAATCAGCCACTCACAAAAAAAAAGTGGCCATTGAATGGACAATAGTCACACAAAATACAAGTTTGCCTTACGTAAAAGAGCATATGCTCACACTTTTTAACACCTACGGCCACATTTGGCATAAGTTTATGTGACCAAAGTCCACAAGAAGAGACTCGTTGTGTGACCAAATGGTTGCAATCAGCCACACACAAATAAAAATAAAGTGGCCATTGCATGGACAATAGTCACACAACATACAAGTTTACCTCACTTAAAAGAGCATATGGTCACACTTTTAACACCTACGAACACATTTGAAATAATTTTATATGACCAAAGCCCACAAGAAAACACTTGTTGTGTGACCAATTGGTTGCAATCATCCACACACAAATAAAAATAAAGTGGCCATTGCATGGAAAATAGTCACACAAAATACAACTTTAGCTCACTTAAAAGAGCATATGGTCACACTTTTTAACACCTACGGACACATTTGACATAATTTAATGTGACCAAAGCCCATAAGAAGACACTCGTTGTGTGACCAAATGGTTGTAATCAGCCACACACAAATAAAAATAAAGTGGCGATTGCATGGAAAATAGTCATACAAAATACAAGTTTACATCACTTAAAAGGGCATATGGTCACACTTTTTAACACCTACGACCACATTTGGCATAATTTTATGTGACCAAACCCCACAACAACACACTCGTTATGTGACCAAATGGTTGCAATCAGCCACACACAAATAAAAAAAAGTGGCCATTGAATGGACAATAGTCACACAAAATACAAGTTTACCTTACTTAAAAGAGCATATGGTCACACTTTTTGACACCTACGGCCACATTTGGCCTAATTTTATGTGACTAAAGCCCACAAGAAGACACTCGTTGTGTGACCAAATGGTCGCAATCAGCCACACACAAAAAAAAAGTGGCCATTGAATTGACAATAGTCACACAAAATACAAGTTTACCTTACGTAAAAGAGCATATGCTAACACTTTTTAACACCTACGGCCACATTTGGAAAAAGTTTATGTGACCAAAGCCCACAAGAAGAGACTCGTTGTGTGACCAAATGGTTGCAATCAGCCACACGCAAATAAAAATAAAGTGGCCATTGCATGGACAATAGTCACACAAAATACAAGTTTACATAACTTAAAAGAGCATATGGTCACACTTTTAACACCTACGAACACATTTGAAATAATTTTATATGACCAAAGCCCACAAGAAGACACTTGTTGTGTGACTAATTGGTTGCAATCAGCCACACACAAATAAAAATAAAGTGGCCATTACATGGAAAATAGTCATACAAAATACAAGTTTACCTCAGTTAAAAGAACATATGGTCACACTTATTAACACCTACGACCACATTTGGCCTAATTTTATGTGACTAAAGCCCACAAGAAGACACTCGTTGTGTGACCAAATGGTCGCAATCAGCCACTCACAAAAAAAGTGGCCATTGAATGGACAATACTCACACAAAATACAAGTTTGCCTTACGTAAAAGAGCATATGGTCACACTTTCTAACACGTACGGCCACATTTGGCATAATTTTATGTGACCAAAGCCCACAAGAAGAGACTCGTTGTGTTACCAAATGGTTGCAATCAGCCACGCACAAATAAAAATAAAATGGCCATTGCATGGACAATAGTCACACAAAATACAAGTTTACCTTACGTAAAAGAGCATATGGTCACACTTTTTAACACCTACGGCCACATTTGGCCTAATTTTATGTGACCAAAGTCCACAAGAAGACACTCGTTGTGTGACCAAATGGTCGCAATCAGCCACTCACAAAAAAAAAGTGGCCATTGAATGGACAATAGTCACACAAAATACAAGTTTGCCTTACGTAAAAGAGCATATGCTCACACTTTTTAACACCTACGGCCACATTTGGCATAAGTTTATGTGACCAAAGTCCACAAGAAGAGACTCGATGTGTGACCAAATCACACACAAATAAAAATAAAGTGGCCATTGCATGGACAATAGTCACACAACATACAAGTTTACCTCACTTAAAAGAGCATATGGTCACACTTTTAACACCTACGAACACATTTGAAATAATTTTATATGACCAAAGCCCACAAGAAGACACTTGTTGTGTGACCAATTGGTTGCAATCATCCACACACAAATAAAAATAAAGTGGCCATTGCATGGAAAATAGTCACACAAAATACAACTTTAGCTCACTTAAAAGAGCATATGGTCACACTTTTTAACACCTACGGACACATTTGACATAATTTAATGTGACCAAAGCCCATAAGAAGACACTCGTTGTGTGACCAAATGGTTGTAATCAGCCACACACAAATAAAAATAAAGTGGCGATTGCATGGAAAATAGTCATACAAAATACAAGTTTACATCACTTAAAAGAGCATATGGTCACACTTTTTAACACCTACGACCACATTTGGCATAATTTTATGTGACCAAACCCCACAACAACACACTCGTTATGTGACCAATTGGTTGCAATCAGCCACACACAAATAAAAAAAAGTGGCCATTGAATGGACAATAGTCACACAAAATACAAGTTTACCTTACTTAAAAGAGCATATGGTCACACTTTTTGACACCTACGGCCACATTTGGCCTAATTTTATGTGACTAAAGCCCACAAGAAGACACTCGTTGTGTGACCAAATGGTCGCAATCAGCCACACACAAAAAAAAAGTGGCAATTGAATTGACAATAGTCACACAAAATACAAGTTTACCTTACGTAAAAGAGCATATGCTCACACTTTTTAACACCTACGGCCACATTTGGAAAAAGTTTATTTGACCAAAGCCCACAAGAAGAGACTCGTTGTGTGACCAAATGGTTGCAATCAGCCACACACAAATAAAAATAAAGTGGCCATTGCATGGACAATAGTCACACAAAATACAAGTTTACATAACTTAAAAGAGCATATGGTCACACTTTTAACACCTACGAACACATTTGAAATAATTTTATATGACCAAAGCCCACAAGAAGACACTTGTTGTGTGACTAATTGGTTGCAATCAGCCACACACAAATAAAAATAAAGTGGCCATTGCATGGAAAATTGTCATACAAAATACAACTTTAGCTAACTTAAAAGAGCATATGGTCACACTTTTTAACACCTACGGACACATTTGGCATAATTTAATGTGACCAAAGCCCATAAGAAGACACTCGTTGTGTGACCAAATGGTCGCAATCCGCCACACACAGATAAAAATAAAGTGGCCATTGCATGGACAATAGTCACACAAAACACAAGTTTACCTTACTTAAAAGAGCATATGCTCACACTTTCTAACACCTACGGCCACATTTGGCATAATTTTATGTGACCAAAGCGCACAAGAAGAGACTCGTTGTGTTACCAAATGGTTGCAATCAGCCACGCACAAATAAAAATAAAATGGCCATTGCATGGACCATAGTCACACAAAATACAAGTTTACCTTACGTAAAAGAGCATATGGTCACACTTTTTAACACCTACGGCCACATTTGGCCTAATTTTATGTGACCAAAGTCCACAAGAAGACACTCGTTGTGTGACCAAATGGTCGCAATCAGCCACTCACAAAAAAAAAGTGGCCATTGAATGGACAATAGTCACACAAATACAAGTTTGCCTTACGTAAAAGAGCATATGCTCACACTTTTTAACACCTACGGCCACATTTGGCATAAGTTTTGTGACCAAAGTCCACAAGAAGAGACTCGTTGTGTGACCAAATGGTTGCAATCAGCCACACACAAATAAAAATAAAGTGGCCATTGCATGGACAATAGTCACACAACATACAAGTTTACCTCACTTAAAAGAGCATATGGTCACACTTTTAACACCTACGAACACATTTGAAATAATTTTATAGACCAAAGCCCACAAGAAGACACTTGTTGTGTGACCAATTGGTTGCAATCATCCACACACAAATAAAAATAAAGTGGCCATTGCATGGAAAATAGTCACACAAAATACAACTTTAGCTCACTTAAAAGAGCATATGGTCACACTTTTTAACACCTACGGACACATTTGACATAATTTAATGTGACCAAAGCCCATAAGAAGACACTCGTTGTGTGACCAAATGGTTGTAATCAGCCACACACAAATAAAAATAAAGTGGCGATTGCATGGAAAATAGTCATACAAAATACAAGTTTACATCACTTAAAAGAGCATATGGTCACACTTTTTAACACCTACGACCACATTTGGCATAATTTTATGTGACCAAACCCCACAACAACACACTCGTTATGTGACCAAATGGTTGCAATCAGCCACACACAAATAAAAAAAAGTGGCCATTGAATGGACAATAGTCACACAAAATACAAGTTTACCTTACTTAAAAGAGCATATGGTCACACTTTTTGACACCTACGGCCACATTTGGCCTAATTTTATGTGACTAAAGCCCACAAGAAGACACTCGTTGTGTGACCAAATGGTCGCAATCAGCCACACACAAAAAAAAAGTGGCAATTGAATTGACAATAGTCACACAAAATACAAGTTTACCTTACGTAAAAGAGCATATGCTCACACTTTTTAACACCTACGGCCACATTTGGAAAAAGTTTATGTGACCAAAGCCCACAAGAAGAGACTCGTTGTGTGACCAAATGGTTGCAATCAGCCACACACAAATAAAAATAAAGTGGCCATTGCATGGACAATAGTCACACAAAATACAAGTTTACCTCACTTAAAAGAGCATATGGTCACACTTTTAACACCTACGAACACATTTGAAATAATTTTATATGACCAAAGCCCACAAGAAGACACTTGTTGTGTGACCAATTGGTTGCAATCATCCACACACAAATAAAAATAAAGTGGCCATTGCATGGAAAATAGTCACACAAAATACAACTTTAGCTCACTTAAAAGAGCATATGGTCACACTTTTTAACACCTACGGACACATTTGACATAATTTAATGTGACCAAAGCCCATAAGAAGACACTCGTTGTGTGACCAAATGGTTGTAATCAGCCACACACAAATAAAAATAAAGTGGCGATTGCATGGAAAATAGTCATACAAAATACAAGTTTACATCACTTAAAAGAGCATATGGTCACACTTTTTAACACCTACGACCACATTTGGCATAATTTTATGTGACCAAACCCCACAACAACACACTCGTTATGTGACCAAATGGTTGCAATCAGCCACACACAAATAAAAAAAAGTGGCCATTGAATGGACAATAGTCACACAAAATACAAGTTTACCTTACTTAAAAGAGCATATGGTCACACTTTTTGACACCTACGGCCACATTTGGCCTAATTTTATGTGACTAAAGCCCACAAGAAGACACTCGTTGTGTGACCAAATGGTCGCAATCAGCCACACACAAAAAAAAAGTGGCAATTGAATTGACAATAGTCACACAAAATACAAGTTTACCTTACGTAAAAGAGCATATGCTCACACTTTTTAACACCTACGGCCACATTTGGAAAAAGTTTATGTGACCAAAGCCCACAAGAAGAGACTCGTTGTGTGACCAAATGGTTGCAATCAGCCACACACAAATAAAAATAAAGTGGCCATTGCATGGACAATAGTCACACAACATACAAGTTTACCTCACTTAAAAGAGCATATGGTCACACTTTTAACACCTACGAACACATTTGAAATAATTTTATATGACCAAAGCCCACAAGAAGACACTTGTTGTGTGACTAATTGGTTGCAATCAGCCACACACAAATAAAAATAAAGTGGCCATTGCATGGAAAATTGTCATACAAAATACAACTTTAGCTAACTTAAAAGAGCATATGGTCACACTTTTTAACACCTACGGACACATTTGGCATAATTTAATGTGACCAAAGCCCATAAGAAGACACTCGTTGTGTGACCAAATGGTCGCAATCCGCCACACACAGATAAAAATAAAGTGGCCATTGCATGGACAATAGTCACACAAAACACAAGTTTACCTTACTTAAAAGAGCATATGCTCACACTTTCTAACACCTACGGCCACATTTGGCATAATTTTATGTGACCAAAGCGCACAAGAAGAGACTCGTTGTGTTACCAAATGGTTGCAATCAGCCACGCACAAATAAAAATAAAATGGCCATTGCATGGACCATAGTCACACAAAATACAAGTTTACCTTACGTAAAAGAGCATATGGTCACACTTTTTAACACCTACGGCCACATTTGGCCTAATTTTATGTGACCAAAGTCCACAAGAAGACACTCGTTGTGTGACCAAATGGTCGCAATCAGCCACTCACAAAAAAAAAGTGGCCATTGAATGGACAATAGTCACACAAAATACAAGTTTGCCTTACGTAAAAGAGCATATGCTCACACTTTTTAACACCTACGGCCACATTTGGCATAAGTTTATGTGACCAAAGTCCACAAGAAGAGACTCGATGTGTGACCAAATCACACACAAATAAAAATAAAGTGGCCATTGCATGGACAATAGTCACACAACATACAAGTTTACCTCACTTAAAAGAGCATATGGTCACACTTTTAACACCTACGAACACATTTGAAATAATTTTATATGACCAAAGCCCACAAGAAGACACTTGTTGTGTGACCAATTGGTTGCAATCATCCACACACAAATAAAAATAAAGTGGCCATTGCATGGAAAATAGTCACACAAAATACAACTTTAGCTCACTTAAAAGAGCATATGGTCACACTTTTTAACACCTACGGACACATTTGACATAATTTAATGTGACCAAAGCCCATAAGAAGACACTCGTTGTGTGACCAAATGGTTGTAATCAGCCACACACAAATAAAAATAAAGTGGCGATTGCATGGAAAATAGTCATACAAAATACAAGTTTACATCACTTAAAAGAGCATATGGTCACACTTTTTAACACCTACGACCACATTTGGCATAATTTTATGTGACCAAACCCCACAACAACACACTCGTTGTGTGACCAAATGGTTGCAATCAGCCACACACAAAAAAAAAAGTGGCCATTGAATGGACAATAGTCTCACAAATACAAGTTTACCTTACGTAAAAGAGCATATGGTCACACTTTTTAACACCTACGGCCACATTTGGCCTAATTTTATGTGACCAAAGTCCACAAGAAGACACTCGTTGTGTGACAAAATGGTCGCAATCCGCCACACACAGATAAAAAAAAAGTGGCCAATGCATGGACAATAGTCACACAAAACACAAGTTTACCTTACTTAAAAGAGCATATGCTCACACTTTTTAACACCTTCGGCCACATTTGCCCTAATTTTATGTGACCAAAGCCAGCAAGAAGAGACTCGTTGTGTGACCAAACGGTTGCAATCAGCCACACACAAATAAAAATAAAGTGACCATTGCATGGACAATAGTCACAGAAAATACAAGTTTATCTCACTTAAAAGAGCACATGGTCACACTATTTAACACCTACGTCCACATTTGCCATAAGTTTATGTGACCAAAGCCCACAAGAGACACTCGTTGTGTTTTGCAATCAGCCACGCACAAATAAAAATAAAATGGCCATTGCATGGACAATAGTCACACAAAATACAAGTTTACATTACTTAAAAGAGCATATGATCACACTTTTTAACACCTACGACCACATTTGGCTTAATTTTATGTGACCAAAGCCCACAAGAAGACACTCATTGTGTGACCAAATGGTTGCAATCAGCCACACACAAATAAAAATAAAATGGTCATTGCATGGAAAATTGTCATACAAAATACAACTTTAGCTAACTTAAAAGAGCATATGGTCACACTTTTTAACACCTACGGACACATTTGGCATAATTTAATATGACCAAAGCCCATAAGAAGACACTCGTTGTGTGACCAAATGGTCGCAATCCGCCACACACAGATATAAATAAAGTGGCCATTGCATGGACAATAGTCACACAAAACACAAGTTTACCTTACTTAAAAGAGCATATGCTCACACTTTCTAACACCTACGGCCACATTTGGCATAATTTTATGTGACCAAAGCCCACAAGAAGAGACTCGTTGTGTTACCAAATGGTTGCAATCAGCCACACACAAATAAAAATAAAATGGCCATTGCATGGACAATAGTCACACAAAATACAAGTTTACCTTATGTAAAAGAGCATATGGTCACACTTTTTAACACCTACGGCCACATTTGGCCTAATTTTATGTGACCAAAGTCCACAAGAAGACACTCGTTGTGTGAAAAAATGGTCGCAATCCGCCACACACAGATAAAAATAAAGTGGCCAATGCATGGACAATAGTCACACAAAACACAAGTTTACCTTACTTAAAAGAGCATATGCTCACACTTTTTAACACCTTCGGCCACATTTGCCCAAATTTTATGTGACCAAAGCCAACAAGAAGAGACTCGTTGTCTGACCAAATGGTTGCAATCAGCCACGCACAAATAAAAATAAAGTGACCATTGCATGGACAATAGTCACACAAAATACAAGTTTATCTCACTTAAAAGAGCATATGGTCACACTATTTAACACCTACGGCCACATTTGGCATAAGTTTATGTGACCAAAGCCCACAAGAAGACACTCGTTGTGTTACCAAATGGTTGCAATCAGCCACGCACAAATAAAAATAAAATGGCCATTGCATGGACAATAGTCACACAAAATACAAGTTTACATTACTTAAAAGAGCATATGATCACACTTTTTAACACCTACGACCACATTTGGCTTAATTTTATGTGACCAAAGCCCACAAGAAGACACTCATTGTGTGACCAAATGGTTGCAATCAGCCACACACAAATAAAAATAAAGTGGTCATTGCATGGAAAATTGTCACACAAAATACAACTTTAGCTAACTTAAAAGAGCATATGGTCACACTTTTTAACACCTACGGACACATTTGGCATAATTTAATGTGACCAAAGCCCATAAGAAGACACCCGTTGTGTGACCAAATGGTCGCAATCCGCCACACACAGATAAAAATAAAGTGGCCATCGCATGTACAATAGTCACACAAAACACAAGTTTACCTTATTTAAAAGAGCATATGCTCACACTTTCTAACACCTACGGCCACATTTGGCATAATTTTATGTGACCAAAGCCCACAAGAAGAGACTCGTTGTGTTACCAAATGGTTGCAATCAGCCACGCACAAATGAAAATAAAATGGCCATTGCATGGACAATAGTCACACAAAATACAAGTTTAACTTACTTAAAAGAGCATATGGTCACACTTTTTAACACCTACGGCCACATTTGGCTTAATTTTATGTGATCAAAGCCCACAAGAAGACACTCATTGTGTGACCAAATGGTCGCAATCAGCCACACACAAAAAAAAGTGGTCATTGAATGGACAATAGTCACACAAAATACAAGTTTACCTTACGTAAAAGAGCATATGCTCACACTTATTAACACCTACGGCCAAATTTGGCCTAATTATATGTGACCAAAGCCCACAAGAAGACACTCGTTGTGTGACCAAATGGTCGCAATCCGCCACACACAGATAAAAATAAAGTGGCCATTGCATGGACAATAGTCACACAAAACACAAGTTTACCTTACTTAAAAGAGCATATGGTCACATTTTTAACACCTACGAACACATTTGAAATAATTTTATATGACCAAAGCCCACAAGAAGACACTTGTTGCGTGACCAATTGGTTGCAATCAGCCACTCACAAATAAAAATAAAGTGGCCATTGCATGGAAAATAGTCATACAAAATACAAGTTTACCTCACTTAAAAGAGCATATGGTCACACTTATTAACACCTACGGCCACATTTGGCCTAATTTTATGTGACTAAAGCCCACAAGAAGACACTCGTTGTGTGACCAAATGGTCGCAATCAGCCACACACAAAAAAAAAGTGGCCATTGAATGGACAATAGTCACACAAAATACAAGTTTACCTTACGTAAAAGAGCATATGCTCACACTTTTTAACACCTACTGCCACATTTGGCTTAAGTTTATGTGACCAAAGCCCACAAGAAGAGACTCGTTGTGTGACCAAATGGTTGCAATCAGCCACACACAAATAAAAAAAAGTGGCCATTGCATCGACAATAGTCACACAAAATACAAGTTTACCTCACTTAAAAGAGCATATGGTCACACTTTTAACACCTACGAACACATTTGAAATAATTTTATATGACCAAAGCCTACAAGAAGACACTTGTTGTGTGACCAATTGGTTGCAATCAGCCACACACAAATAAAAATAAAGTGACCATTGCATTGACAATAGTCACACAAAATACAAGTTTATCTCACTTAAAAGAGCATATGGTCACACTATTTAACACATACGGCCACATTTGGCATAAGTTTATGTGACCAAAGCCCACAAGAGGACACTCGTTGTGTTACCAAATGGTTGCAATCAG
>JAANYP010008520.1:0-27523 GCA_020465985.1 Centrapalus pauciflorus
TTATACAGAATAGATCACGCTCCTATAGAAACCCAAGAACCGAGTTTTCTTAACCAAGGAGCTATAGGTGAGCAGGAACATCAGCACGGGGCTGATGTTCAGGGCAGCCAACCTGAGAGTGAGGGTGTAGAGGTGCAGGAAAGGAGAGGTGAGAGAAGCTCAGATTCAGAAAAAACTTTATCATATATTGCTGAAGGAGCTGAGGAAGGGAATGATGATGATGATGAGGATGGAAATGATGCACAAGAAGGTGGTGCTGGAATGGTTGAAGTATCTATAGCTGAGAGAATTCCAGAGATTAATGTTCTTGAAATAGCTAGGGAGAGTGTGAGGGAGATTCCAAGCCCAAACAGCTAGGATCAAGCCAAATCTACTGTTAGCTCCCAAATGGGAGTTAGCATTGAATCAGTCAGTATCCCACTGATGATTGCACAACCCCCCAGCCACTCATTTTCCTCTCAACATGAAGATGTTTCACTTTTTCACTGGGAAGAAGCACAAAATCTATCCTTAAATCCTTTGAATTTTATGGATATTGAATATAGTACACAACTGCCCGGGTGTACAACTTCAATTCTTGCACATACTATAGAACCGATACAGACTAGGACACTTGAGTCAACTTCATATGTTGAAGTAAGTGCAGTTGAACTTAGTGTTCCTGCTGGAAAAACCTTAGTGTCGGAAGCATTTGTTGCTCCGTCACTTGAAGAGGTTGGAAGTCCAATCAGAGCCACGACATTGCCAACTTTGAACACTGGCCACACAGAAGTTCTTTTCACAAGTTCGACTGTTGTGACAACTGGAAGTCTAAGTGACCCAGTGGTTAGTCTTTCCCCATTTATTACTGAAGCCAAACTGGATGAAGCTTTGAATGCAGCGGTTGCTGGAGTTACCAATCAAATGACAAGTCAATTTTCTGAAATGATGGATCAAATGGCTAATATTCATAAACTTTTGAAAGGCAAGAATGTGGCTGAAGAGGAGAAACAAAGAGATCCAAATCAAGAGATTGACGAGTTAAGAGAGTTTGTATATGATCAATTTGATGAGATGCATGAAAGGATGATTGGTCTAGAGAGCACAGTGATAACAGCATTAGGTGATATGTCTGAAAGGATCTCTGCAGTAGAACAGACGTGTAAGTCACACGCTTCTGCTCCGAAGAGAAAGCATGATGAGCACGATGATGACTCCGATGATGCTCCTCATGAGGGGGAGAAGAGGAGGAAGCTTGGTGAGAAAAGTTTTGTCTGTTAATGACTACTTATCTAGAGAAGGAGAAAGAGTCTGAAGGTAAAGAAGTTGGTAAAGCAGGGAGCTCCAAAGAAAAACCTGTTGATGCTCAAAGCGAGCTGGAATTGATTCTTCATGAAGATGTTCCAGTTCCTTTAAGTGTTCAATCAGGAATCTATAATTGAAGAGTATGATGACAGTGATAATGAAGCTCAAGGACAGACTCTAATGATTGAGGAAGTAGAGAAAGAAATAGATATTGAACTGTCTGATGATGACCATATGATTGATTTGACTGATATATCTGTGAGAGCTGATAGGATTGAAGAAGAAGAGCATCTAGTTCAGGAGATAATGAAAGATGCTATACCAACACTGACGGTTGAAAAGCCTGAGGTTACGGATAATGTTAAAGAAGAGGTTGTAGAACCATTTCCAGTGGAGAATGTTATTCCACAAGCGGTTACGGAGTTGAATGAAGTTGAAATAATGGACAGGTTCTTCAATGAATACATATTGTCTGATGAGACTCAAAAACAACATAGATTAAGATTTGAAGCTTAGCAGATTGTCCAGAGAGAAATCAAAGATATATGGACACTGCTCAATGAAGATGAGATCAGTAAGAAGAAGATAAAAGGGTTAGAATTAACTGCAAAACAAACCGCCGAGTATATCAAAAAGAGGAACAAACTTTCATATCTTGAAGATCACCTTGAAAAGAAAATCTTCTGTAAGAAACAATCTCCGTGTACGCTTTTGAATTTATTCAGAGTTCTGGAGCCGAATATGCCAAACTTAGCGAATTATGCGAGCTTGTTGCAGAATAAAGCTCAGTCGGTGGATAAGGTCAGAAGTGAGTTTAGGGTAGTTGATTTGGTTAAGATTGAAAAGGATCATTTTGTTAAGATATTCTATCCTACCTTCACCGTGACTAGAGCTTATGGAAATACTTATACATTCACTGAGGCTGGCATGTTTGGAATGCATCTGGTCGATATTGAAGATTTATTTGATGAACTGTGCAGAAATAAGAGAAATGAGCACTGTAGATTTGCACTAAAGACACTATTTCACTTCATGCACACCAAATTAGTGCTTATGTCTGTGCAAGATCTACAGATTGGTGTACAAAGAGGAATGAGTGTAAGGTCTACCACTGCAAGATCTATCTAGACGCGGATCCGTGAACGAGTGCGGAATCCTCGTTGACGGTTAGACGGACAACTCTCAACCAACGGAAACACGGAGACTATTAGACGCTGAACGAACGACACACGAACGATCCTACGTACTAATTCTCTCCGAAACGGCACTCACCTAGCTGATAAACTCGAGATCGCCTCTTGCTTAATTCCTCACGAATTCTGCTAAAAGTCCTCTAATTATTCGAGTCTATCCCTAATTATAGACCCTGATTCGAGTCTGTTGTGGGCCAACCTCGAATCTGGCCCAAGGCCCATTCGAATCTGTCCATCTGACAGTCTCGAATCTAGCCTATTTTCGAATCTATGGTTACATTCGAATCTATCACAGATTCGAATGTCAACCCATATATAATTCGAATCTAGCCTTTTACATAAAGAACTAAGTGTTTGAAACTTATGATATTACCTTATGACTGATTTTATCTTTGAACTTTATGTTTGAACTTCTTGTAATACGTTACATCAAGTTCAAACATACAAACACTGATAATCATCAATCATACATAATATATATATAACAAACATATGCTAAATCACAATGTAAGATAACTTAGACTGCTATCGTCACACGGGATGTACCAACAGACTCCCCCTTGACGATAGCTTCTAATAATTCACACATTTGATTTAAGAACATGGTTTATTATTGATTCAAAACACTACCAGCATACAGACCTTTCTCGACGCAAACCTTGACCACATTTTCATACTTACTAGCCTCAGTATCCATATGTGCGTCACTGGAAATCTTACAGTTATACAAAATCTGCAGGTCTTCTTTAGATAGGTTTACCAGGTGAAGCGGGTCATAGACTCTAAGAATAACTTTTTCTTCTAAGTCTTCCATAACCGCTTCCCCAGTTTCCGTGTCAGCATACCACCACTTCAGATTTCGCAAAACATTCTGTGGCATTTTCTTCAGAGGTACCTTCCTCAGGCATTTAACTGGTTTGTACTGAATCCTCATCCAAGGTCGGCCTGTAAGAGGATCTATACGTGACTTATCCTCGACTCTTCTTCCGACCCTTGGACTCAACCGTTCAAACTTCCTAGATCTCCCCTCCTTTCTTATTATTCTTTCAATCACATTCGCATAAGGATCATCACCAATATTTATCAGATCTTTCCATGCAAGCGCTGTGATTTCAATCTTTGGAAGAGTGTTGAATGCTTTCAATGTTCGCCTAATGTACTGAAGCCCGTCTTTTCTTTTAATTATAAAAAGCTGAAGATCTCTGTCAAAGAACCAACTTAAGATTCGCTCAGATAGCTTCCCTGTACCAGGCACTTTCATTGATCTCCTAATTGCTAACTCCTTCTCTTCGGCTCTGAACCATAGCTTCCTTTTTTCTTCGTTACTTAGCTCTCTTGCTGGTTCTTCAGTCGATGACTTAGGATTCAAGGCAGCATTCACTATGTCAACATCAACAATTCTATTTCCATCTATCATATAAGTGTCAGTGATAGGATTCTGCTGTATAACTATTTCGTCAGCTTCATCATCCTCATCAGCTACTACTTCATCTTCAGGTTGCCAATCTACTATCTCTTCCGGAATAAACTCTCCTTCTTCAAGCTCTTCATCTTCATAATCAAAACCTCCATCCAGTGGATCATCATCGAGATCCATGAGTGCTTCAATCATCTCACTGATCTCAAAGTCTGAAGGCTGTTTAGATGAAATAGCTTCACCCCTTTCTCCTTCGCCTTGACTAGGCTCCCCCTGAACTTGTATAACTTGAGCTGCAGGAAAATCTACAGACTCAATCTCTTTATTCGCACCGGGATCATTGCCTTCATTATCATCATCTTTTCGCTGTACTTCCTGATCTTTACAACTCGTCTCCCCCTGAGTTTGTAGATTTTTCATAAGTTGCTCTAGGAGGGACCGCATTGCTCGGATCTCAGACGATTGATCAGCAACAAACGATTTAATCTCCGTGTTTTCGTCTCTAACACTTTCAACAATCTTTCTCAGTTCTGCATTCTCCTTATCAAGATTAGAGTTATGCTCTTGGAGTTCACCGACTGCTTTTGTGAGAGTTATGATTTGAACGTTCTGAAAGTCGACACGACTCTTGAGTTGCATGATTCGTTGATTGTCGGTATAGGCTGCTGATGTAGAAGGGATGGACTGAAAGGGAGCAGGATTGAATGGTTGGGGAATGTAGGGTTCATGTTGCTGAGGTGGCGGTGATGGTGGAGCTGTAACTTGGGGTTGGGTTTGGGTTTGAGGCTGAGGTTGTGCATCGGACTCTGATGAAGCCCCCTGCATAAACCTGTGACGTTTGGCCCGTTGCCTTGTCACCAACTGAGCAGTCTCATCTTCTTCAAAATCTGACTCCTCCGATTCCCTGGCCTCTCGCCTCCTCGAACCACCTTCATTGACAATCAATCGCGAACCATAAGTTCCAATTTGAACTTCAGGAACTGCAGCTGCAGGAACTTCCTCTGAATCTGATTCCGATTCAGAAGATATTAATGCGTTATCTGCCCTTTCTGGTTCGTATTCGTCAACATCACGAAATATATCATCTTCATCTCCAGGCGGACTAAGTAGCTCACCTACTAATGCTGCTGCCACATCTTCATTTGCATTAGGACCAGAAGACCATATTTCCTCCAAGGTCTGAGCAATCTGCTCAGATTCGGGGACTGCACCTGAAGTCCCTGCTTCTTGTGCCTGTGGTTGTTCACTTGTTGAAGGCCTGGATGCCTGAATTTGACTAGCAGTTTGTTGCTGTTGGCGTCGTGGATCACGCGGCCTAGCACGCGGCTGTTGTTGGCGTTGCGGTTGCTGTTGTTGAATATCAACTACCCCTGCCCAGTTGGCATCACCTGGGGCTTGAAATTCCCTGTCTACAATTGCTCCAAATAATGGACGCGCCACCGGAACCGCTAACCTTCCTCGATGTGAGGAACAATCAGCAAATATGCGTTTATCCATAACATTGACGCTCAAAGTGTCATCAGATTGTGGCAAATTTGGCAAGAAGTGCCTTATCAACATCATCACAAATCTTGGATACAGAAGGAATCTTTCTCTGTCAGGAGCTGTAATCTGATGGATGAATTCCGAGAAAAACAACTGCGAGAAGCTGAACTTCCTATTATACACCATCGCAATCACCCCTGATTGGATCTTTGAGACGATGTAATCAAAACCAGCCTTCTTTGGCGCAAAACAAACCATGAACACGTGGACCAGAAATCGCCACTGCCCTATCAATCCACTTTTCATATAAGATGATTTCGTAACGTCCAGACTATAGCCCATTCTCAGAAACGCGGCTTGCCTAATACTCAATGGAAAGTCTATAGGTCCGTCTTCTTGTTCCTGTGAACCCAACTGTAGCACTTGGCGCAACATATCTGCTGAGAAAACTAGAGGTTGGCCAGCGATTCTGGTTCTGATAACTGTCGGGGTGACAGTACAGTCCACCTGTAAATGATCGTAAAATTGGCGTACATACGAAATTACAATTGGAATGTTATGATATAAAGCATAGCTAATCCTAGACTCAGCTAGGAAGTCCAAAACTTCACGAAAACCCTGTGCCTCAGGGATATCATTAACTGGATTAAGGACCATATTATGCTTCGGAACAAAAGCGCGAACTGCCATATCTGCACAATAAATAAAACTGTTAGACTCATTAAAAATCAATAAACTTGTTTAAATTCAAAATTTGTTTAATTTTGTACTTGATTAAATACAAAATCTAACACAATTAAATTTCCACAAGTTTAATAAATTTAAATTAAACAAAGTAAATAAAGTACAGATTCGAAAGCAACAGATTCGAAGTATCCATATTCGAGTGTAATGGACAGATTCGAAGAGTACCATTTCGAGTCTAATGGACAGATTCGAATATCATGGTCATCTCGAATCTAAGGATAGATTCGAGAAACCCATGAACAGATTCGAAGGTCGTTGAACAGAGTCGAAGCCCCGACTGTTGATTTTTCAACAAAAACCCAAGATTTTAACCATTTTGAACTTGTTAAATCACATACATTAGTTCAACTAGGTTCTAAACATTGATTTATGTCTTTAATTTGATCTTTTATAGGTCCTAACTTAGTTTATTTAGCAAAACCCTATTTTCACCTATAAAGCTTCAAAATTTGATGTTTTAGCTTAAAATTGTGTATAAAACTACACCAATCTTGTACAATCCGGTTGATTATACCTAGAAGTTTCTGTAGAATCGAACACAAAGTCTTCAAAGTCGACAAAATGTCGTTTAGGAGAAAAACGGTAGACTCGAGAACAGATTCGAAATCGCCAATATAGATTCGAGAGTATAGATTCGACAACAGTAAGTATTAAATGACTTCACTGTTAACCTATTTATACCACCAACCCTCGAGTCTAAGCATAGATTCGAATCTACTGACAGATTCGAAGTACACCTTATTCGAGTCTGTCTTAGATTCGAAACCTCCAACACTTAGAAAAATTTCGAAAATTTTGAAATAAGTTCAACTTTTCCAACTTTTTTCTACGGTATTGTGTAACCAGATAAACTATGCCAACTCTTTTACCCTAAGCAACAGATATTTCACGCAATGTTTATTTTATTCAACTTTGAATGCACCCTCAGTAACTTTTTGACCTTTTACCTAAGTAAAAATTAAACTAAACTAAAATAAAATAAAATAAACTAAGGTAAAAATAAAATAAAATAAAATAAAGTAAAATAAAATTTTGACCAAAAATTTAATCTAGACTTAAGAAAAAATTTACAATCTAAGCTAAATACTTAACAACATATTTTTGATGAGTATAGTCTAAGAAAGGTTCAATCAGATAGCGATGTCCGATACTAACTTTCAGTACTTAAACTTTCACACTTAGGAATTTTTTGAATTCCTTTGATTGTTTGTCGTGACATACCCATTTAGCCGATTGTTGGTATTTTACCCTGTTAAACATTCTACATTTCGGAATATCCCTTGGCCTTTTTATTTGTCAGGAAATTACCTTACGTGACTCAGACATAGACATACTTTTATGATCAAGGCACACAGACAAAAATTCTAACTTGTTGGTATTTGCAAACTTTCTTTAAAAGACAAACATCGGACACAGGTCTGTATTTTCATACAACAAAGTGTCTTAGTTCGACTTAAGGTTTATTTTTAAAGTTAGCAGATAGCGGTGACAGGTCTGTACTGACGTAAAACAAAGCGACATGTCTGCTAACCCGAATCTAAACAGAGACAACAGGTCTGTACTTACGTACAACAGAGTTGCATGTTTTCGACTCTCAGTTTTACATGATATTTCTATTCTTTCCATTTTCAGATGTATTTGATGTTGCCATACATCCCCAGAAAGTTTGCATACCTCATTTAGACTTAAAGTTTGTATGTCTTGTACATAAAAATTAAGACTGATTGGTCGTACATCTAGGTTAGTGACACGCTTGACTTTTTCTAGAATATTTTATTAGCCTTGAGATTCCCTATATGTATTATGCCTACCAACACATCAAACTAAATAAAGTATAACACTTAGGATTTAGTTGCATTATGTGTGAAAGCCTAAATACTTAGAGTCTGTAACGACGGTGCTAATTTTCGTCACTTTGAACCTATGTATCTAAGACCTAACTCTTTTTTCTGATATTCTCTTTTTTTGTATTTTTGTAATTTTCTCTCTTTTTTTCTTTTATTTTTTCATAAAAAAAAAAACAGTAAAGTAAGCTAACCTACTTACTAAAAATAGAAACTTACTAAAATTAGAAACTTACTAAAAATAGAAACTTTCCTAAATTAGCAGACTACTGTAAAGAAAGAAATACTACTACTCTAAAAGAAAATAAACTTACTACTACTTAAGGTCAAATTACTCTGGGTTGCGCATTCCATTCAGTTGAATTAAATACTCAAACCGTGACTTATCAAACGCTTTGGTAAATAAATCTGCATTATTATCTTCTGTTGCCACCTTTACCAGTTTGATTAAGTTTTTTCAGCACAATCACGAATAAAATGATGCCTTATGTCTATGTGCTTTGTTTTACTGTGTTTAACTGGATTATTAGTTATAGCAATTGTAGATTGATTGTCTATCCTAATAGGAGTTTGAGTGTAAGCCAAACCGTAATCCCGCAATTGTTGTTGTATCCACAGAACTTGTGAGCAGCAACTACCAGCAGCAACATACTCGGCCTCGCACGTTGAAATGGCTACCGATGTTTGTTTCTTGCATTGCCAGGATACCAATCTCCCTCCTAGGAACTGACAACCTCCAGTTGTAGATTTGCGCGTCAAGCTGCATCCTCCGTAGTCAGAATCCGTGAATGCTTCCAACTCTAGATCTCCCTCCGCGTGATACCAAAGTCCCAGCTTCGGTTTCGACTTGAGGTATCGTAGAATCCGCTTCACAGCTTTCATATGCATCTCCTTCGGATTCGCTTGAAACCTAGCACAAATACAAACAGCAAACATAATATCAGGTCTTGAAGCAGTTAAATACATAAGTGACCCAATCATGGCCCGATATAAAGTCGGATCCACATCGGAATCACTTTCAGTACCGGCCCGAGATTGTGATTCACTTGAATCGGTGTGCTGAAGTGGGCAGTCAACTTAGTTCCCTCCATCCCAAACCGTTCTAATATGTCATAGACATACTTAGTTTGATGGATAAACATCCCTTCCTTCTTTTGGTCAACTTGTAACCCTAAAAAGAAATTCAATTCCCCCATAGCACTCATCTCGAACTTAGACTTCATCACCTTTTCGAAATCTTTGCACATCTGTTCGTCTGATGATCCAAAAATGATATCATCGACGTACACTTGTACCAAGATAAAGTGTTCACCCTTCCTCTTCACAAATAGAGTACTATCAATCCTACCCCTTTCAAAACCGTTTTCTAAAAGATGGTTGGATAAAGTCTCATACCACGCCCTAGGTGCCTGATGTAATCCGTAAAGAGCCTTATCTAAGCGATATACTCTATCAGGATATTTAGGATCTGTAAATCCGGGCGGTTGTTCTACATACACCAACTCCTTCACTTTCCCATACAGGAAAGCACTCTTAACGTCTAGTTGATATACCTTAAAGCCTTTGAAGGAGGCAAACGCTAGAAACAACCTAATGGCTTCTAGCCTTGCTACTAGTGCAAAAACTTCGTTGTAATCGATTCCCTCCTCTTGGTTGAAACCCTTTAGAACTAATCTCGCCTTGTTGCGCGTGACTATACCCCGATCGTCTCTTTTACACTTAAAAACCCATTTGGTTCCTATTGCAATCTCCCCTCGAGGTAACGGAACTAACTCCCACACTTCTAATTTCCTAAACTGTGAAAGTTCTTCCTGCATCGCTTCAACCCAGGAGTTATCCTTAAGTGCCATTTGCACATTCTTAGGCTCTACTTGCGATATGA
Source organism: Centrapalus pauciflorus (assembly GCA_020465985.1). Classification (NCBI taxonomy): domain Eukaryota; kingdom Viridiplantae; phylum Streptophyta; class Magnoliopsida; order Asterales; family Asteraceae; genus Centrapalus; species Centrapalus pauciflorus. Next base: position 9,853 of record JAANYP010008520.1, read on the forward strand.
AACATGAATAAAGACATGTGTGATATGCCTCGGAGTCGTTTATCATCGACAACAACACGGTGTTGTTTTTTACACTACTCCGAGTCTTCACACCCTCGTTAGGATTTCCTATGATGCTTTCTATTGGATGGTTCTTGTTAATCCTAGAGGTCTCTATTTCATCAACCCTTAGATTATCTCCTAAGTTGGATCCTATTTCACCTAAAGGGGGGAACAGGCTCAGCTTCTACATTTTCCTCCTCACGGACATTTTCCTCAGAGTTAGAACTTGAAGCTTGAGTCTGATTCTCAGTGTTAGGTGCCTCTTGATCAGCAACTTCTGGAGATCCATCTACAGTCGCAGTAGGCTCGGACGTAGATTCGAACGTGGTCCTTGGAAAGATTTGGCCATCGTCGTTCAGATGCAACGTCGCCAAGTCCTTCTCGATTGTACCTGCATTATCATCCAGAGGAATGTTAAATGACTCAAATAACTTATCATAGTCAAATATCCATTCCGGACCAGTTTGGGGTTCATGTGTATAACTTGAGACTTCAATATTATACACAATCTCCACAGTACCAGTTGTTTTGTTAAACACCCGTTTGTTTGGTGAGTTTGGCACATAACCTAGGAAGTATCCTTCGTCAGCCTTTTCACCAAACTTCGGTTGATGTTTTGTTCTTAAAAGTGTGCATGGTACTCCAAACGGTTCGAATCCAGTTAAGTTAGGTGGCCGTTTATTCAAAATTTCATAGCATGTTTTGTTCAATGATTTGACTGTAAGGACTCGGTTTAAAATGTGGCACGCGGTATTCACTGCCTCCCCCCAAAACATGGTAGGAAGCTTTGAATCCGAAAGCATAGTCCTTGCAGCCTCAATCAAAGTTCTATTTTTACGTTCGGCCACCCCATTCTGTTGAGGTTCATATGGTGCACTGAATTGATGCACGATGCCCTTTGATAGGCAATATACACCAATTACAGTGTTTTTGAATTCAGTTCCATTATCACTACGAATATATTTAACCCTAGTTCCGTATGAGTTCTCCACTTGGTCCAAGAACCCGATGAGCCTTGCAGCCGTCTCGTCCTTCGTACCTAAAAAGAAAAACGTGAGTAATCGTCGGTGATAACTAAGCAGTACCAACTACCTCCAATACTCCTTTTGTTGATTGGGCCGAAAAGGTCCATGTGCAACAGATCGAATGTTGAGGCTATGGAATTCTGCTTCTTGGACTTGTGTGTCTTCTTGTGTTGTTTGCCCTTCATGCAAGGTAGACACTTATCCTCGAACTAAAAACTTTTCATGGGCACACCCTGCACCAGTCCATGCTTCGTAATGTAATTCATCTTCCTCAGGTGCAGGTGAGCCATGCGTCTGTGCCACAGTACGGATTCCGTCTCCGAAGCTTTGGATAGTAGACAAATTGGCCCCATCGAAGTCTCTGGCTTGTTCATATCCAGCACGTACAAGTCGTTCTTCCTTGGCGCCCGCATCAACACCCATTCTTCAGGAATTTTGAATCCAGGCTTTAGCACTAACGCCTCAGTGTCAGTAAATAACACCGAGTTCTTCTTATCACAGATTTGAGAGACACTAATGAGATTATGAACCAGTTTATCAACGTGATAAACTTGATCCAAAGTAATCGTCCCATTAGTGACTTCTCCAGTTCCAGTGATATTTCCACCCTTGTTACCCGCGAATGATACGAATCCCCTATTACCCCCCTTGAAGTCTGTGAGAAGACTTCTTTCCCCCGTCATGTGCCTGGAGCAACCACTGTCGACGAACCACTTGTTGTTTGGACCGGTAGTTATCTCCTGCACATGAAAGAAAATAGGTTAGTTATCACGGGGAACCCAAGCCATGACTGACTTGGTAATACCATTCTCGTCCACATACGTGAACTCTTTCAAGTACCCATCTCGCCTTTCAGGTGACTTGGGCCTTTGAACTGAATTCTGTTGTGGTGCCGAGTGATTTAGATTCACTCTTTTCCTTTGAGTAGGCATTTGTTGTGGTGCTCTAGAATAACTCTTATTATACTGCATTTCAGACTGTGATCCCTGAGCTCTTACCGGAACATAATGTCTAACGGGCGTATGTGACCTAACTAGAGTGTGTGACCTGCTAGGTGTGGTGCTCCTATAGACTTGTTGAGGTGCTGACCTAGATTGATTAATGACACGATTCGGTGAATTTGTCCTAACCACTTCTTTTGGTCCTACCTTAACCGGTGTTTGTTTCACAACAGGTTTTGGTGCGGCCTGCACAGTTTTCTCGGTACTCTGAGAACTACTCGTGCTCGCCACACTTGGTGAGGGCTTAACAGGTGTTTGATTCACTGTCTTAGGGGTAACATTTGCTTTCCTAATTGGACAGTGAGAAGCAACATGCCCTTTCGCGTGACATCTAAAGCAAGACATCTTATCCATGGACTTTTTGGTTGGTCCCTTAGATCTAGGTGTCTCACTAGTGTCTACATCCTTTGGTACATCTACAGTGTCTGTCTCTTCGACCGGGTCAGCCCATGAAATTTTCTATTTTCCTGCAGGTGTTTCACTGGAGGAAGACACAAATTTCACTTTCTTGACCTTGACGGTTGAGTAAGTCACCTTAGGTGCATTTTCTACTATAGGCTCAGGTGTCGTTTCAGGTAGGTCCTCTAAGTCTACTGAGTTGTCAGTTTTCTCCTGAGGCTGAGGCACATAGTTTGCATTGAAAGGTGGAGGAATTTCGTGAAAACCTAGACCTACAGGCTTCTTAGACTGTCTTTGGGCATCTAAGACTTTTCCTAGGTTTAGGCTCGAATTCCTAAACTTTTCCAGCTTGCTATTTGCCTCTGCTACCTTAACCTTGGTCTCGGCTAGCTCTATGTCCTTGTCTTTCAGACTTTTGGTCAAGGCCTCTACGTGCTCATACATAAGCTCTATCCTAACACACTGCTCACTCAGTTTGTCTTTTAGAACTATTACGTCTTGAGCATCAGCCTTAAGCTTTTCTTTTAAATCTTGCTTTATATCATTTAGGCTAGCGTTTTCAATTTTTAAATTTTCATTTTGAGCAGATATGGTTTTATGTGATTCTAAGACTAGATTTAACCTATCATTAGAAGTAGCACACAAAGCACATAATTCTTGAAATAGAGAATAAGAAAGACTAACCTTAGAGTTATCAGATTCCACGTTGGCCATCTGAGCAGCAAACTCCAGCACGGTCTGATCATTCGCCTTCTCTACCCACATCGGACTGCTGTCCCGTGTGGTCTGCTCATCCACATCACATCCAGTTTCAGTAACTTCAGCCATGAAGGCTCTAGCATTGGACTCAGGATGTGAACTCCAGTCATAGGTACCATCTAGCTGTCTGTCAGAAGTGACATTGGATATTAGACCCGCTAGATTGGCTTGACCAGATGAAGAACTCGGAAGGTATCTTTGTTGGGACTGATTTTGGTACTGTCCTTGATGCTGACTCTGTCCTTGGTATGTCTCTACCTTCGGTATTTGACACTCCCTGGCGAAGTGTCCCAATCCCTGACAGTTGTAGCATTTGACCTTAGACTTATCAAATCCTATCCCTTTGTTGTTCATTTGCAGATTCCTCCCAGTTCGCTTGATGAATCTTTTTACCCTCTGGGTCACCATGGCCAGTTGCCACTTAAGATCCATTTCCTCTAAGTCATCAGAGTCGACCTGATCGTAATCTTCATCCCATAGAGCTGGGTCATTGATTTTCCCTTGAACACAATTTCCATAAGCTGCCACAAAGGAAGCAAGCAGATTCAAATGTTCTTCTGCAGACTTTGCGCTCATCGGCATCTTTGAATAGCTCTGACTTGTCGGTGCCTGATGGACTTGAGGTTGCGGTTCTTCCGATCTTCCTAACCCTAAGAACGCGCGATTCAGTGAGTCTTCGGACTCTGGTGGCGATGACGTTTCTCCGGTGAAAAACGCTGTAGCACTCTTCGGTTCAGCTGTCACTGATGATTTAGATGTCTTTCCAAAATACATAGCCGGATTCTGGACTTGCTCGTAATCAGTCTCAGCCTTAATCATCTCGAAGTGATATGCCCTCAACGTTCCCACAATGTCATCAAGTGATTGAGCATAATATTTGTCCTCATTAAGCTTAATCATTGCCACGTACATAGCCCATTTGGCTGGTAGGGCATCAAGAAGCTTGTTGTTCTTGTCAGTGTTAGAATACTCAATGCCATGACTTTCAAGCTCTGTTATCAGATGATAGAACCTTGTGATAATATCATCTAACTGTTCATCCTTAATTGCCTTGAAAATCGCAAACTGTTGGGTCAAGAGCTCTGTACGCTTTCTACGCACCCGAGGATTACCTTCACACCTTTTCTGGAGAGACTCCCAAAGTTCCTTCGACGTCCTTTGAGTCCGAAATGTGTGCAAGATATCTTGAGGTAAAGCCATACGGATAATGGAGAGAGCCTTGTTTTCAGCTTCAAATAGTTTCTTGTCATCCTCTTTCATCATCTGATATGACAAGACCTTTTGACGGCCTTCAACTTCAGATACTGGTGGAATGTACCCTTCATCTATGCACACCCACATGCGCATATCGTTGAATCGTACAAAATCCGTAAATCTGTCCTTCCACCAGTAATAGTCCTCAACTTTCATCAGCTTTGGCGGTGCATTTGCCTTCCCAACTTCGTGATCCATCTCAAGGAATTTCTGAAGATTTGACATCTTTTCTGAAACAAATTGAATTTGAACTTAATTAATTTAATTCGAAACTGATGTAGACTAACTTATTCGAATCTAGATAGATTCGAAACTAATTAATATTAAATCTGTTGAGATTAAATTTGATTAAGTCTTAAAAGTCAATTAGATTCGAAATTATGTGAGATTCTAACAACTCCTTAGATTCGAAGTTATGTCAGATTCGAAGACCCTTAGAATCGAAGGCACAGCAGAGTCGAATGACAGCAGATTCGAAGCACAGAATCGAAACAGTAACAAACTCGAAACAAACTCGAAACAATATAGACTCGAGATCCAATTCGAATGAAGTAACAGATTCGAAACAAGGTAGACTCGAAACTCTCTGAAGTTGACTCGAAAGGAGCGTATTTAGGTTAGACTCGAAAATAAAGTAAAACCCTAATTACCCCAATAGATTCGAGCGCCGCAAACTCGAAAAACGGCTAACACTTTGATTTTTTTGACGTTTTACAGATTAAATCACTATTTTTCAAACGAAAAATAATGATTTCGACCAAAAACGTGAAAAACGACAAAGTGTTTCCCGAATATGAATTTGCTAAGCTCAAAAACACGTTTTTGAGAGCAAAACCGTCCAACTAGCGTGAAGAAACCTAGAATGAATCTGATGAACACGAAGAACACCAAGAACACTCCGCTGGCTCTGATACCACTTGTAAGGTCTACCACTGCAAGATCTATCTAGACGCGGATCCGTGAACGAGTGCGGAATCCTCGTTGACGGTTAGACGGACAACTCTCAACCAACAGAAACACGGAGACTATTAGACGCTGAACGAACGACACACGAACGATCCTACGTACTAATTCTCTCCGAAACGGCACTCACCTAGCTGATAAACTCGAGATCGCCTTTTGCTTAATTCCTCACGAATTCTGCTAAAAGTCCTCTAATTATTCGAGTCTATCCCTAATTATAGACCCTGATTCGAGTCTGTTGTGGGCCAACCTCGAATCTGGCCCAAGGCCCATTCGAATCTGTCCATCTGACAGTCTCGAATCTAGCCTATTTTCGAATCTATGGTTACATTCGAATCTATCACAGATTCGAATGTCAACCCATATATAATTCGAATCTAGCCTTTTACATAAACAACTAAGTGTTTGAAACTTATGATATTACCTTATGACTGATTTTATCTTTGAACTTTATGTTTGAACTTCTTGTAATACGTTACATCAAGTTCAAACATACAAACACTGATAATCATCAATCATACATAATATATATATAACAAACATATGCTAAATCACAATGTAAGACAACTTAGACTGCTATCGTCACACGGGATGTACCAACAATGAGAAAGATTAATATTACTGCGCCAAACCATTTCATCAAGTTTATGGAGAATCTAAAGGAATTTCAAGTCGTAATGGCCAAGCATCCAGTTGCTATCTACAAAGATAAAAATCAGAAGCTAAGAGCTATGAGAAGTATTGAACTGAATAAATTTTGTGATAGAACACTTCAAAAGGTGATGAATGGATTGAAAGGGAAGTTGGTAGCTGACAAGAAAAGAAAGACGAAGAAAGGAGAATTAAGTGTAAATGACCAAAAGCTCATGGTCGAATTCATATCAAAGATTAATTGGAGGCTGTCTAACAGAAAAAGCATCAGACGTTTCGAAATGAATCTTTTCAAACTGAAGACTTAGTTTAATTCATCAAAGGGGGAGAATGTTAAAATATATTTTAGATTGATGAATTAAATAAGTTCAGGGTATATTTTGTAATTCATGTAAAGTTGGCTTTTAGATATAAATAGAAATATTCTTTGTAAATGTCATACATCTGACGGATTGTATTTTGCACGGAAATTCACAGACTTAGGGCTACAGTATTCGTCTGTTTCCAATCTTCATTGTAATCCATATTTGGTGCAATAATCATTCGGTTAGTTGCTTGATCTGTTCTTAAATATTTCTAGTGATTGTTTGATTGATTATATTGGAATAACAAAGTTCATTGGATTGCCTCCCAAGAAGCTAAATTTTACGTATTCAGCCAGACGGTACCTCTTCAAGGTGGTTTGTCACCTTGTCAACACACACCCGGATAGTTGATCGGTTTTCCCCTTCGTGCAATTCGTACTCCATAGGCACATGAAATATCATGAAAAGAAATTAACAATGAATTAGAGTTAGTTTCAGGCATAAAACTTTCTAAATAATAATTAAAATAAGGGGGTTCGAAATATGAAGTTGTCTCCGTTGATGGTTGTAGCAGTGAGTCATTTTCTATAACAACTTCACTTTCGACTCTCTCTTCCTCATTAGAGTTCAACAATTTCGAGGACGTCTCTTGATGGATATCTTGATGCCCGAATCCTCGCTCATCATCAAAGTTGTCATCTGGCTCCATGTACATCTCCCTCTTAGCTTCTTGTTTTAAGAATAATTCGGTGATTTGTCCCCATTTGTTCACAAGACATTGGAGATGCTTGGTATTTTCCTCCATAAATGTCATGCATTCTCTCGTAAAATTCTTGACAGTACCGACTTTCATCATACGACTGTCGCTGAGATGGGTAATAATCATCATAATACTCATTAAAAACCGGATATTGTTCCCATTGATTGTACGAATCACAACTCGAGTTGTAAGAATCATGATTACTATTATAATCTGAGTAACCATATTTGGATGGATAATACCTTAAATCATTAGAATAATGATATGAAGATTCCATTCCAAATAATTAAATAAACAAAATAAAACTAAATAAAAATTAACGAAAAACTAAAATGAAACAACAACTACCGTAAAAAGAATTAATAAGCGCACTAGCTCTCCGGCAACGACGCCATTCTGACACGCTCATCGTAAAGCGTTCAAAGATATTATAAAAACATCAATCACCTTAACTTATAGCTAGGGTAAGTGGAATCGTCTCTTCAGGGAGCATGTGGTTATCAATATTATTTATGATAGTTATTGACTAAGAATAAAAACGAATAATTGGAAGGAAATGATTGAGCGGAACTATGGAAAAACAATTATAGCTTTAACAAGAAAACTTAAAGAATGAAGTAATAACACCAACGACTTCGGATTTAGGGTTTGGGTGGAATTATGGATAATCGACCTAGGGTTGCTAATAAATTAATTATTTATGATTCTGATTAGTTATCTTTGTAACCTAACCACAAGACATAGTCATGACAATCAAATCTACCGCAATCCGTATTTTGTGCACGAATCATGTCCTGTTCAAAGTCCGTCTTAACTCCTAATCTAATGAGCTCGGCATGGCATGTAACACGGCTACGATGCGTCTAGCAATAAAGATATAAATAGAAAAGAATGGAACAATATATGTAAATAATAATCACACAGAAAACTAAATAAAACATATCGTTCATCACAATAATAAATTAAGGAAAAACATAAATACTTAGCTGATAAATAAACCTTTGAACGATAATGGCATGCTCATCAACCAACTCGTATGGAACAATGAACTTGTCAGGAACATGTTTTGTAGTTGTCGGATTGATGGTTGAAACAATGGAGGGTAGAATAAACCAAACCCTAGCCCTTCGCCATTGGGTCTCGTACCGACTACATCATGGATGATGAATCTGAGTCTTTCCTCTCATTCTTCTTGTTTTTTATTCTTTCTTTTCGACTAACCAGTGCCCCATATTTATAGAGGTCGTGATTTTTAGGGTTTTTGACGTCCAAAAGCAACTCCAGGGTTTCCACGCCGCACGGGCTCAGGCCTGCGCCCCCTGCGCTGGGGGCTACGCTGGGGTGTACGCCAGTCTGCTCTGGAACTGCTCTCTAGCTTCAAAAGTTACTATTTTGGCAATGTAGGTCGCGCCCCTAGCTGAACCTCTCGAGCTGACTTTTTCCGAGCTGCTTCTAAATGACTTCCTAACTTTGATTGGACTTTACTCATTTTCACTCCATTTAAGCTTTAATCCTTCAAATGATAAATAAACATTTATATATAGCATTATACCAAGACTTTATATATAAAATGATATCATCTAAATACATTAAAGTCTATATAAAATAATTCGATCAATTTGTTTACGATTCATGATCTGTTTCTATTAAATGGGGTTGAAGGCTTCGAGTTTGATTGCATATTTAAAGGATGATCAAAGGAGGATGAGGTCTTATATGAACCTGACGAGCTGAGATCATTAAAGGAAAAAATCAATGTTCATCTATTGTCTCTTTATCTCTTGAATCAAATTATTCTATCGGTCTCTCCCTCTTTCTTCAAGGTGTGCATAAACACATACAAAATCGAAGAACTCAATCTATGCTCAAGTCGAGTTACGTTTCGCTTCCTGATCTCGACTTGAATTATATTTCATGATTTTGTTTCAAGATGCTATAGCTTGATTTTGTTCCTGATCTTGAATCTTTTTTTCATCATTTTTCTAGATCGAAAGTGGTGATGGTGTTTGAATCATTTTTCTAGATCAAAACTAGCTATGGTTTGAATTTTCTAGGTTTATGAAGGTTTGAATTTTCTTGGTTAATTGACTTGAAGATGAAGTTCCAAGTTTCTAAGTTTTAATGAAGATAGATGATGATGATGATCATAATAATAATAATAACAACAACAACAACAACAACAACAACAACAACAACAACAACAACAACAACAACAACAACAACAACAACAACAACAACAACAACAACAACAACAATAATAATAATAATGCAAATAATAAGAAACGACTACAAAAAAACTCATCCTCTAAGGTTTTAATCCTTTCATAAAGTTTAGTTCGTTCCTCAAAGATAGAGTTGTATCGCATAAAACTATTAGCGTTCTCTAATTCCGCTAATTTAAGTTCTCATTTATGTCATTAATTTTGTTACTAAGTAAATCATTTTCAATTTGAACCTTGTTTAATTTTTCTTCCATTACAGAAACTGTTGGGACTTCGTATCGTTTTTCATAAAAACATAAACATTAATCATATTAACGCACAGCGGAAGCTTTTAAAAATTAAGAATTCCGTACACGGATCATCAAGTATACATAAGATAAGTAAACTAGAAAGCAATAAAAAATCCGTACCTTTGTATTCTATGACAAGAATACACGAATGAGATGCTCTCGGTATCCACCGGTGATGACACGATCGAGCGGCGCCAGTTACGCAATCAAACACACGAGGAATGGGAAAACACACATAATTGTGTGTATTGTACGGCCAAAGAACTACCACACACACACACACACAAACACCTTCAAGTGTGTGTGTGCGGTGGCTTTTCCTTTCCATTAGGTCACCACCTAATTCCCTTTTTTTTCTAATCTATACATCATATGTATATCTTATATATATATATGAGAAGCGACCGTGTGTGTGTGTGTGTGTGTGTATATATATATATATACACACACATTATATATATATTAAAACTTTAATATATTAATATAATATATATTTTAATAATTATCTTTATTATTTAAACCTTATATAATTATCTCTATAATTATATATCTATTAAATAATATTTATCTTTTATATGTTATCTAATAATATATAAACAAGTAGATAATTATTTACAATTATCTCAATTTATTTGTTTATGATTATCATTCTAATTATCTCATAACTAGATGACAATATCAATTCAAATAAATATATCTTTTATTTAATATCCAATAATAAATAAAAGACTCGATAACTATTTATTTAATTATCATCCAATGACAATTAAATCACTTACAATATCTTATATTGTACTTTTAGTCCCCGTACTTTTGAGATATAATTAATCACACATTAATTTAATCTCAATGATCATTTCGTGTCATAAACAATATCTAATATCATTTATTCAATAGTTTAATTGCATCTGCTCAGTTATGCTCATTGGTGTGACCCTCAAGTGTTTTATGAAATCAGTCATGATGCAGTAGTAATGTCATCTTTACACACCATATACTAACATACTCCCACTTGTGTAAGACGACATACTGTCCTGCAGCATGCGCCTAAAGGAGGTCATGGTAGACACTTTAGGCAACCAAGGTCATAAAAACTCTGACTCTCATTCGGGCATTCTTGTTGAAACAGCCTTCCAAAAAGAAACTTAGGTTATATCCCATGCATCACGATATTTCAATGTGAAAGCTAGGCATGGATTAGATCAACCGTAGCATACACGATTATGTTTCTCGACTCCCTGATCTCATACTGAACTATAACAGACAGAGTAGAACACATCAGTTCTGTCCGAGCATGGCCATGCATTTCTGTCAGTATCGATCGTCAAGGGGCCCAGAAATATCTCTTCTTAGTTAAAAGAAGGTGCAAAACCCATATTGACTATCTAGGCCTCCAGCACGACTCCCACTGCAACCAGCCTCGAACCGTTATGATCACCCAGTTACGGATGACGTTAGGTTAGGCCAAATGTACAGCAGCACCCGCACTAAAGTACGTAGACATCTCAGGTACTAAGGATTACCTTTTTTAGACGACTCATGACTATGATCCACAGAGTGGTCTCAATCGGTGGGTCAATCCAATATTTGTTCGCAATAAATACCTGTGAATTTGGTCCAACCTTTGCTATATTCATCACCCATGAATATCAACCAAAAACCACAGTAGCCTTTTAATTCTCGTTGTGGTTCCCACGACAATAAGCAGCTATGGAATAGTTTTAGAATAACTTCAAATTTATTCTTGGATTTCTAAAACATGCAAAATAGAACGACATTAAAGAATCATCTTGATCTCCATTATCTCAATAAACACAACATGACTTCCATCAATTTAATGCTACTCTTCCTTTATCAAATGTAACAGTAATATGATCTATCGAAAAATTAATTTCAGACATGATCTTAGTGGGAGTGTTCTAGTTAACTGACTTAACTTCCATTACCGTTTATCTTTGAAAAATTACACTAGTTCTTTATTACAACTTCTTGTAATTTTATTCAGACTCATTCTGAATCTCCTTACAAATTTATATCCATTATCTTTAGAGGAACTGGTAAATCACTCATAAAGACATCAGGATTAAAATTTAGGAGCTCTAGCAATTCAGATTAATTGCTACTAGTGATACGTTTAGATTTTTAGTCTTGAATATGACAGTATGTGGTTTATCTATATCTTAACAAGATATCTTTAATAACATTGTGTTCAACATTTGTGATATGTATCCATAACCACCAGAACCTGGTTATCGACAATATTTTTTTGTAGTGTTCCGTCAAGTTTGCCGACGACTGTTTAAACAAGTCAAAGGCTATTACTTGACTAACCATCACACAAGTTGTATACATTTCACATGTAATTTTATAAAATGCGATTACTTCTTGTCTAAACAATCCTGACTTCTCAAGTCTAATTATTTCTGACAAGTGAAGTGAATTAACCTCCATGTAACTCCTTTACATTTAATTCTGCATTTTATTAGTTTCTATATAATCACGGATGACTATCCAACTCATATAATCTCTTGAACTAACTTTCAAGAATTAACAAGTTCAATGAAACTGCATTTGAACACTTGAACAATTTACACAACAACATAGTAACCCTTTTTATCTGAATATGACTACTAGCGTGTCCAATCTCCATTGACAAGTTACTATTCAAACTCCACTTGAATCAATAGTCTATAATCATGGTTTAGTAATTTTAAACAGTAGGAATTTTAAGCAATAAATTTTCAACTCCAAATTTTTTTTTATTTATCCCAAAAATATTTGCAAGAAGTTCAACTACAAAGTTGTTTACTACACCATGATAATCTATTGATGACATGAAAAATAGTGTCCAGCAAAGTATTCTCTAAGATGTCTCTATGCTTCCACTGAATTTGTCATCTCTTTTCACTTCATTTTAGTCATCGCAGAGATTATGCATAAAACTCTGTTCAATTGGGTATCACATATCCAAGAACTATAGAAGTGAATGATTCAGATACACGAAGTCTCAATGCGGTCAACCTTGACCGTTTCCAAGTACTTGGGACAATTCCTTTTCCAGTGCCCAGTTTCCTAGCACTCAAAGAATTTGTCATCCTTGGATTTGACTTCTCTGGTTCTAGGTTTTAGCTACTTGTTAGCTTTAACCTTCGGTTTGGAAACTTACTTTCCCTTCCGTCTCTTTCCCTATCTTCTCTCCTTAATCATTCCCTCAGCAGTCTATAGCATCTGATGCAGCCCACTAATCATCTTCCCCGTACATATTGTAACAAATTACAAATTGCTAAAATTCCTTCAATAAGGAATTGAGAATCAGATTCGTAGTCATGTCCTGTGTCACGGGATACCCAAGTCTGCTAAGATGATCCAGATAACCTTTCATCTTCAGCACATGGGGTCTAACAGTTGTTCCTTCTGCCATTCTGCAGGAGCTCAGAGCCCTAGTCGTATATGTTTCTCAGTCCGAGCCTGAGTCTGGAACATATCCTTTAGCTGGCGATACATCTGGCAAGCTGAGACGTGCATAAGGCTAGTCCGCAGCTCAGATGTCATGGTCGCTAGCATTAGACAGGCAACATTGACTGAATCCTCAGAGTGCTTCTTGTGAAGATTTCTCTCCTCAACTGTAGCAGTCTCTGCAGGAGCAGGTTCTAGTACCCTTTCCAGAATATACGACTTTCACTTTGTACTCAGAACATTAGTCGGATCATATTTCCAGATCAGGAAGTTGCCTCTTTTGAGTTCTCCATATCCCGAATGGACCTCAAAGTAGCAACATGTGCTTTTGGGGAGGATTTTCAAGTAGGGAAAGGATATTGACGTTATCATTGTTGTTGTTACTGTTATTGTCATTGTTATTACTAAACCGCTTCTACCTCTGTCTTTTTCAACCATCTTAAACAATTTTTCAAAAATTAGTATTTGATTAACCATTAATAAATCAATAACCCAAAATTTAGAAAATGATTTATTAATCCTAAGAACCATTTTACTTATTCATGCACCCAACGGAGGCTGAACCTACATGAATAAGCTACTCAGGCAGGCAACTCATTACCAATTACAACCCCTTTGCAACTCTTAGATCTTATGAGATTTTCAATTTCTTAAATTGATCATGTTTAATGTCATCCACACCTTGGGCAACAGTCTTACTGAGGAACCACCACTGACACACACCATATAACAACTGCAAGTCACTGGCCCAAATCTCACTTAGGATCCGCAGTGCTTACCTCACAGCTCTCCGAGTTTGCGGCGTAAGCACCCAACGAAGGCTGAACCTACTTACGACGACCGGTCACCGTGAGTGCCACTATATGGACGGTGTGCTGCGTCAGATTTTTAATTTGGGTTTATAACCAGTCTCTTACCAAGAACTAGTGGCCAGTCAGGTTAGTCCGCGGGTAGAATCCTTTCGGTTCTAAACCTTTCAGAAATTCCACAGCCCGAGCAAGACAGTCCTAGACACCACCTATTCTGGTAAACGATCCAGTTAATGTACCAGTTTTAAGAATTTCAACTCTTTGATCATATGACATTTTAAAAATAAATCTCCTTTTATTTGAAAAACTAATTTCATAAAAATGTCATATCTAACACCTGAGAAAATAATTAAAGTTTCCAATTTAAACTTCCTTTTAAATACTTTAATTTTTCATCAAAAATGATTGTAGTTTTGTAAGGTCTACCACTGCAAGATCTATCTAGACGCGGATCCGTGAATGAGTGCGGAATCCTCGTTGACGGTTAGACGGACAACTCTCAACCAACGGAAACACGGAGACTATTAGACGCTGAACGAACGACACACGAACGATCCTACGTACTAATTCTCTCCGAAACGGCACTCACCTAGCTGATAAACTCGAGATCGCCTCTTGCTTAATTCCTCACGAATTCTGCAAAAAGTCAGCTAATGATTCGAGTCTATCCCTAATTATAGACCCAGATTCGAGTCTGTTGTGGGCCAAACTCGAATCTGGCCCAAGGCCCATTCGAGTCTGTCCACAAGGACACTCTCGAATCTAGCCCATTCGAATCTAAGGCTAGACTCGAATCTATCACAGATTCGAATCCCAAGCAATAAACAATTCGAATCTATGGCTACATTCGAATCTATCACAGATTCGAATGCCAAGCCTTGTATTCTAAAATCACCTAAGAACTTGTCTTATCAATAACAAAACTAGACTGCTGTCGTCACACTGAATGTACCAACAGACTCCCCCTTGACGATAGCTTCTAGTTTTTGTTCATTGATCTTGATAGACTATTTGCTTTAATGACAATGAATGTCGAGATCACCCTTTCTCCTCGTTATCCATGACTGATGATTCTGAATCGCTTCTCTAACTTAGTCCACGTTCCTTTGAACCACAGCGCTTCTAATACCTCTTAGACTAACCTCTCAAATCTGCAGTACGACCCTTTCTTCTGACAATTTTTGCAAACACCTCAGCCCAGAATTGTCTTCCTAGATTATACGGTCCTTCAAAGCTAAATCAGTCACTTCTAACTTCAGAATCTGATTCATCATTTAGAGCAGTCTTCTGCATCTCTAGATCTATCCCATTCTGATCATCATTCATAACACCTTCATCGAGTGATGCATTCATAACACTTCGGAAAAAGTTCTAAGTCATCTTTAATTACTCTGACAATGCTCCGGTCAGACCATGTCTTCAGTTACTTCAGTTGTCTCTGAATCCTTGTTTTTCCTATTGTCAGTAGCTACGATCACTGACTCCCCCTGAGGATCAGCAGTGAGAGCCAATATTTGAAAGATCTGCCAGCTCACTACTGTCTTGAAAGATCTGCCCGCTCACTATTCGAGCTATCTTCTTTGACTTGTCAGCTCACTGCTCAGGCCATCTTTTTCAAAGGACAGCTTCTCTACGATTTCTCCACTCTCTACTATTTCTCCCCCTGAGATGGATGATCTTTCAACCAGATGCCAATATAGCCTCCAGATTTGCAATCTGCTGCTACTGATCAGTCTCTGTCTGATCCAACTTGGCATGAAGTTCACAAATCGCCTTTGTCAGTTGAAGAATCTGTAATTCTGTGAATAATTCAAGGCTAACACTGTATAGACTTAATCAACACATGAAACAAGTCATTAGATGTTAGTAGGACATTAAAATCATTATTCAACGATAAAGATAAAATGAAACTCTCCGACTTAAAGTTTTTGAAGGTTTATAGCGTAAACCAAACACGAGAACTAAGTTCGAGAGAAACTCTCATTACCTTTGTTTAAATAGTCCCAACCTCGTAAGTTTTGAAAAACTTTGAACAATTTTCAACTTTTTCAACACTTAAATGAAAATTTTGAAAATCTTTGAATAAAATTCAACTTTTTCAACTTTTTCATGTAATGGAGGTTTACAACCTTTGCAGAACCAATCACACTAAGCAACAGATTTTCACGCAATATTTGTTTATTCAACCAATCATGCATCCTTAGAAACTTTGACCTTTATCCTACTGAAGATAAAAATAAAATAAAATAAAATTAATTTTAAACTTAAGCTACTCTAACCTACACTAAATAGTATATTTTTGGCGAGAATAGTCAAAGAAAGATTCAATCAGATAGCGATGTCCGATACTAACTTTCAGTACTTAAACTTTCACACTTAGGAATTTTTATTCCTTTGTTTGTTTATCGTGACATCCCTATTTAGCCGATTGTTGGTATTTTACCCCTTTTAAACATTCTACATTTCGGAATATCCCTTGGCCTTTTTATTTATCAGGAAATTATCTTACGTGACGCAGACATAGACATACTTTTATGATCAAGGCACACAGACAAAGATTCTAACTTGTTGGTATTTGCAAACTTTCTTTAAAAGACAAACATCGGACACAGGTCTGTATTTTCATACAACAAAGTGTCTTAGTTTGACTTAAGGTTTATTTTTAAAGTTAGCAGACAGCGGTGACAGGTCTGTACTGACGTACAACAGAGCGACATATCTGCTAACCCGAATCTAAACAGAGACAACAGGTCTGTACTTACGTACAACAGAGTTGCATGTTTTCGACTCTCAGTTTTATATGATTTTTCTATTCATTCCATTTTAAGATGTATTTGATGTTTCCATACATCCCCAGAAAGTTTGCATACCTCATTTAGACTCAAAGTTTGTATGTCTTGTACATAAAAATTAAGACCGATTGGTCGTACATCTAAGTTAGTGACACGCTTGAATTTTTCTAGAATATTTTATTAGCCTTGAGATTCCCTATATGTATTATGCCTACCAACACATCAAACTAAATAAAGTATAACACTTAGAGTTTAGTTGCATTATGTGTGAAAGCCTAAATACTTAGAGTCTGTAACGACGGTGCTAATTTTCGTCACTTTGAACCTATGTATCTAAGACCTAACTCTTTTTTCTGATATTCTCTTTTTTTTTGTATTTTTGTAATTTTCTCTCTTTTTTTTTTATTTTTTCATAAGAAAAGCAGTAAAATAAGCTAACCTACTAACTTACTAAAGATAGAAACTTACTAAAAATAGAAACTTTCCTAAATTAGCAGATTACTGAAAAGAAAGAAAAACTACTACTCTACAATAAAATAAAATAAACTTACTACTACTAAGGTCAAATTACTCTGGGTTGCGCATTCCATTCAGTTGAATTAAATACTCAAACCGTGACTTATCAAACCCTTTGGTAAATAAATCTGCATTATTATCTTCTGTTGCCACCTTTACTAGTTTGATTAAGTTCTTTTCAGCACAATCACGAATAAAATGATGCCTTATGTCTATGTGCTTTGTTTTACTGTGTTTAACTGGATTATTAGTTATAGCAATTGTAGATTGATTGTCTATCCTAATAGGAGTTTGAGTGTAAGCCAAACCGTAATCCCGCAATTGTTGTTGTATCCACAGAACCTGTGAGCAGCAACTACCAGCAGCAACATACTCGGCCTCGCACGTTGAAATGGCTACCGATGTTTGTTTCTTGCATTGCCAGGAT
>JAANYP010008522.1:0-10740 GCA_020465985.1 Centrapalus pauciflorus
AAATGAGCCTCCTCTCTCAACACCAATGAGGAGGCTGTTGGGTTTAGTGGAAGGACCCTCTGCTGTGAGGGTGGATCCAGTCACTTCTGCTCCCGGTGGAAAATCCAAAGCCAGGTCTAAGTTGGTAAAAAGGACCTTGGCAGCTGAAGCTGGGCCTGCTAAAAAGAAGGCCAAAACAGCTCAAGCTGAGTCTGCTCCCTTAGCCTCTGTGGCTGAGGAAGAGCAGATTCCTCACCCTGGCTCATCTGTTGAGCCTGAAGCCTTTGTGGCTGGTGCCTCTGTGGCACAAGAGACTATGGAACAGTCCATCCCCACTGTTCCTGACCCAGTCTCCCATCCAGTCCAAACCGATCCCCTCTCCTCTCCACAATCACCCACTTCATCCATTCGTTATCAAAGAAAATCCTTAGCCAAAAAGAAACTAGCCCAGAAAACGGTCTCCTCTGTTCCCTCTCAACAGGGTTCAGTTGTAAAAGAAGCAACCCAAGCTGCCTCTCCTATTTTGGGAGAAGGTTCAGCTCATTTGGAGCCTGCTTCACTCCAGCCTGAGTCACCCTTGAGTCAGCCTAGACCCTCTGGTTCCTCCCAACAGGAACCAGTTGTACAAATGGAGATACCCACATCAACTATTCCAGCCTCCCAACAGGCTGAGGATATTGAAAGACAGGAGCCCTCTCCGCTCCACACTGAGTCCACACTGTCCCCCACTCATATCTCCTTACACCCTGAGTCTGCACGAGGTGCCCACGCTGCTGGTATAGACCAATCAGCAGCTCAGCCTCAAACTTCTGTTCCCCATGATTCAGCTGTTGAACACCAAACAGCTGCTGAGGGACCAACAACACAAGCTGATGAACCTCAGGGATCATACCATCCCTCTGGTGAGGCTGATCCCTCAATGCAAATTCCATCAGCAGGTTTCACCACTGCTGATGTTGAAATGCATATCCCATCTTCCCATGATGAGGTGCCTTTAGACCAAGGCACTGCAGAGGGAACCACCACTGGTCTTCATGAGGGTGCTGCAACACAAGCAGCATCTGAGAGGCCCCAAACATCATCTCCTTCTCCTAATGATGCCGCTACAGCCGCTGCTGAAGGACCCCTTGATCCCTCTAACCTGGGCCACCTTACTTTTGCCCAGGCTATGGAACTATTGTCCAAAGTTTCTCTTCCTTCTCCCTCTCATCCTCAAACACCAGCCTCATCATCATCTTCTCCATCTACTCACTCCAAACAGTCCACCCATACACCACCATCTCCCAACGACCTGCCTTTGAAGGATCAGCTTTCATTGCTGACCAACAAAGTTGGTTCTTTGGAACATACCATGCACTCCCTACCATCCATAATCTCAGACTCTGTGTCTGAGCAGCTCAAAGGATTCTTTGATACGTTTAAAGAATCCTTCCCAGTTAATCCACAAGCTGACCACTCTCCACAGCTGCTTGCACTCACTGCACAGCTGCAAAATGTATCCAACTCTCTTTCCTCTATCCTCTCCTCACAACAGGACTCTGTGTCCTCTATGACAGCTATTTCTCAACAGCTGTCCTCTCTCCTCACTTCCTGTAATACTACCATTCCTTCCACATTGGCCAGCCTGAACACTCTTATAGGCTCTCTATCAAATTCTGTGTCATCAAACCTTGCTGATGTGCAAGATTCTCTTGAACTTCATCTTTCACAGCTCCAAAGTTTGTTGTTCACAGCTTCTGATAGAGACAACATTGTTAAGCTGACCACTTTTGCTGATTCCCATTCTTCTTCTCTTCAAAACTGTCTTTCCCAGCTTGGTGAGGTGAAGGACAACTTGGCTTACTTAGTGAACAGCCTTGTTGGTCCTAAACCTCCCAAACCTGCTGGCAAGCCTGCTGACTTTGTGTCTTCGGGCAGACCAGGGGTTGAAGTCGCTGCATCATCTCCTTCAAAGGGGGAGAAATCATCTGCCTAGAAGACTAAGTCTAAGGGGGAGAAGATTCCTTCTCCTAAGGAGATACCAGTGTCTGCAACCCAAACTGATCAACCAGCAGAAACAGGTGCAGCTGAAGGTGCTTCCCAAGCTGCTATGCCTACTCAGGCTGGCTCTCCAACCCCTGCTCAGTCTAAGGGGGAGGAAGTCATTCCTGAGGACAGGCCTAGCAGCAAAAGGAGGCACCTTATTATTTCAGAGGAAAAAGAAGAAGAAGAAGAAGAAGAAAGTATTCCTGAAGCTGCTGTCCCTAAAGCAGCAGCTAAAGGAAAAGAAAAGGCAGCGGTGGATCCTATTGAGCAGAAACAGGCAGAAACTCAGTTTCACAAAGCCAGAGCCAAAGAGATGGGCCTCCCTATGCACAAATACTTTGAGTTTAGGGAAGAACAACTTAAGGCTCTGGAAGAGTTAAGAAAAGAAGAACAATCTGCCAAAGCTGCTAAGTCTCTTGCCCTCCAAGAAGCAAAGAAAATAAAAATGTCTACCTTGGCGGTGCAAAAGAAAATAATGGAAGCTGCCAAGCAATCAGCAGGAGAAAAAGGGAAGGAAGTGGAAAAAGGTACTCAGGTCTCAGTGACCAAATCAACAGTACCTTCTGCCAGAGCCAAATTCCATTTTGACAACTTGGCCAAAAAGAAATTTCATGATGTTGCTACTAGAAGGCTGGCCAAGGAAGGAATTGTCAAAGCTGTTCCCATATCACGAAAAGGCACTCAGTGGAAACTTCAGATCACAAGGATGGGTGCAACAGGCCCTGAATTGGAATCATATGATCACGCTGATGTGGCTCAAATGGGTTACAGGGAATGGGTGGAACTGGCAGTTGCCCTGAGCCAGTCTAAGGCAGAAACGGCTAAGACTATCAGGGCATATATAAAGAAGCTGATGGAGAGAGTGAGTGAGTTGGGCCTGATCCCTAAAGAAGTCAAAGAGGGTGTCTCTGTGACATCCCCTAAAATCAAGGCCAGAAGGAAAAAGAGAGATTCAGAGCTGGAAGAAATCCTTATGATGATTGAACAAGGAGATTATGCTGTGGAAATTAAAGGAGTTGACCACAGCCTGCCTGAAGGAGTTGAATTTGAAGATGGCAAAGTGATTGAAGAGCCTGAGTTAGGGGCATTTTTTTGTGGATCCCTTATCTCAGAAGAAATGTTTTCAAAGAGCTTCTGACCTACACAAAGTTGGTCTTAAGCAGCTTGCAGCCTTCAGAATTGCCACCTCCTTCAGTCAGTCCAGCCAATGGAGAGCAGCTGTCTGGGAAGAGCTGAAAGGATTTTATGACAGAGGTGAGCTCCAAAGTTCTAACTTTATGTTTCTTACAGCTGAACTTGAAGAACATGAAGAAACAAGGGAAGAACTTTTAAAAAGATTCAAAGAAGGGATGCCACCCCCTGTCGAATGAAGTCCACCTGCCATATGGGTAGGTGAAGAATGGAAGCTGTCCATTAGTTGGACAGACTTGCCATTATCTGCTCCCGTCTCAAACAGTCCAAATCTTGTACATTAGTTGTACATTCTGTACATTAGTTGTACACAATTACATTAGTTGTAATTTTTTATTTTTACATTAGTTGTAAAATACATTAGCACATTAGTTGTACTTTTGTAAGAACATATGTTGTTCAAGTATAGTCAAGAATCAGTGTATATATAAACTGATCTTTTACTTTACTGTAATGTTGTAATTTTATTTCAGCAAATGTACTGTAAAAATATATAGTGATTTTTGACAAGATCAGCTCGGGCTGATTATTGCAAATAGGGGGAGATTGTTAGGCACAAAAAGGCCTCAGTCAAACCTGCTCTACATCTGAGGGGGAGATTTTATAATCAAACTTGTTGATTCATTTGAAGGTTGAATTTAAGGCCTGTTATATGCCTTATTAAAATCTGAAAATGATTTGCAATATCAGTCTAAAGCTGTTCTATACGTTGCATGTGTTGCAACCAAGACAGTTTGTCCAAGCTGATCAGTCTGCTGATCAGGCTGGACATAAACTGTCTACGCTGCTCTACACTGTTGAGCAGCTTGGGCATTTTTAAAGTGTTCTGTTCTTTGTGAACAGAACCTGTTCTTTGTGAACAGGCTAAACACTTTATGGAATTTGTTTCCAAGTCATCATGTATTGTTTTTAACTACCAGATCAGTTTACACAGTTGAAGACAAAGTGGAAAGCAGAATCGCTCAGCCTGCCCAAGCTGTTCTGTTACATGAAGACAAACGGATATTTGAAAAAGGGTGACAGATCTTTTTCTTATATCAAAATAGGCCTTTACAAGGAAGAAAGACGCAAAGTTGACATTCCTAAAATGGTTAAAGGCAATGCAACAGTAGAAAGTAAAAAGACAAAAGTTCTGCACAAGAGAAGGCAAGTCTGCTTTTCAGAAAAGTGCAGAAAAGTTATATTGTCTTTTCAAACAAGACTTCTCCTTTTTCATTCTGCCCAATAAAGATGTTTCTCTTAGATCCTCTAAGTGAGTATAAAAGGAAGCTTCTAAGGTCAGAAAGAACGTGAAGAAAGCTAAGTGCTTAAACCAAGAGGGAACGTGCAAGTGTGATATTCATGCATGCAAATCTTCTGTAAACAAGCTTCTGTGTGTCTAAGCTGTTTACCAAAGCTGTTCCTTAAAGTCTTGTAAAATACAGTGAGTGCATCTTAGTGAGTGTGTTCATTGTAATCTAGTGTGAGTGTGTCTTAGACTAGAAACCATACTGTTGTATTTTGTCATCTCAGCTTGAACAATTCCGCAGTCAAGCTTGTTTGTAATTAACATTTGTTGATAATACATACAAACATTGAGAAAAAGAGTGTGTAGTTTTTAAATACTGTATTCACCCCCCCTCTACAGTTTATTACTATATACTTTGGGAACCTTTCGGGACCTACATATGTAAAGGACTAAAGTTGAAATTAATTTTCATAGTTGAGGGACCAAATTGTTATTAAGAAAAAGGGCAAAACCGTCATTTAAAAAAAGTTAAGAGAAAGAGGGACCATTTTTGCAAGTAAATAGTGTTTTGAGGGACCATTTATGTAATTTTTAAATACCAGGGACCATATCCATAATTTCGACCAAACCACAGGGACCATTTCTGTAATTTACTCTTATTATTATTATTATATATATATATATATATATATATATATATATATATATATATATATATATGTATGTATATATATAAATATATATATTAGAAAATAAATCTGTATTTATTTATTAAAAATTATTTCTATTTATATAATTAATTAGTTAATTTATGCATATTTTATGTATTCAACTTATTTATTAAATATTTATTTACTATATTTTTCATTGATTAAACTATTTGTATATTTTTTTTTATCATGTATACTTTTCCATCTAAGTGTTTCATTATGTTAATAAATTTTGAATTTATGTAAATTTCGATTTAAGTTTACTAATTCATTACGTTTATAAAATTTTACTTATATGTTCTAATTTATTATTTATTATTTAATACTTTTTACGCCAATACGTTATGATTTAAATTTGTTATTATTTGTTTTGAATTAAATATTTTGTTATGCCAGTACATTTTGATTTCAATTTAGCCTTTTATTGGTATTGATTTACAATTTTGTTACGTTAATACTAAAGTGATAATGAACA
The DNA here is from genome assembly GCA_020465985.1 of Centrapalus pauciflorus. Classification (NCBI taxonomy): domain Eukaryota; kingdom Viridiplantae; phylum Streptophyta; class Magnoliopsida; order Asterales; family Asteraceae; genus Centrapalus; species Centrapalus pauciflorus. The sequence continues at coordinate 5,609 of JAANYP010008522.1, forward strand.
AAATATATAAGTGAAAACAAATAAAACATATTAATGTACAAAATTGTAAATCAAAACAATTAAAATACTAGATTTAAATCAAAACGTATTGGCATAATAAAATATTTAAATTAAATAAATAAAATACTAGATTTTAAATTAAATCGTATTAACGTAACAGAATATTTAAATCAATAGTCACAAACTATTAGATTTAAAATTGAGATGTATTAGACAAACATAATATTTAATTTAAAACAAAAAGCTAAATTTTAATATTTTTTATAAAAATCATAATTAAATCAAAATATAATAAGGTAATAAAATAGTAAAATGAAAAGGTCAAATATATTAACCAATGAAATATCAAATAAATAAATCATTAATAAATAAAATGAATACATAAAAGAGGCGTAAATTAATTAAATTAAGGATATAAATAAAAAAAGTTTTAATAAATAAATATAAATTTATCCAAAAAATATATAAATAATAATAATAACAATCACATATTTAATGAAAAATTAAATCATAATTTTTTTTAAATTAATATTTCAAAATTAACACCAAAAATAAAAATGTAAGAAAAGGACCAAACTTGAAATTAAATTAAATAGTAGAGGGACGAAACTTGTAATTTAGAAAAGGGTAAAATCGTCATTTTTAATAAGTTTAGAAATAGAATGACCGTTTCCGCAAGTAAAAAGTGGTTTGAGGGACTACCACAGCAACTTTGAAAATTGAGGAACCGTTTTCATAATTTTGAACAAACCACAAGGATCGTTTTTGTAATTTACTCATTATTTTATGATAACTGTTTTTGTTTATTAACATATTTATTAGTTAGAATAAATTGTTATTATAAAATTATATTAGACGATATTTTAAGTAATACTTTGCAAATATGTGTGTGCATATTATTTGATGGGAAAATGATAAGTTTCATTTTATCGTAAATAATAATTAATTTTTTCTTATAGACTTCATTCTAATACATATTTTCCAAATTAAAAATTTCAGGTCAACGTGTATTAAACAAGATATGTATAGAATTCAAAAAATAATTGTGTGTAGTAATTAATATTCAGATTAAGATAAGCGATTTTTACTTCGTACACAATGTATAGGATTTCTAAATAAAGCATATTTTTATTGTTTAATTAAAAAAATATTAATTCTAACGCACATCACCCGAGCAACGGACGGGTATTCAACTAGTTATTATTGCTTATAATTCATTAAATATTATTAGCATACTTTATTTGTTCTAGGTAGAGTAACGTAAATGAGTTTGACAAAAAAATATAAAATAAGAATAAAACTATTAAGGGATGAAATCAATAAACAAAAATTTTAAGTAGGTTAGTTTTTTTTTAATATAAGTCTTTTAATTAGTTTATATAATAAATATTATTTACTTTTATAAACCACTAAAGAAAATAAAAACACTAATATCATGAAATAAAGTGTAAAGTTGTTTAAAAAATTAGTCAATAAAACGACAAAAACGATAAACAAAACGAAATAAAATAAAATAGAGAAATTTGCGATTAAAACCATTAAGTTGGATCGTTTTTACAATTACAAACCACAATCATTTTTCATTGCACAAAAAACTTTCAACCGATAAAATCTTACGAATTTGAAGTGTTACCTGTTATAGTAGGTGCTATACTTACGTGGCTCACATGTGGCGTCCAAATGACAAACCCTACTTACGTGGCACCTACGCAGCATTACATGTGCCATTTTTAAACTCAATTTTTGCATAAAAACCTCGAAGTTGTTGACTTTTTAATTTAATATAAACCTTCAACTATTTTTTCTCTTATATGTAACCGATGACCACAATCACCTCCTATCTTCTCCTCTACTTCCGACGACTCCGATAATACCATCCTCTCTGAATTTGTGTTCAATGTTGTATTTTTTATTTGGTTTAGGGTTTTTCAGATTTGTTAATGAGTTTCTTTTAGAAATATTTACGCAAAAAACCCTCAAGTTAGATCATTTTTGTGGTTAAAACCCCCAACAAATTTTGTTGTCCTAAAAAGCCAGAAATCAATGAAAATCTCACGAAACCGATATGTTATCTGTTGCAACCAGCTACCTTTATCTCCGGCGATCGTTGACGCCTTTGACTAGACCTCAAACGACCAATTTGGTTTCTCGTTTAGGATTAGATGCACTTGAACCTCGATTGTGACGTCTCCACCTCCGATGAACACTTCGACGACCCTTGAACTTTCGATTTGTTCATACTCGGATTGTTGGAGGTAACAAAAAAAGTGGAAGTGAGTAATATCAAATTTTCTAAATGTATGATAATGTCATCGAATAGGAAAAGTTTTTTCACACTAATTTGGTCTATTCAAAGCAATGTATAAAGTTCTCTGATGTTTAGATACATTCTAATTTCTAAGGGAAGGAATAGATATACCAACAAAAATGGATGATCTTGTGTATGCGGCGTACAACCTAAACTTAAGTAAAAGATAAGAACATAGGTAAAGACAGGTTGAAGCTCAAATGAGCGAGGAAACTTAAAACGTTGAATCTCGAATTGGTTAACTCTGATCAATGACGAGTGGATGACATAGGAGGAACCTACTCATCATAATGCAAACAAAGACTGGATTGATATTTTTGGTAATTCAAATCCGTCTGAAGGTGCAACTGATGATGGAGATAATGAGTTCCATGGTATATATTTTCATTCGTTATTATTATTTTACTCCGTCATTATATAATCTTTTATGATATGGTTTACTTTTTGGTTATGGGTGATTGTTTTTTATTTTACTTTATAATCATATCACATTTTCTTTTGTCTTAGGTGGAGATCTAGGTGAAGAAGAATATTTTATTATAGAAGAGAGAATTGGCATCCATGCACCTTTTATGATTCAGATTAATAGTTCGTGTGTAAGGATAATGTATATTAAACTTTCGTATGACTTGTGAACGAATGGACGAAGATTACTTTCTTTTGAAACACCAATGTAGGGGAAAATTTAGTGATTTTGTGATAGAATCTTAAGACCGTGATCTCGATCCTACGATACGATCTTGCAAAGCAAAAAACCATCATAAGTGGCATCTCGATTCTGACAACCTTCAGCTACTGACTTTATCAAATTTGTTTCAATTATTCCTTTGTAATAAATGGTAATGCAAAAGAATTATTCATTTCAATTTCTCGTAATTTCTAAAAGTAACTTTTTTAATACATCATATATAAGTTCTTACATTTATATCATAAATATTATTAAAAAAACAAAAACAATTTTTATCAAACTCAAACAAAGGACTCACAACAACTCACCATCTTGCTTCTGCAGAAGAAAATTGAGGAACACAGTAACACACCACACAACCCACCTACATAACACATAGAGCCAAAACTATAGATAAATAGGATAAGGGAAAAACAACATCCATACAAATGGAAATAAAATTATTGATTCTTATTACTATAAAATATTATCACACTGGATTAATACTCATATATATTATATGAGTTAATTTTAAAAAAGTAATATTTACAGAGATATACAAAATTATTATAAAAATTAGAGTTTATATTGTTTTAGGTAATTGAATATTAAATTAGTTAAATTGTATTTGATTTGGTTTGTTTTGATTTCAATTTTAGATTGGAACATATAATAAAATGATATATATATATATATATATATATATATATATATATATATATATATATATATATATATATAGATTTGGGTTCAAATGAGTACCACTAGGTTTGCGGAGTACCAGAGGTACCTCGCTTTAAATCATTTTTTTTTGAAATTTTTTTTCATAATTATGTTTAAATTAATAATACAAGACTACTTGCAAAAAATCACACATAAACACACACTAGAACTATGTGAAACGTGTGTGTTCACATGAACGTTACTGTTGTGAACGTGTGTTCACAACTAAGCATGTTCACATGAATTTTTTCACGTTCACATGACTTTTAAGATGATAGAAAGTGTAAATGTATATAATATTTTACGAATAGTCTTATATTATTTGTATCTAAATGAATATGAAAATTTTTTTTTTAAAAAAACCTTTTTTTCGGAGCAAGTTCACATCTGAAACGCGTGTGTTCACAGGTACTCACGGTACTCTGCATTTTTTAGGTACTCACACGAACCATATTCTATATATATATATATATATATATATATATATATATATATATATGTAGAATATGGTTCGAGAAAGTACCACCCCTTATGCAGCGCACCAGAATGTATCACACCTTTAAAAAAGAAATTTAAATTTTTTTTCATAAACATATTAACACTATGAATATCATATGTAAATTTCACATACATTCACATCTCCTAATTCCTAAAAAATGATGTGAACACACACTTATATAAATTTGAATAAATGTGAACGCACATTTATGTGATGCGTGATTTCATGCACTTAGAGTGTTTGGATTTACGTGGAATTCATATATCATCAGTGTAATGTTAATTAGAACATGTTCATGAAAAAAAAATTTCAAAAAAAATAATTTTAAGAGTGATGATATCTTCTGGTGCGCTGCATTAGAGGTGGTACTCACTTGAATCTAAATCTTACATAAATGCATGTTAACATGTCTTCAAAATTATGTAAGTGTGTGTTCACATCACTTTTTAGGAGCTAGGAGATGTGAATGCATGTGAAATTTACGTATGATCATCATAATGTCTATTAAACCATGTTTATGGAAAAAAAAAATTTTAAAAAGTTTTTTTAAAGGTAGGACATTCTGGTGCGCTGCATAATGGGTGGTACTCTCTCGAACCATACTCTATATATATATATATATATATATATATATATATATAGGGGTGGGTTCAATGGAAAACCACTATGCACGTGAAAACTATGGAAACCTACGCATACCGTCCGATTTGGTGCATTTCATGAAAAAAGCGGTGGCATAATCGTAAATAAAATGATGCATCGCAAGGGATTTTGATGCATCGCGCGGGAAATTTGATGCATCACGCGAGATTTTGATGCATCGCGCGAGGAATTTGATGCATTTGTGGTGGTGCAGTGCGGTTTTCACAAGTTTTCAGGTGCATGATAGTTTTTCATTGAACCTCTCTCTCTCTCTCTCTCTCTCTCTATATATA
>JAANYP010008523.1:0-10219 GCA_020465985.1 Centrapalus pauciflorus
TAATTTTATTATTCGCAATTTAATTACCCTATCTTAGTATGGTTGATATCGTATTGCTATTTGTGGGACCTAGACTCTGAGGACTGACCCGGAAGGGGAGGTCTTCACAGGATGGTATCAGAGCCCTAGTTTGAGTGAATCAAGTATTACGTGAGTATACTTGGTCTCAAACTGAAGCAATACATATGTATCAATCATTTAGGTGGTTTGAACTGAGATAGGATGTACCGACTGATAGGATGGGAAAAGGGTACATAGATCTAAGTCTATAAACTGATAGTTAAATGCTTGTAATTTTCAGTAGAAGATGTCAGGATCAGGATCAGGTGATATTCCCAGCAACATGAATCCACAACAAATGTTTGAAATGATGCAACAATTTCTAGCCCAACATTCAGAACAACAAAACAAAATGATGCAAGAACAGTTTCGTGCCAGAGATGAGGCCGAAGCTAAAAGACGTGAAGATAAGAAAAATAAGAGAAAAGAAAAGCAAGTTCAGATTAATGACTCCGATTCTGATAACTCTATTCCCGATGCCCTAATTGCTCAGCCTAAAGGCTGCAAATTCAAAGATTTTAAAGCGAGCGGTGCCCTGAACTTCGAGGGTACTGTAGATCCGATTCAGGCGATGGATTGGATCAGTCATACGAAAGAAATTTTTAGAATCTCTGACTGTTTAGATTCTAAGAAAGTGAGCTACGCGTCTGCGTTGTTTGTTGGAGCTGCTCGCGCATGGTGGAAGACACAGCGAAGCATATACGGGGAGGAAGTCATTCAGACATTGGAATGGAACTAGTTTCTAGACATGTTCAACGCGAAATACTGCCCGGTCGACCAGCGAGATAAGATGGAAGTCCAATTAATGCAACTGACTCAGGGAACGAAGACTGTAGATGAATACGAACACAAATTTTCGAGATTATGTGGCTACTCTTCTTACCAAGTGGCAACAGAGGAAAGGAAAATGAATAGGTTCCGAGTAGGACTCAATCCCAGATATCGACATCCCATGAGTGCGATCAAATATAAGAGCTATCTGGAAATGGTAGAAGCAGCGAGACAGATTGAGCGAGGGTACTTAGAGTATGGTGATCAGCTATACGCTCCAGCGACTAACCCAAGGAATCCGTCTCCTCCGAAGAAACAGAGATTCGGTAGATTTTTTAAGCCAAGTAAATCTCAGCCCCAGCAATCCCGTCAGTATAGTTCTCAGTCGAAAGTACAAGCATATTCCCTAACGAACGAGCCGCGATTTTGCAAACGGTGTAGAAAGTCTCATATGGGGTTGTGCAATCCAGATGACGTAACTTGTTTTGCGTGCAACACGATTGGTCATAGCAGCGAGGAATGTCCACAGCAGGGACGAGGATGTGCGAAATGCGGAAAAAGGGGACACTTCATGTACCAGTGTCGTAGCGGGCCACATTATCCATCACAATCATCAGCAGGAGGTTCTACAGGAAAAGTTCTGCTGCAACGCTGACTGCAAGAACTCGAGCCTTTCAGATAACAGCAGAAGAAGCAAAAGAAACACCTGATGTGGTTACCGGTATGTTCTTACTTAACTCCATTCCTGCTAGAGTATTATTCGATTCCGGCGCCAGTCGTTCTTTTATATCCACATCTTTTGCACAAAGGCTACATAAAGCTCCATCAAAGCTTCCCATAATACTTGATATTGAGACAGCCAGTAACAATTTCGTTATGGCTGAATCTGTCTACCGAAACTGCACTCTGCTCGTAAATAACATCGTATTCAATCTCGACCTCATCCCGATTCCGTTAAAAGAATTTGACGTCATCATCGGCATGGACTGGTTAATGAACAACGAGGCTACAATTATCTGCAACCGGCGAGTCATCAGAATCAAGTCTTCAGACGGCCGAGTACTTGAGATCAAGGGCGAGAAGCGAAAAGGTGATCACTGCTTCATTTCTATTGATAAAGCTTATAAGTATCTATCCAAGGGTCGCGAGTCCTATCTGTGCTACGTTTTATCTGAATTCAACTCTGAAAAGAAATCGTTGTCCGATATTCCTATCGTCTGTGAGTTCCCAGACGTATTTCCTGATGACATTTCCGGAGTGCCACCGGAACGTCAAGTCGAGTTTAGTATTGACTTGGTTCCTGGTGCGGCTCCTATCGCAAAAGCTCCATACAGACTTGCACCTGCAGAAATGCAAGAAATGTCTAAGCAACTGCAAGAGCTGTTAGAGAAGGGGTTTATCCGACCGAGTTCTTCTCCGTGGGGTGCACCAATCTTATTTGTCAAAAAGAAAGACGGAACCTTCCGTATGTGCATCGACTACCGCGAGTTGAACAAAGTCACCATAAAGAATAAATATCCTCTGCCCAGGATTGATGATCTGTTTGATCAACTGCAAGGAGCTAGTTATTTCTCAAAAATAGATCTCCGTTCTGGGTATCATCAACTGAAAGTAAGAAATGAGGATATTCCGAAGACAGCCTTCCGTACAAGATACGGTCATTACGAATTTCTCGTGATGCCGTTCGGCTTAACAAATGCACCAGCGGCATTCATGGATCTCATGAATCGTGTGTGCAGACCAATGTTGGATAAATCAGTTATCGTGTTCATAGACGATATTCTGATTTACTCCAAAACGGAGGCTGATCATTCTATCCATCTGCGGCAATTGCTAGAGTTATTAAGAAAAGAAAGACTCTACGCAAAATTCTCTAAGTGCGAATTTTGGCTCAGACAGGTATAATTTCTATTATATATGTCTTGAGCTATTTCCTAAGTATTCTTTGATTTACATCAGAACTTGAATTCCTACTTTGATTTTTATAGATCCAGTTCCTTGGCCATGTTGTTTCTGGCGAAGGGATTTCCGTTGATCCTTCGAAAGTCGAGGCCGTTCAGAAATGGCAAACGCCTCGTAATGCCTCTGAGATCCGAAGTTTCCTTGGATTGGCCGGTTATTATCGGCGATTCATAAAGGACTTCTCAAAGATTGCTGTACCTCTAACGATGCTAACACGAAAGAATACTCCTTTCGTTTGGACCGATAAACAGCAAGAGGCATTTGATATTCTGAAACAGAAACTTATTCAAGCGCCGATCCTAGCCTTGCCAGAAGGCAATGACGATTTCGTTGTTTACAGCGATGCATCTGGTACTGGCTTAGGATGTGTTCTTATGCAAAGGGGAAAAGTAATTGCCTACGCTTCAAGGCAATTAAAAGACTATGAGAAAAGTGCACCAACTCATGATCTTGAGTTGGCTGCTGTTACCTTTGCACTGAAGATCTGGCGTCACTATCTATATGGGACTCGGTGTCAGCTCTACACCGATCATAAGAGTCTCAAATACCTTTTCACTCAAAAAGATCTGAACATGAAGCAGCGTCGGTCCTTGGAGCTTATCAAGGATTATGACTGCGAGATCTTATATCATCCCGGCAAAGCAAATGTTGTCGCGGATGCGTTGAGTAGAAAAGTATATCCAGAAAAGTGCTGTTATGCCCTAACTCCAGTTATATTCTCTTCTGATCTTATTGAAGATATTCGAGTTGCTCAAACTGAAGCACTGAAAGAAGAGAATATTGAATCTGAAAATCTTAAAGGGCAGTTACAATTTATAACTCTGAACCATTTGGGACTCCACTGTTTCAAAGGAAACCGAATCTGGATTCCTAAATATGGTTCTATTCGTAGCACTCTTCTATCTGAAGCTCACAAGTCCAAATTATCTGTTCATCCTGGCAGCTCAAAGATGTATTTTGATCTGAAAGCTGATTACTGGTGGCCAGGAATGAAGAAAGACATCGGAGAATGTGTTGAAAGCTGCAAAGTATGTCAGATGGTTAAGGCAGAACACCAGAAACCCTTCGGGGATATGCAACCACTGCCAGTTCCTGAATGGAAGTGGGAGCATATAACAATGGACTTCATTACGAAGCTGCCAAAGACCAAAAGACAACACGACTCTATCTGGGTAGTCGTTGATCGTTTAACGAAATCAGCACATTTCATTCCAATGAAAGAAACTTATTCTCTAGATAGATTGGCACAGTTGTACATCACAGAAATTATTTCTCGTCACGGTGTGCCAAAGTCTATTGTATCTGATCGTGATAGTCGTTTCACATCCAGATTCTGGCAAGCTCTACAAGAAGGGATGGGTACTCGGATTTCTATGAGTACTGCTTATCATCCAAATGCAGATGGCCAGAGTGAGCGTACTATTCTAACTCTCGAAGATATGCTTCGTGCCTGCATTCTTGATTTAGGTGGTAACTGGGATGACCACTTGCCGTTGGTCGAATTCTCATACAATAACAGTTATCATTCTACAATCAAGATGGCTCCTTTTGAAGCTCTATACGGAAGAAAATGCAGAACTCCTACCTGTTGGCGCGAAACAGGTGAATCGCCAATAGCAGGACCTGCCCTTCTACAGTTGACTCACGAAAAGATTCAACTAGTTAGAAGGAATATTCTTGAAGCTCAAAGCAGGCAGAAGTCATATTATGACAACCGGCACAGATCAATCAGTTTTGCAGTTAACGATTGGGTGATGCTGAAAGTATCCCCAATGAAGAATGTGGTACGGTTCATTAAAAGAAACAAGTTAGCTCCGAGATTTATTGGTCCGTTCAAGATCGTTGAAAAGATTGGGAATCAGTCTTACCGTCTTGATCTACCAGCGGACTTAGCTGGAATACATCCTGTATTCCATGTTAGTCATTTGAGAAAGAGTTTAGCTGACGAAAGAGAAGTACAGATACCACATGTTAACCTGCAAATTGATGAAAAGCTTCGAGTGGTTGAAGAGCCAGAACGTATTCTGGACTCGAAAATTAAGAAGCTTAGAAATAAAGAGATACAGATGGTGCTCGTCCAGTGGAAACACCACAAAGGTTCGCATCAGTCTTGGGAATCCAGAGATGTTATGAAAGCAACATATCCCAGTCTGTTCGAATGTAGCTAACTTCGGGGACGAAGTTTGTGCGTGGTGGAGCCCATTCTGTAACAACCTATCTTTTATTTTCAGTATCTGAGTTAATAATGTAATGTTATTACATAATTATTTTGTAATATAATTTAGTAATGAAAATATTAATTAAATTATATTTATGATTTTGAATTATTAAAAGATGATTAAAATTATAAGATATGTAAAAATACAAAAGTTTAGTGGGTTAAGTAACAAATATGATTAAATCAATATATATACTCAAATAAATGATCAATTAAGATCATTAATTTTGATAACTCTCTCTCTCTAATCTCTCTCTAACTCACGGATACTTCACAAAATATCAAGAAATTCATTGAATTGCAATCAATTGAAGAATTAATTCAAGAGAGGGTCACAACATCATCAAAGCATCATCAAATTACAAGATATTAAGGTAATATTTCGTTTAGATTCAAAGTTTTTAAGTATATTGGTTCGGTTTCATGAAAACCGAAAATGCAAGAATTAAAGCCCAAATTTGTTGTTGCATGTGTATAAATTTAGTAGATTATGATGAATTGAAACTAATAAATGAAACAGATTTAAAATTTGTTACTTAAATCATCCAAATAATGATGAAATCGGAAATTTTGTGTAAAAATATGTTCTTGACAAAAATAGTACATTTTGGATGATCTAGATCAAATAATGATGTTATTAATAGGGAAATTAGTATAAAACCAATCAAACAATGATATTACAACATTATAATACATTGCATGTCAATATAAATGAGTTTTAGTGAAATTTGACAAAAATCCGTATGAACAAAATGAAGAACACCAAGAACATTTCTGGAAAAATTTCTAAGTCCAGGGATCCGAATTCGGATGACCCGAATTCGGATGATGTCCCACTTCGGACCCTGAATTCGGAAGAGGCCACTTCGGTTCCCATACTTCGGAAAATAAAAATTATTGTTTGTTAAGTGATGGTCCGAACTCGGATGACCCGAGTTCGGATGGTACCAATTCGGATGATTTCAATTCGGATGATATCAATTTCGGATAATGAACCGAATCCGGATGTGTGCTTGGTCCGAATTGGGATGCCTATTTCGGATGAATCTGAATCCGGATGATTAATTGGTCCGAATTAGAATGTCTATTTCAGATTGGTCCGAATCCGGGTGCCAGATCCGGATTTGTCCGAATCCGGATGGTCCGAATCCGGATGATCCGAAATTGGATATCCTATTTTGATATTTTTACAAAATTAAAGAAAAATGAATCAAATGATTAACAGAGTTATCAGTTATCAGAATCAGATAAAATAAAGAGAAAGACATAAAATTGATATGATTTGACAATAATAATTCTGGACAGGTTCAGTTGATATCTGAACATTGACACAAAGAATTTAAAGACTAAAATGATGATGATAAAGATGATGAAATTGACATGATATTATCATGAATGAATTTGAACAGGTTCAGTATATTCTGAACAAAGATTTAAAGACTTAAAGACTTGAAAGCGGGTCTCTGATTTGAAAAGAATTGACAGATTACAGATTGACAAAATCCTGAGATAACTCAGGTGGCAGATTCATATATCTGTTTGACCAAGACCCAGACCTGTGAGTTATAGATATTCAGATTGAACATGCATAGATCCGGTTGAGATATATTGTTGCTGATAGATTTATTGATATTCACTTTATCAGCTGGAATGAGACCTGTGCACACCATGGATGGGTGTTGCCCAGTGGATCATGATAGCTATTTGATTATCTTTTCATATTGCATTTAATATTGCTTCAGACTTTGCTTTATGATTCATTGCTATCATGACTTCTAAGACATATGCTTACATCATTGATCAGACATTTGATAGATTGATTCAGCTTGACTAGCCCTTATGGTCTATTGTTCTAGACCCGGCTATTTCACCAGTTCTTATGAACTTGGTAATGACCTCCGATGTTCCGCCATATTGACTTACTGGTAGCTAGCCCAGTATGTGGCTGATCCCCACGATTTAAGCGTGAGTGTGGCTTGAACATCATCCGATCTTATGATACTATATCTCAATCATGAGGGCTGTAGCGGCAGCCAAGACATATCACGCTAAGATTAATGACTCCGCTTGACACGCATGTTGATATTGAAAATCTATAAACTCACTAAGCGTTGCTTACAGATGTTGCATTAATATTTTACAGGAAAAGCCAAAGGAAAATCACCTGCAGGACCTAGTACTTAGGTCATTCAAGATCCAAGTTTTGAAGATTTTCTAGACCACTACTCAACAAATCTTTCTGGTACTGATTGGAAGACAACAATTGTGGTGGTTTTGGGTAGATATGATGTAATGTATGATATTATGATTAGATTAGATGTTGCCCTTTTATAACTTTATTTTGAAATATGTAAACTTAATCCTAATCTTGTATGTACATGTAATTTTATTATTCCGCAATTTAATTACCCTATCTTAGTATGGTTGATATCGTATTGCTATTTGTGGGACCTAGACTCTGAGGACTGACCCGGAAGGGGAGGTCTTCACAATAAAGGTTTTTTTTCTAAAGAACCTACTTTTACTTTTGTTTCTAAAAGCGTATGATATTAAAATATAATGTTGTCGGAAAAACATGTGAAAAAAATGTTTTTTATAGTTTTGGATAAAATTAAATTATATATGAAAGTGATATGTATAATTATTATGTTATAGGTTTGTGTTCTTCTTGAAAAGAATTTCTCAACGATACAGGTAGCGTCCATTACAAAACTAATATGAATGAGATATTGATTCTCTAATATTGGCATTGTAATTAAAATAAGTTCTAGTTTATAATATGCCGTTTGGTTCATAGATTTTTTTTTATGGGATTTGCATTCTTGTTAAAGGACTTGCGTTATGCAACATTTACATTTATCAGGATTTTGTCAAAAAATTTACATTATCTTTTAAGAAACATTTATTAATCTGAAGAATGCAATGTAACTTGGATTTAATATCCTAGGGAGGATGCTGGGCTTTTAAATAACAAAAAATGATGAAATTTAAGAAATCCTAATGAAATTTAAGAAATCCTAGGATTTTAAATCCTTACTGAAATCTGCAAACCACACACAAGATTTTAAATGCAAATCCCAGGAAATTACAGGAAATCCATGAACCAAACGCCCCCTAACTTTCTCATGCCCCACATAGGAAGTGAGTAAAAACCCAAATGGATTTATAAGGAGCGTTTGCAAACTAAAAAGCTTGTTTATTGTTTTTTCCTGAAATACATGCACGCTTTAATAGCAAACATTATCTATTATCCAGACTAAAGAATTCCATCAAATTATTAGACAAGTTGGCTAACTCTGGCAATAGATAAGGGTTGTAGAGGGGGGGAGTTTGGGAGTGGTCATAAGAGTGACAAGGTAGACTTCGAATGGAGAACTTAAGGTGAGTTTGATGATTTTTGCAGCCAGTCTTTGATCAAGCAGAGTGGCTAAAGTACCTTTCAAAAAGGTTTGCATCTTTGTTTGGAAACTCTCCTCGAAAAGGATTCCAACTTGTTCTTATTTGGGTCTAGATCTTGATTTTTTGTTGTGTCCAAGATGTGACAAGAGTGGAAACAATATACCATTGCTTAGTAACACCCGTGTCCATCACTCGAGTATGGGATTACGTTACACCCACTATTTTACATTACATGTACTTTTCATTATTTTTATGAATGCATTATGTATAAAATGTGAAAAGTAATGAAAATTAGACTACCTTTTCATTACCATTTTTTTGTCATTTCCGGCCAATACATTTGTTTTGGTAATTGTCAAATCATGGTAAATCATTGGCAACGGAGCGGGTTCATAGAGGGAATTTATCTCCCGTCTCCGTCCCGTTACTCATCGTGTTTCTTATTGGAGACGGGTTCCGCATGTTTTAGATCCCCATTAGGTGCCCAATAAGACTCTATTACTCATTAGTGTCTTTCTTTTCTTGTTTCTTGTTTCTTGTTTATATACATGAACCCAAAACTAAAACCCGTCCAAAAAAAATTAAACTTAACAAGTTTTCAAACGATATCAAATATGTTTTTAACAATAAAAGATTAAATCTTATATGAAATATAACCAAATGAAACTAAATAACAACATGCTTGTATTAACATTTATAACGATCAACGATACAATTACATTAACAATCTAAAGTACGTAGATATTAATCATAGATTATTATATTATAACATAGTTAAAAACTAAGGTGTGTGTGCATACATACACATACATACATAAGATCCTCGAACTCATCCTGAATAGTTCGGGCTTCAAGTTTCTCCGTCGGATTCAGGGTTTTTTTTTGTCATCCCTAGGTAAATGTTTGGGTAATATTAACAAATGTAAAAAAAAGGAAAATTAATCATTACAAATCTTTTGGAAATGACAAGAAAAATATTTTGCAAGAAAAGAAAATGTAGTTTTCGATGCTTTTCACGTTTTGTAACATAATGCATTAAAAAACAATAAAAACTACGTGTCACGTAAATAGTAGATGTAACGTAAATATAGTAACAAAAATAGTGATATTTTGGTTATATCACTTTAACTTGGATAAAACATAACAAGCGGGCTGCAATTTTAGCTATTTTAGTAACGAAAAATTACCAATAAATGTAATATAAAATACAAAATTTAACAATAACGGTATTGTAAAAATTTTTAGGTCGTGAAAGATAACATAAATATCTATGTTGACCGAGAATTGACATGAAATCAAATTTTAGGTCAAAAAAGATAATCAAATGTTATTTTTACCAAAAAGGGATCATAAAATTAAAACTTTATTTTATTATTTGGTCGTTAATACTCTTTATTTGACAAAATTAAATTTTATATCACCTTTCACGGTCTAAAATATTGACATTACCTTTATCATCAAATTTTGTATTTTATGTTACATTTCTTGATAATTTTCCCTTTTAGTAATTATCTATTGTAATAATAAACGTAAAGATTATAATTTGTATAAAATTAAATTTTCAAATAACATCAACTAAATTATATAAATTTAAAATAAAAAGTTTAAAAGAATAATAGAAAAATAACTACTATTAATATATACCTAGAGAGGTAGAAAAATAATATTTATGATATTATTCTTGTGTTTCATTTAAAAAAATTAGTAATAATTTTAAGTTCTAATTTTCAGTTTATATTTTATATAAATAAATTTTATTAAAGTTACACAATTAATATGTGGATTAATAAAATAGATTAAAGAATATAG
>JAANYP010008525.1:0-20707 GCA_020465985.1 Centrapalus pauciflorus
TACGGGCCTAGGCGGGATCAGCTACAGGTTCATATAGAATCAGTAACATCAGAGTAATCGATGCGACCCACCGGTCCATCACTAGATGCACAACAACCGAAAGGACATGCAACAAGTAAGAATGTGCATCTAAATCTACGCAAGTTAGTAGAATTCCAAACAATCAATGAAACAACAAGTCTCAGCAGGCAAAGCTTACATAAAACAAATATAAACATGCGAAATCTACTGTACTCACAGTGGGTGCGTAATTATCTTTTAACCGATATTATTTCTCTTCGGGCTTTCAACCAGATCCACCAAGTACCCCACTGTGGGTTAAACAACACCACAAGGGACCTGTTATTATCAATTACAACAATTCCTCGTATCATTATCCATTTAATTCCATAATAATCAAGTTTCGTAAATTTGACGATATTTTCCCCGTTTCGGGTACATGACCAAATTTATACTATAACTAAGTTTGAACCCATTTCAAGTTCATATATTGACCTTTATATAGCTCATGACATTTTATGTGTTGTTTATGAGTTTCATTCAAAATACACAATTCTAGGGAGTAGTATTCTCAATTTTAGGCATTAAACTCGAATTTAATGGGTTAGATTCGAATTCCAAGCATCAGAATCGAATTTCCAAGCATCAGAATCGAATTCCAAGCATCAGATTCGAACTAAGCTTCGACTCTAGGCTTAGATTCGAACTCACCTTCGATTCTATGGTTAGATTCGAAGCCCCCCCCTTAGAATCTAATAGTACACCTTCGAATCTAGCACCAAACTCGAGTTTGTTCTTGCATTTCGACTCTGTTCTTGACCCATTCGAGTCTGTTCATCATTTCAACTTAAATCCTTCATTTCTAAGGCAAAAATCACTAATATATCATGTATAATACCTAGATTCGATTCTACTATGCATATACTTTCATATTCTAGCAATATTTCAAGCAAAACAGGCTTAAATATGCATAAAATGATAGATTCGAAATTTTTGTTCTTCAAAACCGAAACCATAATCTTAGAAAGGTCGATTCTTACCTCAATTTGTATGAAATCTGAAATCCGTTTGTAGATTGCTGTTGTACTCCTCGATACCTTTCCGATGACGTATAATTCTCGAAAATCTGACGGTCGGTTTGTGAGATAACTTAGAGAGATGTAGAGAGAAAAATCTTAGAGAGATAGTGTAGAGAGAGAGTGTGTAAAATGGAAAATGAAGCCTTTTACCCTTTTTATACAACTTTCGTCATTTTTGCACATTTCACCACTCGACCTAACCGGCTCCATAAAAATACTGATTTAATCTTAGAATTATCATAAATAAATTTTAAATTCATAATACTCCATAAAATTGATTCTGAGTTCAATTTTCTTAAAAGTAGCAACAAACTTGCTCAAATATCCAAAATACATAATAATCGCCCAAATTCAACTTAAATATATATTTTCCACTTAATTAACCAAAATACATTAAAATAAATCTGAGGATGTTACAGCATGGGCTCCACCACGCTCAACTTCGTCCTCGAAGTTACTCGGATTCAAACAGTTGTGAATATTTTCTTAACATTTCCGCCTTTGTCTCCCACGTATGGTCTACTCCTTTGTGATGCTTCCAACGTATCAATACTATTTAATCTTTTTGTTCCTTATTCTAATCAGCGTATGGTCTACTCCTTTATGGTCTACCCTTTATGATTTCTAATTCATTATAATCAGCCTAATCTTCATTACCAGTTGTGAAGATTTAATAAAGATTTCTTCATGAAATACCAAGTGCTATTTCGACATTTCCTTAAATAATTCTAAATGAGATAACAGATTCCTAACTTTTCTGTTATTCTCAATGAACCAACTCACCTCAGTGCAAATTTTATCCCTTTTTCAAAACAAGTAGTACACCTCATCGGTGATACTAACAAATATACTACATCGTTTCCCTCAAAACTGATTGGTTTAGGTGTCTCATCATATATTCCGATGTGGAAATAGTCCATTCATTCTGATCTTCTATCAGTTGTCAGTAAGCTGTACTCATAGCTATATGTGTGTTTAATCCCACAAACCAAGAGTTGAAAATGAAACAACTCTTCTATTCTGACATAATCGAGTCTAGAATACTAAAACAATATTAATAACCTTTCCCACGTACATCTGTGCAAAATCTTTCCAATAATAAACTTCTTGAGTCTGTATATAAAATATACTGAATAATCAAGTTGTCTACAATCTACCAATCGTAGAAAACTTCTTAAATCTGTAATTACTGCGAGACAGATTCCAAATTCTCAATCATTCCTCTTTTAACAGAATCCTCCGAGATCCAATTCCATAAATCACATACCACAAATTATAATCTATTGTAATCAAAATTCACGTTTTGACATATTCAACTTAAAACTTATACCCGAATGTCATCGATAATTACAATTACCGATTCCCCCATCATTGATATACAAATCTCTATTCATGATGTCCATAAAACGGTTGGGGTGTTACTTAATCAAAATATCGTGACCAGAGACTCGTAGTGTTCATAAATATTCCTGAAAGCCAATTTCAGTACATTCCCTTTTTCAGACCTCAACTAATCATATCCCATTCGTAGATTAATCTTAGAAAAATAATCAGCTCTCATGCAGCTAATTGAATAATCATCATTTCTCGGCAGCGGATATTTATTTATGATAGTCAATTTGTTCAAACCACTTTAATCTATGCACATTCAGTAGATACAAAACAGTACGAATAACAAACTTTTGGAGAAGCTCCAGGAATCAAGTCAATACCAACTTTTCACTTGTCTTTCAGGTGCCATACCAGACAAGTCTTCCATACACATTTATGGAAACATTTGGGACAACAGGCGCATCGGCCACAGTTCTCTCTTCAATCTTGGTATCAATAGCATATACCATACAAGACTCACGACCCTAAGCAATCAGCTTTCGGGACCTAACAATCCTCATTAGACATTGATCCCCACTTCTCCAATACTCATATATACAATTTTTCTCGCCTCCTTTCGGCGAAGTTATCTTTATTATTCCTTCATTGCAAACTACATGCGTCTTGTCACATATATTTAATAAATTCTTTCTAATTATCGTATCAAATCACCGATCTCTATTGAAATCAAGTCAGGATTGAGTACTACCTCCTCAATCACTAAAGTACAATCATGATACACATGATCTACGTTAACTAATGTGTTACTTAACAATTTCAACATCAATCACAACTATCAACTTAGTCCAAAAGACTAACATTGATTGCACAAATGCAGTAGTTACGATTTAATTAATTGGCACCAGAATTTAAACAAAACTCATGACCACCTCCGAATCTCTTTTAGATTCCGAATCGTAGTATTAGACCTTTCTTTACGGTATAAGCAAATTTCATTACTGTCCAAAGTCTCTTTAACTTTCTTATTGATCAATTATCATACCAATACGTATACTATCCTCAAGTAGCATTATATTTCCTTTTTGACATTGTCATTCTTATTTATAACGTCGACATCTTCTATATTTATCACGTTACATTCACTAAATGATATCGGAGTAAGATCCAAATTTGAAGACTACATCTTTAATTTTCTAAGGTACGACTATGATATAGGTATTCTAACTCGGCTAATGTGTTACTAGTAACTTCTATGTCAAATCTAGCCAGTAACTTAAACAGCGTCATGACTGGTCGTTTGTTCAAAACATTAGACACAAAAGGCTTGTTGATATCAGAATTAAACATCATTATTGCAAGCATAAATTTAACTTATAAACGTACCCGCATCCACCTCCGGGTTTTCCCTAGCCTCTTCCGCGGTAATCTGAAATGCACTAGTCTGTCCCCTTTGTGGCTGGTTCCGGCGGTTGACTGAACCACCACTTGATCCTCCAAATGATCGAGTCGACGATGGTGCAGCAGCAGCTGGATCGTTCCTTCTGCAATTCCTACTGTAGTGTCCCCATACACCACACTTATGGCAGGCATCCGATCTTCGTGGGCATTCACTTTGGTAGTGGCCCAATTCTCCACAGCAGAAACATGCACGAGCATGACCAGGAGAACTAGACTGCCGACGATAAGACTGTGATGGCGAGTACTGTGATGATCGTGCAGAACCAGAGTAGCCTCCTTCACGTTGACGTTTCGGCGGTGAAGGTTGAGTTGGGTTAGTTGAAGCAGCATCAGCAGACCCCATCACATATCCTGACATAATCAGGATCTATTCTACATTTCTGGCGGCTTCCAGCAGACTAGCAAACGTGGGGTAACGTACGTTGCTCATCACCCTTCGGATTTCCAAATCAAGACCAACCTCAAATCGAGTAACTTTTCTTTCTTCTGTATCAACCTGATGAGGCGCAAATAAACTTAGCCTTGTGAACTCTACCGCATATTGGGACACAGACTTAGTCCCATGAATTAGTGTCATGAACTTAGCTTCTAGTCTTCGGCGTTCATCGGCCGGGCAGTATTGCTGAGTGAAAATTTCAGTAAAATCAGCCCATGTCATTCTAAAAACCTTCTCCATTGTTAAGGCATTCACCATTGAATTCCACCACATTACTGCGTCTTTGGTGAACATAGCAGTAGCGAACCGGACCATGTCCTTCTCAGCACAATCACTGATTCGGAATGTCCGTTCTGTGGTTGTTATCCATTCCAGAGCAGCAACAGCATCACCGAGTCCATTAAACTCGACTGCTCCATTTCCCTTAAAATCCTTAAACCGACAGCCCCTGGGCTTATTAGATGACCCAGTATTGTCATCTTGTTCGTCATTGCTTTTCTCCCTTTCCTTATTCTTCCTCTTATCTTCTCTTCGTTTAGCTTCGGCCTCATCTCGAGCCCAAAACTGATCTTGAATCATTCGATTCTGCTCAGCCATCATAGCTAGCATCATCTCTCTGGCTTCTTCAGGTGTCATTCCTCCTCCAGACATGTTCTGTAATATAAACATATAATTTGTTTATCAACATGTCATAAACTTAAAGACACCATTCATTTGTCCCGTATGATAGTCAATCTCTTATAATTACTAGATCGTAACCTATCTTAGTTCAGATCATTACTTAAACCACTACATATCATTACCTAATGTTTGAGATCAAGACCTCACGGACACTTGAATCTCAAACAACTGCTCTGATACCATCTCGTGTGGCACCCTTGCCACAACAACCACCAATTACAATACACTCAGGATTAATCACCAACATACAATAACATAATGATCTGATAACCTAAATTAAGTGCGGAAGCATTAAAAACATAAATAAAGTAGTGCAAAAAGTGTTAAACACCCTACGGTGCTATAAGGTACCAAGTCTAAGTCTACACACCCATACATTTATTACAATCATCCAGAATATATTACAACATTGTCCAAATCACAATTACCGATCAAATAGTGCCGAGTCTCCCAAATCTTCCAAACGACCTAACTAGAAGGTCCAGCCGTAGACTTCCCTTTTCCTGTAAAATAAAAATCAACAACTGGGGAATAAGCGGATGCTTAGTGAATACAGAGATTATGCATTTTATAAATTTTTATGAAGCCCAAGGATAACACAGATGACCAACATCGGATATCCTCTTCGTACACAAAGTACGGACCAGAGCCGCAGCCCCTTCGAGCTCAAAGCTCGGCATTTAAACATACCATCTGAGAC
This sequence comes from Centrapalus pauciflorus, assembly GCA_020465985.1. Taxonomy (NCBI): domain Eukaryota; kingdom Viridiplantae; phylum Streptophyta; class Magnoliopsida; order Asterales; family Asteraceae; genus Centrapalus; species Centrapalus pauciflorus. The sequence goes on from JAANYP010008525.1 coordinate 5,687, forward strand.
AAACGTACGATCGGGGATGACATACTGCCTACCGGGCCTAGGAGGGATTAGCTCCAGGTCATATAGCACAGTAACATCAGAGTAATCGATGCGACCCACCGGTCCATCACTAGATGCACAACAACCGAAAGGACATGCAACAAGTAAGAATGTGCATCTAAATCTACGCAAGTTAGTAGAATTCCAAACAATCAATGAAACAACAAGTCTCAGCAGGCAAAGCTTACATAAAACAAATATAAACATGCGAAATCTACTGTACTCACAGTGGGTGCGTATTATCTTTAACCGATATTATTTCTCTTCGGGCTTTCAACCGGATCTACCAAGTACCCCACTGTGGGTTAAACAACACCACAAGGGACCTGTTATTATCAATTACAACAATTCCTCGTATCATTTTCCATTTAATTCCATAATAATCAAGTTCCGTAAATTTGACGATATTTTCCCCGTTTCGGGTACATGACCAAATTTATACTATAACTAAGTTTGAAACCCATTTCATGTTCATATATTAACCTTTATATAATTCTTGCCATTTTATGTGTTGTTTATAAGTTTTATTCAAAATATACAAGTTTAGAGAGTATATTTCTCAATTTTAGGCATTAAACTCGAATTTAATGGGTTAGATTCGAATTCCAAGCATCAGAATCGAATTCCAAGCATCAGATTCGAACTAAGCTTCGAATCTAGGCTTAGATTCGAACTCACCTTCGATTCTATGGTTAGATTCGAAGCCCCCCTTAGAATCTAATAGTACACCTTCGAATCTAGCACCAAACTCGAGTTTGTTCTTGCATTTCGACTCTGTTCTTGACCCATTCGAGTCTGTTCATCATTTCAACTTAAATCCTTCATTTCTAAGGCAAAAATCACTAATATATCATGTATAATACCTAGATTCGATTCTACTATGCATATACTTTCATATTCCAGCAATATTTCAAGCAAAACAGGCTTAAATATGCATAAAATGATAGATTCGAAATTTTTGTTCTTCAAAACCGAAACCATAATCTTATAAAGGTCGATTCTTACCTCAATTTGTATGAAATCTGAAATCCGTTTGTAGATTGTTGTTGTACTCCTCGATACCTTTCCGATGACGTATAATTCTCGAAAATCTGACGGTCGGTTTGTGAGATAACTTAGAGAGATGTAGAGAGAAAAATCTTAGAGAGATAGTGTAGAGAGAGAGTGTGTAAAATGGAAAATGAAGCCTTTTACCCTTTTTATACAACTTTCGTCATTTTTGCACATTTCACCACTCGACCTAACCGGTTCCATAAAAATACTGATTTAATCTTAGAATTATCATAAATAACTTTTAAATTCATAATACTCCATAAAATTGATCCTGAGTTCAATTTTCTTAAAAGTAGCAACAAACTTGCTAAATATCCAAAATACATAATAATCGCCCAAATTCAACTTAAATATATATATTTTCCACTTAATTAACCAAAATACATTAAAATAAATCCGAGGATGTTACAACTGCACTCGGCTCATGCACGGCTCAACTCTATATGCACCGCACTAGGCTCATGCACAGCTCAATCTCGAAGGGACATTGGCCAATTAATGCTCTTTTGATGCGCGGCTTTGCTCAGCGCCCAGTTATAAAACTGTTGTTGCTCTTGAGACTTTTAGACAAATTCATAAGGAATGCTCGGATGATGATAAATCCATACACACGCATCATTAGTGGGGATCAGCCACGTACTGGGCTAGCTACCAGTAAAAGCTCTATATGGATATCATCGGAATGCTCAGCTCTAGCTACCCTCTGTGCTTTCATCAAGTAAATCAGCACATATAAGCCTAACATTAACCCAACACTGAGTAATAGTGATGGTGTTAAGCTTAACAATCAAATGACTCGTCAAAGAATCGAATCTAGAAGAAGAAATACTCAGCTCAACAAATCATTGTAAATATACTATGACAATATATCAATAAGCTCAAGATCAGAATGCCGAATAAATCAGAATAAAGCAACAAAAGTCTCAATTCACATAATATGCAGTTAAATTGAAATCTACAACTCACAGTTACTGGTTATTTGTGCTCTTTTACTTTCTGGCTCTGTTGCTCACAATCTGTAGTGGATTAGAACCACAATCTGACTTATGTCAGACTTTCAGATGCTCGCCATTTTGCTCGTTGCTCAATCTGTTATTCATATCATTTGAATAATGTATTCAATATTCATTCTAGTAATAGGCTCAATGTTCGTTCGTTGATCTTTGGTCTCACAATCTCATATCTTGTTTATACGATCATTAATCTTATCAAGATCTTTCTTTCGTATTCATTAAATCTCAAAAGATCAGTGTATATATATATTATCATATATATATGATCATCTTATTATGATGTATTGTTTATGTATTTTATTCAAGATATTCAATTTTAGGGAATAGTATTTCAACTTTATATCACTAAATTCAAATCCTTTACATTAAATTCAATCATGTGACTATTATATGCACTAAATTCGAATAAGGGAGTGCAAATTCGAATTCTATTTCAAGTTTAGGGTTAAATTCGAAACCCTATTCGATTTTGATGGTTAAAGTCGAATGAGAAACATAAATTCGAATCTAAAATCGGATTTGAGGCTAAAATCGAAGCACTATTCGAACTTAAGAGATAAATTCGAACACCATGGTTAAAAATCAACTCCCATTCGAGTTTAATGACTAAAGTCGAACCATGATTCGAATCTAGCAACAAAATTCGAATTTAATCTTGCATTTCGAGTTTGTTCTTGACATTTCGAATTTGTTCATCATGTACAACTTTAAATCTTATATTTTCAAGCCAAAATCATATATATGTTAGATATTAAGCCTAGGTTTACTTATATTATACATATTCTAGTTAAAATCAAGTTTAAACTAACTTTAATTTCATATAAATGCTAATTTCGAATTCATCTCTTTAAAAACCGAATATATAAAGCTTAAAACGTAAATTCTTACCTCAAATTCGTATGTAATCGAACATGCAATGCTATAATCTTGTAGTATTCTTCACGATCTTCCCAATAATGTATAAATCTTGATGATCCGACGGTTGGTTTAGAAGAAATCTTAGAGAGAGAGAGTAGAGAGAGAAAATCTAGAGAGAGAAAGCTAGAGAGAGAGTAAAATCTGATTTTTATGACTTAAATTCCGTTTATATACTTCAACTAGTTATGTTTGCTACTTATTCCACTATTACTTTCGTATCTTATATATCTCTTATTTAATTATCTTAATAATTTATTAATTCATAATTCAAATATATATATATATATATATATATATATATATATATAATTCAATTAAAATATTTCAAAGACTTAATTAAATTATAATTCAAATAATGTAATAATATTACATTATTGGTTCGATGATCAGATATTTAGTTGGGCTAAAAGTTGGGTTGTTACAAATAAGCATGAAATGAATTGTTCGAGAAAAACTTGTTATAATGACAGATGTAAATTACATATTATTGAATAAAATTTATAATATAAAAAACTGGTTATGTTATTAAAAAGTATGTGTTCATAATATAACTTGTATGTTTTTTTAAGGAAATAATTAGATATAGAAAAACATGTAAAAATTTACCATTGGAGAACAAATCAATAGAACAGATATAACGTAGGTCAGAATCTATAAAAACTAATAGATAAATAAGGTTTCATTTCTTTGCATTAAAACCTTCTTGAATATATTTGAAATTTGAATTTTCAATCTTAACTTACTTTAGACTGTTTGTTTGTATATGTCTGAAAATTTTTAACTATATTATGTAACAATATAGTTTTCATTTTTGTTATTTTATATATTTTAATAACAACAACTTTTCAAACGAACTCATATTATGTAACATGAATATGAACCTATTTATGTATCATTATTTATTAAGGTGAACATGTTGAAAACCATTTCTAAAATTAAGGCAAAACAAACCGTCCTTGAAAGTTCAAAGACACGACACGACCCACCATTAAAAAGAATGCGATATCAAGGCGTTAATGGCGGACCACTTTTCCAAAGAAGAACACAACATCCATCATACATACTTTAGCATTACAAATATTTTACTATGTTATTTAGTTAGCTAAGCTACCTACCCACGAGTACCATACACTTACATATGTGTTATCAACCATCCTTCAAAAAAAAAAAAAAAAAAGGGGGGTTGATGTTTGACTTTTTGTATGATGGATATGGAGACCAACCATTGAATTATTTTGTATATTAACAAAATTACTATTTATTAAACTATATATGGGGTAAAAAAAATAGAAATTAATTTTAAAAGGCCAAAAAACTACTTATGACCCTGTTTGACTCGTGGAATAAGATTTGAACTAATTGGAATTTTATGTTTGTGGTTAAATTTTGTTTTGACCTACTAAAATCTTTAGATGAATTAAAGGAATTTATCAATTCTAAACCGATGAAGGAACCTAGTATTTTACCCATATATTACTTGGGTTGTTTCGTTTTAAAATTTTATGTATTTGATTATAATGATATAATGTATGTTTACACAGGCGGACCTACATGGAAGGGAGGGGTAGCCCATACAACGGGTTCCTTCCCTAATAACTTCATTTCCTAGTATAATTTTATTGTGCAACTTATATTATGCATAAAAATATAAAATTTATAAGTGTGCAACTTGATTAACAAAATTTATACCTCAAATGAAACAAAAAAGTATTAAAGTTAAAAGTCCAAATAACTAAATAAGTAATAAAAATAAATCAACAAATAAAACCAAATAAGTTTTGTCCAAACTAAAACCAAAACCATTGATATTTTTAGCCCAAATTAAAACCAAAACTTAATGATATTGAAAGTTTGGATTTTCTTCACTACCTAAATCTATATGCAACCCTAAATCTATCTTTAATCTCACTATACGGCTATACCAAACTAGCTAGTAACCACAATTTAAATTTCAATTCTTTTGAATTTTATTTCGTGAGGCAAACACACATTTAGTGCATGTTTGGTTTTTAGGAACTTGTGTAATTAGAAAGAATTCATTTCATGACGTGGTTGGTAGCCTTATGTCAATGCATATGAAAGAACACCATTGTTATTTACTAGGACATTTTGTGCGTCGTAGAGCACATCCACACTAGGTAGCACCTACGGCAAAGCTGAGGTGTTGGACAACCAATTCTTCATTCCATTCTTCATGTTTCATGCAAACTATACATCACTGATTTAAATTCTTTCAGAGTACATTCTTTTTTCAAATTTTCTGTTCTTTAACAGGTTTCCTTTACTTAGAATTTGCAAACCGAACGACTCTTAATAATGTAGGTAACAAATTCAGTTGAATACAATGACATTATTTCAGGGTAGAGTTGTAACTGAATCGAGCCAACTTGATCACAAGCTATTCAAATGCGGCTCAAAAAATATTCGAAATTGATTCGATGGAAGTTGAGCCCGGGCTACTTGGGTAATTTGTTGAGTTGTCGTAAGACTCATGAGCATAATTGAGCTTCAACTTATTTACAATTTTACCATTTTATTATATACAAATTGAGACTTTAAACGATAGATTTATATATCTTTACACATTTTTAATAAGTTGAGTCGAGTTCATGTGTGTGGATAATACAAGCTCTACCTTGAAAATTTAGACTTGAGTCACGTTTTGAGCTTTGAGTTTCAATCTCGAACTCGAATCAAACTTGAGAAGACTTAACTTAATTATACTAACCCCCAAACCACATCTTCCGGATTTGGGGGGTCTTATATTCTTAGGATGTGTTTGGTAGGATAGTGAGTAAAAGAAAGAAAATAAAATAAAATAAATTAATGATTAGTTATATATTTTTTTGCTTTTCATTCTCTTATTAATACCATAGAAAATAAATAAATGCTAAAATCCATTTCTCCCGATTCTCTATTAAACGGGGAATAAATTTATAAAAGAAGAATGAAAATAACAAATATGTTTGTTGTTTCTCAGTTTTTATAGCATAAAAAAATTAAAAATCAAATTTTAATTCATGTACTGCCAAACAAATAAAAAAAATCTAAATATAAAAATATAAAAACCAGTCTTCCCCTTTTTATATTATAAAAAATTAAAAAAAGATAAAAGCATTGCCTGTTTTATTTATATAAAATATATATATATACACTGTAAGTGTCAAACGAATATAAGTAATAGTTTAAAAAAATAGAAAAAGACGTTGTTGACAGCAAAGCGATCGATATCCTGAATTACCACAAAAAATCCGTTTTGATCACACAGATCTTCTTCATCACCCGATTTAATAGTAGTAATAGCTACCAACACCCAAAACTAACCACGACCCTTTCCTCTGTTTTCTTCAATTTTCAAAATGGCTCGGCTCAAAGATTGGACCATCACTTTTTTTAACAACAGATGGCTTGTTTTTGTGGCGGCAATGTGGATTCAATCGTGCGCCGGCGTCGGCTACGTCTTCGGTAGTATATCGCCGGTGATAAAGAGCTCATTAAAGTATAATCAGAAGCAGGTTTCCAAATTGGGGATAGCTAAGGATCTCGGTGATAGTCTCGGCTTTTTCGCCGGAAGTTTATCGGAGATACTGCCGTTGTGGTGTCTTTTGCTTATTGGTGCTATTCAGAATTTGGTCGGCTATGGTTGGGTGTGGATGGTCGTCACCGGAAAAGCTCCGGTGTTGCCGTTGTGGGTCGTAAGTATCATTGCTTTCCCGATCATTTTTTCAGTCAACGAAACGTGCGTTAATTCTCAACCAATCCTATCCATCTTCTCTCTCCACACATCTTGCCTTTTGGTTTCCTATTACAATTTTTGGAGCCTTATCTATACTTCAATTTGATTTGATTTATGTGTCTTATTTGTTAAACATGAGTTCATTTAAACTAAATTCTATGTGTATGCAGCTTAAGTTTGAAGTATTTTAGCTTTTGTGTGCTTTAATTTTTCAACAATTTTGCCAAGTTATGAAATCACTGAATGGGGCAAGATATATTTTTGTCTAAATTGGTGAAATTGTTTACCTAAGATAGAGCAATGTAATTCAAAACTCACAAGTGAAATCTTGAAAATTGATGGGAAATTCGAAATCGGAGCCCCAAATGATGGAATTTGGACTCGACAAGGTGTACGGGTTCGATGCCTTTGCCATGTTCCCACTGCCTTCAGTTTGTTTCGGATTAACATAGAGATGGCTAAACCTACTCTGAAATATCTGTTATAGGTTAAAAGGATGCCAAATTAGATTGAAACATACTCCGAATCAGATTGAAACATGTTAAGTTTTGTTATTATAATGTGTTTAGAAAAGGAACTGCTGTAAGAAAGCAGTTATCTTGTAGCCATAGGCGAAATAGGAAAATTGATGTTTGATGACGCAGATGATGGCAATCTTGATCATTATCTTGCATACTAAATTGCCATTAAAATCTTCATGTTTAATGCTTTCATTGTGGTATGATTGCAGAAGGCAAAACTGATGATCATGTTGAAGTGAAATCCATAGCCCATAGGCGAATTAGGAAAACTGATGACCGTGTTTAAATACATTTCGTGTTATCTTACTGTAATTAGTTATCTCTGTGTATTAGAGATTAGTAAATAATAGTAGATGGTGTGCTTGATGTGATTATAGTTACTTACTTACTTAGGCCTTGTTTGTTTTTCATTAATAGCCTCTTGAAAGGGTCTGAAGTCTAAACTTCAGATCTATAGTAAATTAATATTGTTTGTTTAGTTTCAGACCTAAGAGGTTGCAACCTCTGAATTTCCCTCTGAATTTTAAGAGATTGAGAGTTGTCTTAGGGTGTGTTTGTTTTCAATTAAGAGGGTCTCTGAATTTTAGATCTTAACATTATTTGTATTGTTTGTTTAAATTCAGACTTTAGAGGTTACAACCTCTGAATTTCCCTCTGAATTTTAAGAGAAAGTGACTAGTCTGAATTAAATTCAGAGCCTCTTAATTTCAGACATGGTTTTCAGACTTCAGACATTTAACCTCCTTAAAAACAAATACCACCTTAACTAAAATTAAGAGCCTCTTAATTTCAGATCTTAAGCCTCCTCTTTATTTCAGACGTGGTTTTCAGATTTCAGACATTTAACCTCTTGAAAAACAAACGAGACCTTAATATTGAATTGAGCGTCATGGGAGAGAACCTTCGTCTCACAAGTATGTAATCTTGTATTGGTATTATGCAGATGTGCATTCTCATATTCATTGGAAATAACGGCGAAACATATTTCAATACCGTAGCATTGGTTTCATGTGTTCAAAACTTTCCCAAAAATCGCGGGCCTGTTGTCGGGATACTAAAGGGCTTTGCAGGGCTCAGTGGTGCGATCTTGACACAGATATATGCATTGGTTAATTCGCCTGATAAAGCATCGCTTATATTCATGGTTGCTGTCGGGCCTGCTATGGTAGCCATTGCTTTTATGTTCATTGTCAGGCCGGTTGGAGGTCATCGACAAGTGCGGCTATCAGATGGATCAAGTTTCACGTTTATCTATTGCGTGTGTCTTGTTTTGGCTGCTTATTTGATGGGGGTTATGCTTGTCGAAGACTTGGTTGATCTGAGCCAAACCATAGTCCAAATTTTCACCGCGATTTTGTTTTTGCTTATCGTAGCGCCTATCGGGATTCCCATATGGTTAACTTTTTCTACGGATGCAAGGAATCCCGCTGAAGAAGCTCTCTTAACACCCGAACCACAAAATAAAGAACCTGAAAGATCAGAGCATGATCCAAATGAGATCATATTTAGTGAGGTGGAAGATGAGAAGCCTAGGGATGTAGACATGCTTCCGGCTTTGGAACGACAAAAAAGAATCGCGCAACTACAATCGAAGTTGGCACAAGCGGCTGCAGAAGGTGCAGTGAGGATCAAGAGGAGGAGAGGACCACATAGAGGCGAAGATTTTGACCTCACGCAAGCTTTGATCAAGGCGGATTTTTGGCTAATCTTTTTCTCGCTTTTATTAGGATCTGGTTCGGGTTTGACTATCATCGACAATTTGGGTCAGATGAGCGAGTCTTTGGGATACGACAATACACATATATTTGTTTCCATGATCAGCATTTGGAACTTTTTAGGCCGTGTTGGCGGGGGATATTTGTCCGAGGTTGTTGTCAGGTACGCAAGTTACTCCTTAGAAGTTATTTACAAACACATGATATTCCGAAAGCTTGATATCTTTAATAGATTTTCTGTTTTTTTTCGCTGTTCAGGGACTACGCTTACCCAAGGCCCATATCCATGGCTTTTGCTCAGGCCATAATGGCAATCGGGCATTTGTTCTTTGCCATGGGTTGGCCTGGTGCAATGTACATCGGCACCCTTTTGATTGGGCTGGGGTACGGGGCTCACTGGGCCATTGTACCAGCTACCGCCTCCGAGTTATTTGGACTCAAAAAGTTCGGAGCTTTATACAATTTCCTCACAATGGCGAACCCTGCAGGTTCGCTAGTCTTCTCAGGGGTCATTGCTAGTTATATTTACGACTCCGAAGCAGAGAAGCAAGCTCAACAACGCCATCAAGTTCTTACAAGTTCAGCTTCTTTTTTGACAAAGCTATTCGACACAGAAGAAACGCTCAAGTGCGAAGGCTCGGTATGCTTCTTTTTGACATGCATGATTATGTCAGGATTTTGTATCATTGCACTTGTCCTAAGTTTGATCCTCGTACGCCGAACTAAGGTTGTCTACCAGAACCTGTACGGAAAAACCCGAGCTTAAGTCCTTTGAATCCCAGGTGTAGCTCCTTGTTTTGCATAAATAAAAATTGTTTCATTTTGAATTCTCTTATGTATAATGTTATTCAAGTTAATTCCCAGCATTGTCTTGGATTGAAGTTTTGATTTGTTTCAATTCAGTTTTTATTGTAATATAACTCAATTCAAATTTATTGTAATTCATAAATCCTTTAGCATAAACATTATATATAAATATACATAATTAATGAACATATTTTGGTGAATCTTGTTAATTAAAACTTGTACAGTCCCTTCTTATTTCTCCTTGGTTGCCTAATTTAACACCGGTACGCCCGAGCTTCCTCATCGCGGTTATAAACGCAGCGTTAAAATCTCCCGGGTTGTTGGCAAAGTCATTAACGGTTGACTGAGTCGATGAGTCCGTGAAGAGAACTTGGTCCGATGTAAACAAACCCTTGCTAGCGACTAGGTTCTGGTAATAAACATTGTCGAAGGCAGTTGGAGTTACCGGATCCATATTTATCGCGATACTTGGATCCACATTCTGAGGACACGCATCCATCAATTGCTGTGCGTAAGTTGGATCCAACGACGGGTCAACAGTTGTGGTTGTTGAAAATGAGTACAAACGGTTAGCAAAGCGACTGCAGTGGGAAAACCCGAGCGTGTGGGCTCCCGAGAGCGCGATCATGTCAAGCTGTGTGAGGTTGTTCCTTGCAAACATTGTGTTAAGTTGATTGACATCGAAGGTCGGCCCCGGTAGGTTTCCGGCAACCAGTGACGCCTGCGAAATAAGCCCATCGCGCCGGCCTAATTCTACGTTAAACAAAGGTCCCCCGGCCTATATAATACATTCAGCAATTTTTTAATATTAAATCACAACTTCATAAAATTCGTAGCTACGCCACTGTTATTCGGACTTACTGAGACAACGACATCTCGAGCAGCAATCGCCAAAACATCGGCACAGGATACGATCCCAGGGCAAACGGATTCAACCGCCTGTTTAGCTTTAATAACGGTATCGAATCCGTCACCAGCTAGCGACAGATTATCTGGCGCATCCTTTTCCGCGTCTCCATTCGGCGACGAGATCGTAACCGACGCATCACATCCCTGCATGACCGTTAATGTTATGCATGCAAATTTAGCTCAAAATGACAATATCTATTAATGAAAACAGAATCAAACAGAAAAGTATTTGAAAAACCACACACCGTAACGAAGCAATCATGGAAAAAGAGACGAAGAGTGGCCGGAACAGTCGTAAACGTTTGGCTGACCTTTGTGTCCACCGTCTGTTTTACGATCGCTTCGACGGCGGGACACGTTGCAGCGTAAAAATTCTCGACCAGTTGACTTCTTCCTTTTCCGGTAACAAGCACCACCGTGATCAACCAGTATAGAAAGCCAGTCCGCCGTGCCATCAGTGATCACACAACCCACACCAATAATCAAAATTCAGATGGTTTTGTAAAATCGTTATTGGGAACTTATAAGGCGTACAGAGTTGACAAATAACGGTCAGCTAATCTTCCAAATTGTAAGTTAATAGCAAAAAATAACCATGGGCTTGCCCTGCTGGCCACCAAGTTTCTGTTTGGGGCTTGGGGAAGGTTGTTACCGGGTTCGATCCTCACTGGAGGCGGATTTTGGGGTTTTAACTAATCTAACTATGGAAAATTTTAATCTAACTAGGACATTGTGGTGGGATCGAACCGGGATCTGTCGGCACTTGGCCCTAGACGATAACCACCATACTAGCCGTTCAAAAAAAAAAAAAAAAAAGCAAAAAATGACGCAAGAAAAAACCTACCCCAGGCAGGCATGCTGATCTATGAGCGTTGGTATGGCCATTGTCATAGACGTAAACCCAGATGAAGAGTTCCCCAAAGCCGTGTATAACACGTCATTTGACTTCTTATTTAAACCTCGATTGTTGGCTAAAGTCGGGTGTTTTTTATAAAATAAATATTAATTTTATAGGTAATTTTGATTGAATAAGTAATGATATATATCGTTAAATAACAATATAAGTTTTTATTTTTTAATTTTAGTTGTTGTATTATTTCCATATTAAATAGGTTATTGCAATTTCAAAACTCGTCTCAAGTAGTAAGGGTGCATGTTACAAAATAGTAAACCATTTTTCATTTTCCTCGTTTAAGTTATTTTATACTTTTACGTACCATTTAGGTTATAAATAAAATATTGCTAATTATATAAATGGGTGACTAAAAAGGAAGACACTAATCGAAAGTTTAAATTGAGTAAAAGTGTAACAAAAATTATATAGTTTACAAATCATAATGTTTTCTGGAAGATACAATGAACTATTTGATACAAAGAAGGTATCGTCATCAAATAAAATGTATGTAACACCCAAATTTTTTTGAAAGTTGTCACATCATCATTATAATTATTAATTACTAATATACAATATTTAATATAAATTTGTAGTTTAAACCATATTACATAGCAAATTGTCCCCAAAATACTCGTCATCAACATATGGTTTTATCTATTATCATATAAGTCAGGGTTGTTTCATTGTTAATAAAATACACTGCTAAAATTATCGAAATAAATTATCTCCAAACACAAGGCATGTACTTAGGTGCCGTTTGGATTGAATGATTGTAAAATGATAGGATTTTAAAATGATTAGGGGATGAGTGGATTATGAAAAGAGGAGAAGTAGGGAATATGAAATGCTAAATGAAGCTAAATCCTTTCTTTTTAGTTTTTATCCAAACATGACATTAGAGGATTTCTAAATCCAAATCCTAAATAAATTGTTGAAATCCTCCAAACCAAACACCACCTTAGTATTTATCTCCCGAGACGCACAAGTTCACGAATCCTTATAAACCATAACATTGCATATGAGAACATAACACTATGATAGAAATGATATATGATGGGAATTGGAATAAAGAGGATAAGGAAGTGTGAGCAGTAGCATTAAAACAAGGGACACACACATACATACATATGTATGTACATATGTATATGTATGTGTGTTTATGTATGTATCGGAATCAAGTGAGAAAATTTGCAATCATCAACAACCAAAATTTAATTGTAAATATGAATAATTCGTTGGTAATTCAACTTACCAACGAACTATAATTGTTGGTAATATGTTTGTTGGTTTAACACCCAACACTTTTGAGCATCCAGAAAGCATTAAAAGCTACCAATGGATTAAGGGATTAATTTGAGCCCTAAATGGGTTTCATCTCAAAACCATAAAACTCAATAAACTATATATATTCTTGGGTTACCAAAAAGTACAAAAAATTCATTGGAAACAATAATAAAAGATTTGATATCGAAAATGTGTGGTATTTTTATTACTTTTTACATTACATATGTAAAGCATTAAAAAAATTAGAAAAAAATATAATTACCATAAATTGTGGTTGTAAGTTGTAACGTTAAGTTAGTAACAAGAACTGTGAGTAGTTTGGTTGGATCACTTTTATTTGGGTAAAAACTAATTGTCTTGTAGCAAGTTTGAATGGTTTTGTAACCATCCTTAAAAACTTTCATCGTGATTGCACCATTAAAAGCCTTCATTATGAATGCTTCAATCGGATTGATCTTCTCCGACAATAAAGAATTATCGGATTGGCCTTCTTCTCCAGTCAGTTACGGATCCTGAAATAAAATGTATAGGGGTCGGTTTAAAAATCATCGCAATACTATAAAAAGGATAAAAGAGTTATAATATCAAACCCATTTTATTAAAAATCCTTGAAAAACTAGGCTCTTTGAGTTTTTTTAAGAACAAAGTCTGGTTCCTTACTAAAAAAAATACTAGGGTTGCGAATTTTTTTTTGACTATATTTAACACACGTTGACTAAAAAACATTATCAAGAACACTTTATCGCTAAGAACTCTATATAAATCCACCCCTGTCACGGGTAATTGTCTTCTTCTTCAACTATGAAATGACAACTATGGTTCGTACGTGCATCGAAAAAAAAAAAGAAACTCAAATTGGTTTTGGTTCGAATAAAATATGATGGTGTTTGAAATATGGAGATGAGATTGATGAATATGGTCTCTCACCAAATCATATATCTTGAAATAAAACTTAGAACCCATGAATTTTGGGGTGTTTAAATGAAAATAATAATTTGAGTATCGATACACTACATTTAATGAAGCCTTGTAAAGCACTGAAGTCCTCTTGTGGTGTATAGATGGTCTCTTAGGTTCTTCGATATATGCAAATTCTTCATTAAAGGTTTCTTTTTTTTTTTATTTCTCTCTCTTTCTTTTAAACACACAAAGCTACAGCTAGTTTTGCCAAATATACCCAACATATAGACTCATAATTTAATAATGATTGTTACTTAAGTAGACAAGAAATAGACTAGAGAGGGGGGTTGTTACGATTTCATTTTCACGCATGCTATAATGGGAAATGATAAAGCCGCTATATTAAAAATAACCAAACAATTTTAATAAAAATGCGCTTAATCATTTGATCCGTTCCATTTTTCACCGCATCGTATTTCATAATCAATATAACACACATCATACATCATTCATGATAAACCTTTATTTCAAACTAGTTTATTAATAAATTTGGTTTTTTAAAGATGTAGAAACTCAAAATTAATATTTAAGCTTTTAGTACTAATGATATTTAATATATATTACTATAATTAATTTAAGTATAATTCTTTAAAAAAACTACTCATTAATAACCTTTAAGTTATTTATTAGTATTATCTTTATTATTATAATTATTAATCAAAATATCTATTAAAAATTATTTGTTGTAATTTAGTGAGATTTAAGTATCTAATCATAATTTTATCTTAAACATAATTTGATTTAAAATTTTAAGTTAATCTTGAAGCAGACTAACGTTTATTGTTAGTAGATGATGTCAATTGACATCATGAGAATATGACAAATGATAATTTGGTTACCCTTTTAATAATATTTAATATTTATAGATATAAACGACAACTAATAAAACTTGTTTACTTAATAACAATTCCTTAAATTTTCATTTCACTTTTTTTAAATACCACTTTATATATACTCTTTTTTTTACTATACTATTACCCACACTATATTTCTTTATATTACTTTTTTTCTCTCTCTTACTTTTCTATCGTCTATCCTATTTTTCTTATATATAATCACTCTTTTTATTTTTCTCAAAATTAAAACTTTATCATCTAAACAAGTTTTCATTTTTTATAGAAACCATTGTTTTTTTTTCTGAAAACTATAACTTAAAACATGAAAATCAAAA
>JAANYP010008527.1:0-18415 GCA_020465985.1 Centrapalus pauciflorus
TGGAAGAAAGAATCACTTGGCTAAGGACTGTTTTTATAAACCAGCTGTTGCAAAACAGACTGTGATTCATAAAAAAATCAAATCCTGCTCATGTAAAAACTTCAAAGGTCAAATCTTCCACATCAGTTCCAATTAAAGTAGTTGATCATAGGCTTTCAAAAGTTAATAAAAAACAGTCCACACACCAAAAACAAGTGTTGGCAAAGCCTAAATTAAGTTTTAAACAAATATGGTGTGTCAAGGACAAATTTTCAGATCAAACTGCTGATGCAAAAGATCAGACTGCTAAGCCAAATTTTGAAGCTGTTAGTGCAAATTCTGAAGCTGTTAGCACTAACAACACAGATCAGACTGCTAAGCATCAATCTGGAACTGCTAGTGAATCATCTGAGACTGTTAGAAGAAAAGATGATCAAAATACCTGGATACCTCATGTAATAACGAAATACTCTCCAAAGACTCCATCTGTAGATCTCACTAAATATAAGAAGTCAAAAACAGTGTTTAGTTATGTCAATATACAAGGCCAACCCAAAACCAATTTGGTTTGGGTTTACTCCACTACTAACTAAGCTTTTACTTGTGCAGGGCAACCACAGGTCTCCTCATAAAACAAGATGGCATTTGGACAGTGGATGCTCTAGGAACATGACAGGCAATTCTGAGTGCTTGTCAAATTTCAGAGGCTTTGATGGAGGATTTGTTGCATTTGGAGGCAACTCAAAAGGAGGTAAGGTTACAGGTAAAGGTACTGTTAATGCAGGCAACATGAAATTCCATGATGTTTTGTATGTTGAACAGCTTAAGTACAATTTATTAAGTGTCTCTCAAATCTGTGACAAACAAAACATTGTTCTGTTCACAGATTCTGAGTGCATTGTTCTTTCAAAAGATTTCAAAGTTCCTGAAAACCTTGTTTTACTAAGAACACCAAGAAAGGACAATGTTTACTGTCTGGACACAGATCTCTTATCTAAATCAAATACTTTAAGCTGTTTGATATCCAAAGCATCATCAAATGAGTCTGCTCTTTGGCATAGAAGGATGTGTCACATGAACTTCAAGTCCATGAATGTTTTAGTCAAACAGAATCTGGTAAGAGGATTACCACAAAAGGAGTTCATATGTGATGATCATTGTGTACCATGTCTTAAAGGCAAGCAACACAAATTTTCTCATAAGGCCAAAGAAGTAAATTCAATCTCATCTGCTCTTCAGCTGCTTCATATGGATCTATTTGGTCCAACATCTGTTTTGAGTTTGAATATAAGGGCTTACTGTTTAGTTATTGTTGATGATTTCACCAGGTTTACTTGGGTTTACTTTCTTAGGACCAAAGATGAAACTGCTGAGCTAGTTAAGTCTTTTATCCTTAAAATAGAAAACCAATCCAACTCAAAAGTTAAGGTGATAAGATCAGACAATGGAACTGAATTTAAAAATCACATTCTAAACAGTTTCTGTGAGTCCAAAGGTATTGCTAGACAATATAGTGCACCAAGAACACCACAGCAAAATGGTGTAGCTGAAAGAAAGAATAGAACATTAATTGAGGCTGCTAGAACAATGTTAGCTGATTCTAAACTGCCAATGACTTTCTGGGCAGAAGCTGTCAATACAGCCTGTTATGTTCTGAATAGGGTTCAAGTTGTTCAATCTCAAGGAAAAACTCCTTATGAGTTATTCCACAATAGAAGTTCCCTAATCGCTTTCTTCAAGTCTTTTGGATGTCCATGTACTATTCTTCATACTAAGACTCACTTAGGGAAGTTTGAATGTAAAGCTGAAGAAGGATTCTTTGTAGGATACTCAACTCAAAGCAAAGCCTATAGAGTCTATAACAGTGTGTCTAAAACCATTGAAGAAAGTGCCAATGTGGAATTTAATGAAAATACTGCTAATGTCAAAGGCACTGGTCCTGATTGGTTGTTTGATTTAGATTCACTAACAAATTCTCTGAGCTTTGTTGAGTATACTGCAGAAGCTGATGCAAACAGGTTTGAAGCTGTCAACACAAACTTTCATGCTGCCAATACAAATTCTCAAGCTGTTGGCCCAAAGCTTCAAACTGTTGCAGATTCAACAAATTGGGATGATTACACCACTATTCCACTCTTGTCTTGTGATCCTCCAGGGGTTCTAGATGCTCAACATGATACAAATCAAGACACAGAAGTGCCACTCCCAAGTCCTGAAAGAACAGCTTCCCCCCCAAAGGGAACCAGTCCCAGATTCAAGTCAAGCTGTTACTGAAACTGAACCATTCAGTGCTTCTGATAGAGATGATACAAATCTTGGATCCTCTTTTCAGACAGAAAGAGAGCCTACCCTCAGAGTTCACAAGTATCATCCTCTCAATCAAATACTGGGTGATCCAAGTACCCCTGTACAAACAAGGAAGATGGTTCACAATGAGACTGCTGCTGCTGAACAAGCAGTTCCTGAATTCAGTCTAGCTGCCTTTGAAAATGCTTGTTTCATGTCTCAACTAGAACCTAAAAAGGCATCAGAAGCATTAAAAGATTCATCATGGATTGAGGCAATGCAAGAAGAGCTTCTACAGTTCAAGATTCAGAATGTATGGACTCTGGTAGATCTTCCTAAAGGTAAGAGAGAAATTGGTACAAGATGGGTGTTCAGAAACAAGAAAGATGAGAGAGGGATAGTCATCAAGAATAAAGCAAGGTTGGTAGCACAAGGGTACACTCAAGAAGAAGGCATAGATTATGATGATGTATTTGATCCAGTGGCAAGAATTGAAGCCATCAGACTATTCTTGGCCTATGCAAGCTTCAAAGGTTTTAAAGTATATCAAATGGATGTGAAGTCTGCCTTTTTATATGGAACCATTGAAGAAGAGGTCTATGTGTGCCAACCTCCTGGTTTTGAATACTACAAGTATCCAGACAGGGTTTACAAGCTAGAGAAGGCTCTCTATGGTCTCCATCAAGCCCCCAGAGCATGGTATGACACTCTGTCATCATACCTTCTACAGAATGGATTCAAGAGAGGCACTCTGGACAAAACACTTTTCACTAAGTCTATCACAGCTGAGATTCTGCTTGTCCAAATCTATGTTGATGACATCATCTTTGGCTCAACAAATGACTGTCTATGCAAAGAGTTTGAAGCTTTAATGCACAAAAAGTTTCAAATGAGCTCAATGGGAGAACTCACTTTCTTTCTGGGATTGCAAGTCAAGCAAAAGCCCACTGGGCTTTTCATAAGTCAGTCAAAGTATGTGAAAGACATACTAGAAAAGTTTGGGTATCAAGACACAAAAGTTGCAAGCACTCCAATGGATCCTCACAAGCAACTTCATACAGATAAAGATGGCATAGATGTGGATATTCATTTATACAGATCTCTTATAGGATCACTTATGTATCTCACATCTTCCAGACCTGATATTATGTTTGCTGTCTGTGTGTGTGCTAGGTTTCAATGCTCTCCAAAGGATTCTCACTTGGTTGCTGTTAAAAGAATCTTTAGATACCTTAAAGGCCAACCACACTTAGGCCTATGGTATCCTAAAGACTCTCCCCTTGTACTAATGCTTATTCTGACAGTGACTATGGTGGATGCAACATTGATAGAAAATCCACAACTGGTGGATGTCAATACTTAGGAGCAAGACTGGTCTCTTGGCAATGCAAAAAGCAGACAACTGTGTCCACATCATCCACTGAAGCAGAATATGTAGCAGCTGCAAGCTGCTGCTCCCAGGTAATGTGGATTCAAAATCAGCTAAGAGACTATGGTATGAATTTCTTATCCACTCCTATTTATATTGACAATTCAAGTGCAATCAGCATTGTGCAAAACCCAGTGAAATTCCCAAAAACCAAGCATATAGAAATCAGATTTCACTTTATAAGAGATTGTAATGAAAAGAAGTTAATCCAAGTTACCAAAATACATACTGATGATCAGTTAGCTGATCTATTTACAAAACCTTTTGATGTAGGAAGGTTCACTTTCCTAGTATCAAATATTGGTATGGTAAATATGGATTAATTTGTTTTCATTATTATCTACTTAGTATGCTTATTTAAGGGGGAGTCACTATTTCATTCAAAAGATGCACAATTTTCAACTAACAGCTTGAGTATTTTCTCAAGCTGCTAGTTCATTTTCTCGGACTGCTAGTTATTCACTTGATCTGTCAAAGTGTGCAGGGTGTTTAGGTAATTTTCAAATGTGTGTGCGCGGGACCCAACCTTTTCAAAACCTTTAAAGGTCCCAGTTTCGTTCAGTTGTAACTACCAGTTACAAAATTTCATTTCACGGCCTTTCTTTTCCCTCTGAACGATTCACACACACTTCTTTGCAAACCCTATACCTTTCGCTTGATCTTCAATGGAGTTTGTTAAGGAACACAACTGCCTCCCCTACTCTCTAAAGCACTCAGACCTTCAACCATTTCATGCCATGATGGACTTTCTTCGTCACTCCCATATCCATCATGCACTCACTATAAACCCCACCATATACATATCGCATATCGAACAGTTCTGGAACAATGCCACTGTTACATTCATCGATGGCATTCCTTCTATACTATCCAAAATTGATGGCACTCCCATCACCATTACTGAGGAATCCATTCGGCACCATTTGCATCTTCAAGATGCCACAGGTATAACAGACCTAACCCTTGATATTTTACATACTGGTCTTTATGATATAGGTTATAGGGGTCCTGCTGATTCTTTTACTTTCTTGAAAGCCCATTTTTCTCCTAAATGGAAATATCTTGTACATATTGTTCAGCAGTGCATGAGCCCCAAAAGAACTGGTTGGTCAGAATTTTCTTCTAACATTGCCACTGCCTTAGTGTGCTTTTCAACAGGCTAACGGTTCAATTTTTCAAACATGATTTTTTAGGGGATGTTAAGGCATCATTCCCTAAAGAGTGGGAAATTTTTGATGTATCCCAGATTTTTGGCAGAAATCATTGCACACACTTGCACTACTTCTCATGTACATAAAAGGATACATGTTTCCCACAGGCACTCACTATCTTCTATCAAAAGACTTTTGAAACAAAGTGCCAATTTTTTGAGCGTTGATGTTCCATTGCCTTCTGCAATGATGAACATCATTCCAAGAAACAGAGGAAAGGGTCCTGAGCAGGCTCAGCCTTTCATCACTGCTTCACCCCCAGGACCCCAACCCACTCCTCGTGATACACATCCCTCTTCTGATCCTTTTGAAATGCCACCACCCCCACTAAAATTTCTATATAAAAGGAAAAAGGGACCAGGAGCTCCTTCCTCCTCAGCCCTAAGACAAGAGCCATATATCCCTGTGCAGGAGGACACTTCTGCACAGAATATCCAAAGGGAACCATTTGAGGACACTCCCATCCTCACTCAGGAGGTGAACATCTCTTCAGAGACTGTTCATATGGGTTCTGTGGCTGGCACTACTGCTGTCTCTGCACAAGAGGCACAGGACAGGGCCAACATAAGTAAGACCACGCCCATGGCAACAGCAAGTGTGCAAACACAAGCTGGAAGTCCCCAGTACCAAGAACAGAGGGGCCCAGAGGTTTCTACTTCTGGTATTAATGTCAGTGATAGATCACAAGCACCACAGGTGTTTTCTGATCTTGAGACTAGTCTGCAACTCATGCTTTTGTCGGATCCGAAGCTGAAACCTGTTGTAGCTATGTTGGAATACCAAATGTCCATCATTGCTGCACAGGGTGCACAAATAATGGCCCTAAAGCAATCTGAAATGGCTCAAAATCAGAGGATGGATTATCTTCATAAGGGGTTTACCCTTTGTGGAAATAAACTCATTCAATTAGAGCGTTTGATTCAAACCCAAGGGGCAAAGGTTGTAGGTCCTCCTGACCAAACCAATGCTTCCAAAAAGGGGGAGAATCAGGAGGTTCCTGAATCAGTCCAAGCAGCTCCAACAACATCAGTCCAAGCTGCCTCAACAGTTCCACCCTCTAGGCTAGCAGTCCCAACAGCTTCTCAAGCTGTTAGCCTAGAAACTCAAGCTGCTGCCTCAAAAGCAACTGGAGTTGTCATAAGGGAAAGGGTTCAAGCTCCATCAAGTACAGTCCAAGCTACATCTTCTGCTGCAAAAGACAAAGGCAAGGGCATTCTTATTGAGTCTCCAAAGCACAAATTTTCTTCTAAAGAAGCTCAGATTGCCTTTGATGCTGAAGTTGCCAAGATGATAGCAGAAGAGCAAGATAAAGAATTAGATCAGCAAACCCAGCCCCCAATGGATGATGATGCAACTTTAGGTGATTACCTAAAAGGGTTTGTGGGTAAACAGGGAGAGAAGAAGAGAAAGATGCCAACTGGGCACTCCAAAGCTGAGCACAGATGATTTTTAATCAATTTTGCCTTTGCAGCTGGTATTCCTAAGAAAATGGCTCAGTCCATGACTACTGAAAGGCTGCAAGAGATTCATGACAAGGAGATGGACAAAAGAAAGAAAGCAAAAGTTTCCCAAGAAGTCCAATCATCACAAGAACCAGCTCAACCTGCTACAAGTCATATTCAAGCTGCTGCCAGTGCACCTGCTCCTGTTGCTTCTATTCCTACATCTGAACCACCTTCACAAACAAAGCTGCATCAAGTTAAAAGGGTGTTATTTGAGCAACAACTGCAAAAAGCAATGGAGATAGAGAAGTTGATTGATCAGCATGATCTTACTAAGCCTCTGATCAACTACTGGTATGCCAAGTCACTGGATGACCGTGATTTAAGAGTTCAGTTTATAGTGAGAAGAGAGTCTGGACCAGAAGAAGAATATGATACATTTTGGCAGATGGTTCAGAAGCTGACCAGAGATGAGCTTATCAAAATGCATAATATTGGGTCTGTGACACAAGTTAGATATGCTTTGCCACAAGTGAAGCAAGTCATTAAAGATCTAAAATCAATTGTTGACCCAGAATCTGCAAAGAAAGAAATAGAGGATGCTGTGAAGAAGGAAAAGAAGGTCAAGCAAGTTGATCTGTTTGTCAAGTCAAGGACATACAGAATAAAATTCTCAGATGGATCTGGTATATTCTTCAATCTCGAATTTTATGATTTACCAAATGATATGCTACTTCAGACAAAATCTGTTAGGGTATCTTGTGATAGAGATGAAATGAAGAGAGAATTTTTGAAGGCTGTAGATCAGAAACTTGCACAGTTATAAGTTTTTGAAAGCCTTGGTTTGTAAATAACAGTTTACTTATTCATTTCCATTTTTGTATAGAACTTAATGTCTTGTGTAAAGAATTTAAGTTAGGGGGAGATTGTTGGGAAATAGTTTAAGTAGGTTCAAGCTGTTAGTTAGACTTCTCAAACTGTTAGTAGAGTTTATATGTAAATCCAAAGTTCATGCTGCTAGTTGAAGAAACTCGAGCTGCCAGTGTAAAAGTTCAAGCTGCCAGAGCAAATCAACTCGAGCTGCTCTGTTCATGCTGTCAAGTGATTCAAACTGCTCAACAGTTTCATAAACAGAAAGTGCTGATTTTCAGGAGAAGATATCTACACAAAGATGCCAGCATATCTACTATCAAAGAAGTCGTAGTCCTTCAAGGAAACATATCAAGAAGCAATATAAATACATAGAATAGGTCTTTCTATTGTATAAGAGTTTCTGCATATTCGAGTCTGTAATTGCTTCTTGTTTTAGTTTTCATAAGCCTCTAAGGTTGTAAAACCCTAAGAACAGTCTGTGTTCTTCGTCTAATCAAACAGATTAGAGGTGATTGTAATCATTGAGATCAGCAATACTGTAAGGTCTACGACTGCAAGATCTATCTAGACGCGGATCCGTGAACGAGTGCGGAATCCTCGTTGACGGTTAGACGGACAACTCTCAACCAACGGAACACGGAGACTATTAGACGCTGAACGAACGACACACGAACTATCCTACGTACTAATTCTCTCCGAAACGGCACTCACCTAGCTGATAAACTCGAGATCGCCCTTTGCTTAATCCCTCACGAATTCTGCAAAAAGTCTGATAATTATTCGAGTCTATCCCTAATTATAGACCCTGATTCGAGTCTGTTGTGGGCCAAGCTCGAATCTGGCCCAAGGCCCATTCGAGTCTGTCCATATTGACAGTCTCGAATCTAGCCCATTCGAATCTAAGGTCTCATTCGAATCTATCTCAGATTCGAATGTATTCCCTTAAGTAATTCGAATCTAGCCAAAATACTTAAACTCTTAAGTGATAAAACTTATGATATTACCTTATGATTGATTTTATCTTTGAACTTTATGTTTGAACTTCTTCTAATACGTTACATCAAGTTCAAACATACAAACACTAATAAGCATCAATCATATATAATATATATATATAGCAAACACATGCTAAATCACAATGTAAGACCACT
Organism: Centrapalus pauciflorus; assembly: GCA_020465985.1. NCBI lineage: Eukaryota > Viridiplantae > Streptophyta > Magnoliopsida > Asterales > Asteraceae > Centrapalus > Centrapalus pauciflorus. Next base: position 8,372 of record JAANYP010008527.1, read on the forward strand.
TAGACTGCTATCGTCACACGGGATGTACCAACAGACTCCCCCTTGACGATAGCTTCTAATAATTCACACATTTGATTTAAGAACTTGGTTTATTTATTGATTCAAAACACTACCAGCATACAGACCTTTCTCGACGCATACCTTGACCACATTCTCATACTTACTAGCCTCAGTATCCATATGTGCGTCACTGGAAATCTTACAATTATACAAAATCTGCAGATCTTCTTTAGATAGGTTTACCAGGTGAAGCGGGTCATAGACTCTAAGAATAACATTTTCTTCTAAGTCTTCCATAACCGCTTCCCCAGTTTCCGTGTCAGCATACCACCACTTCAGATTCTTCAGAATATTTTGTGGCATTGGCTTGAGAGGAACCTTCCTAAGACATCTAGCCGGCTTATAGTGAATCCTCATCCAAGGTCGTCCAGTTAGAGGATCAATACGTGACGGATCCTCTACTCTTCTCCCGACCCTTGGATTCAAACGCTCCAACTTCCTTGATCTCCCTTCCTTTCTTATGATTCTTTCGATTACGCTCACGTAGGGATCATTGCCAATGTTTATAAGATCTTTCCAAGGTAGCGCAGTGATTTCGATTTTTGGCAGGGAGTTGAACGCTTTTAAAGTTCGCCTCATATACTGAAGCCCGTCTTTTCTCTTTATTATAAATAGCTGCAGATCTCTGTCAAAGAACCAGCTTAAAATTCGCTCAGACAGCTTCCCAGTACCTGGCACTCTCATTGTCTTTTTAATTGCTGCTTCCTTCTCTTCAGCCCTGAACCATAGCTTTCGTTTTTCTTCATTAGTTAGCTCTCTTGCAGGTTCCTCTGTCGATGGCTGAGGATTCAATGCAACATTAACTATATCTGCATCGACAATTTTATTTCCATCAATCATGTAAGTATCAGTGATAGGATTCTGCTGCACAACTATCTCGTCAGCTTCATCATCCTCATCAGCAAGTACTTCATCATCCGACTGCCAGTCTACTATCTCCCCTAGCACAAACTCCCCTTCCTCCAGCTCTTCATCTTCATTATCAAAACCTACATCCAGTGGATCATCATCGAGATCCATGAGCGCTTCAATCATCTCACTGATCTCAAAGTCTGTAGGCTGTTTAGATGAACTGGCCTCACCCCTTTCTCCTTCGCCTTGACTAGGCTCCCCCTGAACTTGTGTAATTTGAGGTGCAGGAAAATCTACAGACTCAATCTCTTTATTCGCACCGGGATCATCGCCTTCATTATCATCTCTTCTCTGCACCTCCTGATCTCGGCACGATGTCTCCCCCTGAGCCTGTAAATTTTTCATTAACTGCTCAATTAGGGAGCGCATCGACCTTATCTCAGCTGCCTGATCGCAAACAAAAGTTTTCATTTCTACGTTCTCTTCCTGGACTTGCTCCACAATCTTCTTCAAATCGGCATTTTCTTTATCAAGATTTGCATTATGAGTCTGAATTTCTCCGATCGCCTTTGTTAGGCTTAAGATTTGGACATTCTGGAAGTCAACGCGAGCTTTAAGCTGCAGAAACCTTTGGTTGTCAGTGTATGTGGTCGAGGTAGATGGAATGGACTGTATAGGAGTAGGAATGAACGGTGATGGTATATACGGTTCATCTTGAGGTGGTGGTGGTGGTGGACTGGTGGTTTGAGGTTGTGGAATTTCTGGTTGATCTACGGGAGCTGAAGATGATCCTTGCATGAACCTGTGACGTTTGGCCCGTTGCCTTGTCACTAGTTGAGCAACTTCCTCTTCTTCAAAATCAGACTCCTCCAATTCCCTGTTCACGCGCCTCCTCGAACCACCTTCATTTATAATTAATCTCGAACCATAAGTTCCAATTTGAATATCAGGAACTGCAGCTGCCGGAACTTCTGCTGATTCTGAGTCGGATTCCGAAGATGTTAATCCGTCATCTGCCCCTTCTGGCTCGTATTCCTCCACATCTCTAATAAAAATCGTCTTCATCTGCTGGTGGACTAAGCAGCTCACCAACCAATGCTGCTGCAACATCTTCATTGGCATGAGGCCCTGCCTCCCAAATTTCATTAAGCGTCTGGATTAGCTATTCAGCTTCTCTCGCAACATTTGAGGGCCCAGCTTCTTGAATATTTGAGGGCCCGGCTTCTGTACCTTCTGGATGCTGGCTTGTCGAAGGCCTGGTTGCCGGAATTTGACTCGCTGCTTGTCTCTGTCGGCGTCTTGGATCACGTGGCCGAGCACGAGGCTGTTGTTGCTGTTGACGTTGCTGTTGTTGTTGCTGTTGACGTTGTTGCTGTTGTTGTTGTTGTGGAAACTCAACGACCCCTGCCCAGTTGGCATCTTCCGGGGCTTGAAAATCCCTATCCACAATAGCTCCGAACAATGGACGAGCAACAGGAACAGCCAATCTTCCTCGGTGTGAGGAACAATCAGCGAAAATTCCTTTTTTCCAGGATGGCAACACTCTGAAAGTCATTTGTTATTGGCAAGTTCGGCAAAAAGTGTCTGATCAACATCATAATGAATCTCGGATAGAGCAAAAACTGCTGATTTTCGGGAGCAGATATCTGATGAACAAACTCCGAAAAGATCATCTCTGAAAAACTATATGGGCGATTATACACCATTGCGATAATCCCCGATTGAATCTTCGCGACAATATAGTCAAACCCTGCCTTTTTCGCAGCAAAGCACACCATAAATACATGCGCCAAAAACCTCCATTGTCCTATCAATCCACTTTTCATGTATGACACTTTTGTCACATCGAGGCTGTACCCCATTCTTTGAAAGGCCGCTTGCCTTATATTCATCGGAAATTCTATAGGACCAGCTTCTTGTTCCTGAGTGCCCAACTGCAGCACTTGACGAATCATATCAGCCGAAAATACTAACGGCTGTCCTTCAATGCGAGTGCGTAGAACTGTCGGAGTGACCGAGCAGTCTACTTGCAAATGGTCATAAAATTGACGGATGTAGGGTAACACTAGCTGCACATTATGCCATAGTGCATGTCCGATCCTTGATTCAGCTAGAAAATCCAGTACTTCACGGAATCCCTGCGCCTCAGGGAGATTCATGTCTGGATTAAGGACCATATTATGCTTAGGGACAAAAGCGCGAACTGCCATATCTGCACAATAAATAAAACTGTTCGACTCATTAAAAATCAATAAACTTGTTCAAATTCAAATTTGCTTTATTTTGTACTTTATTAAATACAAAATCTAGCACAATTAAATTTCCACAAGTTTAATAAAATTTAAATTAAACAAAATAAATAAAGTACAGATTCGAAAGTAACAGATTCGAAGTTTCCATATTTGAATGTAATGGACAGATTCGAAGTGTCATTATTCGAGTCTGATGGACAGATTCGAGGATCATGGTCATCTCGAATCTAATGACAGATTCGAGAAACCCATGAACAGATTCGAAGGTCCTAGAACAGACTCGCAGCCCCGTCGGTCTTGCTTTCACCAAAAAATTCAAGATTTTAACCGTTTTGAACTTAGTAATTCACATACATTAGTTCAACTAGGTTCTAATCATTGATTTATGCTTTTAATTTGATCTTTTATAGGTCCAAACTTGGTAATTTAGCAAAAACCCTATTTCAACCCACAAAACTTCAAAATTCTATGTTTTAGCCTAAAATTGTGTATAAAACTACACAAATCTTGTACAATCCGGTTGATTATACCTAGATGTATCTGTAGAATCGAAACACCAAGTAAGAGACTCGACAAAATGTTGTTTAGAAGGATTACGATAGACTCGAGAACAGATTCGAAATCGCCAATATAGATTCGATAGTATAGATTCGAAAACAGATGGAGTTAATGACCTTTACTGTTAACCTATTTATACCACCAACCCTCGAGTCTAAGCACAGATTCGAATCTACTGACAGATTCGAATTACTCCTTATTCGAGTCTGTCTTAGATTCGAAACCACCAACACTTAGAAAAATTTCGAAAATTTTGAAATAATTTCAACTTTTCCAATTTTTTTCTACGGTATTGAGTAACTAGATAAACTATGCAAATTCTTTTACCCTAAGCTCAAGATAGTTCACGCATTGTTTATTTTATCCAACTTTGAATGCACCCTCAGTAACTTTTGACCTTTTACCTAAGTAAAAATTAAACTAAACTAAAATGAAATAAAATAAACTAAGGTAAAAATAAAATAAAATAAAGTAAAATAAAATTTTGACCAAAAAATTTAATCTATACTTAAGAAAAATTTACAATCTAAGCTAAATACTTAACAACATATTTTTGATGAGTATAGTCTAAGAAAGGTTCAATCAGATAGCGATGTCTGATACTAACTTTCAGTACTTAAACTTTCACACTTAGGAATTTTTTATTCCTTTGTTTGTTTGTCGTGACATACCTATTTAGCCGATTGTTGGTATTTTACCCCTTTTAAACATTCTACATTTCGGAATATCCCTTGGCCTTTTTATTTATCAGGAAATTATCTTACGTGACGCAGACATAGACATACTTTTATGATCAAGGCACACAGACAAAGATTCTAACTTGTTGGTATTTGCAAACTTTCTTTAAAAGACAAACATCGGACACAGGTCTGTATTTTCATACAACAAAGTGTCTTAGTTTGACTTAAGGTTTATTTTTAAAGTTAGCAGATAGCGGTGACAGGTCTGTACTGACGTACAACAAAGCGACATGTCTGCTAACCCGAATCTAAACAGAGACAACAGGTCTGTACTTACGTACAACAGAGTTGCATGTTTTCGACTCTCAGTTTTACATGATATTTCTATTCTTTCCATTTTTAGATGTATTTGATGTTGCCATACATCCCCAGAAAGTCTGCATACCTCATTTAGACTCAATGTTTGTATGTCTTGTACATAAAAATTAAGACCGATTGGTCGTACATCTAAGTTAGTGACACGCTTGACTTTTTCTAGAATATTTTATTAGCCTTGAGATTCCCTATATGTATTATGCCTACCAACACATCAAACTAAGTAAAGTATAACACTTAGGATTTAGTTGCATTATGTGTGAAAGACTAAATACTTAGAGTCTGTAACGACGGTGCTAATTTTCGTCACTTTGAACCTATGTATCTAAGACCTAACTCTTTTTTCTGATATTCTCTTTTTTTGTATTTTTGTAATTTTCTCTCCTTTTTTCTTTTATTTTTTTTTCATAAGAAAAGCAGTAAAATAAGCTAACCTACTAACTTACTAAAGATAGAAACTTACTAAAAATAGAAACTTTCCTAAATTAGCAGATTACTGAAAAGAAAGAAAAACTACTACTCTACAATAAAATAAAGTAAACTTACTACTACTAAGGTCAAATTACTCTGGGTTGCGCATTCCATTCAGTTGAATTAAATACTCAAACCGTGACTTATCAAACGCTTTGGTAAATAAATCTGCATTATTATCTTCTGTTGCCACCTTTACCAGTTTGATTAAGTTCTTTTCAGCACAATCACGAATAAAATGATGCCTTATGTCTATGTGCTTTGTTTTACTGTGTTTAACTGGATTATTAGTTATAGCAATTGTAGATTGATTGTCTATCCTAATAGGAGTTTGAGTGTAAGCCAAACCGTAATCCCGCAATTGTTGTTGTATCCACAGAACCTGTGAGCAGCAACTACCAGCAGCAACATACTCGGCCTCGCACGTTGAAATGGCTACCGATGTTTGTTTCTTGCATTGCCAGGAGACCAATCTCCCTCCTAGGAACTGACAACCTCCAGTTGTAGATTTGCACGTCAAGCTGCATCCTCCGTAGTCAGAATCTGTGAATGCTTCCAACTCTAGATCTCCCTCCGCGTGATACCAAAGTCCCAGCTTCGGTTTCGACTTGAGGTATCGTAGAATCCGCTTCACAGCTTTCATATGCATCTCCTTCGGATTCGCTTGAAACCTTGCACAAATATAAACAACAAACATTATGTCAGGTCTTGAAGCAGTTAAATACATAAGTGACCCAATCATGGCCCGATATAAAGTCGGATCCACATTGGTATCACTTTCAGTACCCGGCCCGAGATTGTGATTCACTTGAATCGGCGTGCTGAAGTGGGCAGTCAACTTAGTTCCCTCCATCCCAAACCGTTCTAATATGTCATAGACATACTTAGTTTGATGGATAAACATCCCTTCCTTCTTTTGGTCAACTTGTAACCCTAAAAAGAAATTCAACTCCCCCATAGCACTCATCTCGAACTTAGACTTCATCACCTTTTCGAAATCTTTGCACATCTGTTCGTCTGATGATCCAAAAATGATATCATCGACGTACACTTGTACCAAGATAAAGTGTTCACCCTTCCTCTTCACAAATAGAGTACTATCTATGCTACCCCTTTCAAAACCGTTTTCTAAAAGATGGTTGGATAAAGTCTCATACCACGCCCTAGGTGCCTGATGTAATCAGTAAAGAGCCTTATCTAAGCGATATACTCTATCAGGATATTTAGGATCTGTAAATCCGGGCGGTTGTTCTACATATACCAACTCCTTCACTTTCCCATACAGGAAAGCACTCTTAACGTCTAGTTGATATACCTTAAAGCCTTTGAAGGAGGCAAACGCTAGAAACAACCTAATGGCTTCTAGCCTTGCTACTGGTGCAAAAACTTCGTTGTAATCGATTCCCGCCTCTTGGTTGAAACCCTTTACAACTAATCTCGCCTTGTTGCGCGTGACTATACCCCGATCGTCTCTTTTGCACTTAAAAACCCATTGGGTTCCTATTGCAATCTCCCCTCGAGGTAACGGAACTAACTCCCACACTTCTAGTTTCCTAAATTGTGAAAGTTCTTCCTGCATCGCTTCAACCCAGGAGTTGTCCTTAAGTGCCATTTGCACATTTTTGTGCTCTACTTGCGATATGAAACACGAATATAGACATGTATGATATGCCTCGGAGTCGTTTATCATCGACAACAACACGGTGTTGTTATTTACACTACTCCGAGTCCTCACACCCTCGTTAGGATTTCCTATGATGTTATCTATTGGATGGTTCTTGTTAATCCTAGAGGTCTCTATTTCATCTACCCTTAGATTATCTCCTAAGTTGGATCCTATTTCACCTAAAGGGGGAACAGGCTCAGCTTCCACATTTTCTTCCTCACGGACGTTTTCCTCAGAGGCAGAACTTGAGGCTTGAGTCTGATTCTCATTGGTAGGTGTCTCTTGATCAGCAACTTCTGGAGACCCATCTTCAGTCGCAGTAGGCTCGGACGTAGATTCGAACGTGGTCCTTGGAAAGATTTGGCCATCGTCGTTCAGATGCAACGTCGCCATGTCCTTCTCTATTGTACCTGCATTATCATCCAGAGGAATGTTAAATGACTCAAATAACTTATCATAGTCAAATATCCATTCCGGACCAGTTTGGGGTTCATGTGTATAACTTGTGACTTCAATGTTATACACAATCTCCACAGTACCAGTTGTTTTGTTAAACACCCGTTTGTTTGGTGAGTTTGGCACATAACCTAGGAAGTATCCTTCGTCAGCCTTTTCACCAAACTTCGGTTGATGTTTTGTTCTTAAAAGTGTGCATGGTACTCCAAACGGTTCGAATCCAGTTAAGTTAGGTGGCCGTTTATTCAAAATTTCATAGCATGTTTTGTTCAATGATTTGACTGTAAGGACTCGGTTTAAAATGTGGCACGCGGTATTCACTGCCTCCCCCCAAAACATGGTAGGAAGCTTTGAATCCGAAAGCATAGTCCTTGCAGCCTCAATCAAGGTTCTATTTTTACGTTCGGCCACCTCATTCTGTTGAGGTTCATATGGTGCACTGAATTGATGCACTATGCCCTTTGATAGGCAATATACACCAATTACAGTGTTTTTGAATTCAGTTCCATTATCACTACGAATATATTTAACCCTAGTTCCGTATGAGTTCTCCACTTGGTCCAAGAACCCGATGAGCCTTGCAGCCGTCTCGTCCTTCGTACCTAAAAAGAAAACCCAAGAAAAACGTGAGTAATCGTCGGTGATAACTAAGCAGTACCAACTACCTCCAATACTCCTTTTGTTGATTGGGCCGAAAAGGTCCATGTGCAACAGATCGAATGTTGAGGCTATGGAATTCTGCTTCTTGGACTTGTGTGTCTTCTTGTGTTGTTTGCCCTTCATGCAAGGTAGACACTTATCCTCGAACTGAAAACTTTTCATGGGCACACCCTGCACCAGTCCATGCTTCGTAATGTAATTCATCTTCCTCAGGTGCAGGTGAGCCATGCGTCTGTGCCACAGTACGGATTCCGTCTCCGAAGCTTTGGATAGTAGACAAATGGGCCCCATCGAAGTCTCTGGCTTGTTCATATCCAGCACGTACAAGTCGTTCTTCCTTGGCGCCCGCATCAACACCCATTCTTCAGGAATTTTGAATCCAGGCTTTAGCACTAACGCCTCAGTGTCAGTAAATAACACCGAGTTCTTCTTATCACAGATTTGAGAGACACTAATGAGATTATGAACCAGTTTATCAACGTGATAAACTTGATCCAAAGTAATTGTCCCATTAGTGACTTCTCCAGTTCCAGTGATATTTCCACCCTTGTTACCCGCGAATGATACGAATCCCCTATTACCCCCTTGAAGTCTGTGAGAAGACTTCTTTCCCCCGTCATGTGCCTGGAGCAACCACTGTCGACGAACCACTTGTTGTTTGGACCGGTAGTTATCTCCTGCACATGAAAGAAAAGAGGTTAGTTATCACGGGGAACCCAAGCCATGACTGACTTGGTAATACCATTCTCGTCCACATACGTGAACTTTTTCAAGTACCCATCTCGCCTTTCAGGTGACTTGGGCCTGTGAACTGAATTCTGTTGTGGTGCCGAGTGATTTAAGTTCACTCTTTGCCGTGGTGTAGGCATTTGTTGTGGAGCTCTGGAATAATTTCTATTATATGCCATTTCTGACTGTGATCCTTGAGCTCTTACCGGTGCATACTGTCTAACTGGAGTATGTGACCTAACTGGAGTATGTGACCTGCTAGGTGTGGTGCTCCTATAGACTTGTTGTGGTGCTGACCTAGATTGATTTGTGACACGATTCGGTGAATTTGTCCTAATCACTTCCTTTGGTCCAACCTTAACCGGTGTGTTTTTCACAACTTGTTTGGGTGCGGCCTGCACAGTTTTCTCGGTAGGTTGAGAACTACTGCTGCTTGCCACACTGGGTGAGGGCTTAACAGGTGTTGGGTTCACTGTCTTAGGGGCAACATCTGCTTTCCTAAGTGGACAGTGAGAAGCAACATGCCCTTTCGCGTGACATCTAAAGCAAGACATCTTATCCATGGACTTTTTGGTTGTTCCCTTAGATCTAGGTGTCTCACTAGTGTCTACTTCCTTTGGTACATCTACAGTGTCTGTCTCTTCAACCTGGTCAGCCCATGAAATTTTCTGTTTTCCTGCAGGTGTTTCACTGGAGGAAGACACAAATTTCACTTTCTTGACCTTGACGGTTGAGTCAACCACCTTAGGTGTATTATCAACTGTAGGCTCAGGTGTCGGTTCAGGTAGGTCCTCTAAGTCTACTGACTTGTCAGTTTTCTCCTGAGGCTGAGGCACATAATTCGCATTGAAAGGTGGAGGAATTTCGTGAAGGCCTAGACCTACAGGCTTCTTAGACTGTCTTTGGGCATCTAAGACTTTTCCTAGATTTAGGCTCGAATTCCTAAACTTTTCCAGCTTGCTATTTGCCTCTGCTACCTTAACCTTGGTCTCGGCTAGCTCTATATCCTTGTCCTTAAGACTTTTAGTTAAGGCCTCTACGTGCTCATACATTAGTTCTATCCCAACACACTGCTCGCTGAGTTTGTCTTTTAGATCTACCACGTCTTGAGCATCAGCCTTAAGCTTTTCTTTTAAATCTTGCTTTATATCATTTTGGCTAGCGTTTTGTATTTTTAAGTTATCATTTTGAGCAGATATGGTTTTATGTGATTCTAAGACTAGATTTAACCTATCATTAGAAGTAGCACACAAAGCACATAATTCTGAAAATAGAGAATAAGAAA
>JAANYP010008528.1:0-40686 GCA_020465985.1 Centrapalus pauciflorus
ATCTATATATATATATATATATATATATATATATATATATATATATATATATATGTGTGTGTGTGTGTGTGTGTGTGTGTGTGTGTGTGTGTGTGTGTGTGTGTGTGTGTGTGTGTGTGTGTGTGTGGGGTTTTGTTATTCTGAGAGGTTAAATATATCTTGAGTGAAAAATGATTCACTAATTTTGTACATCGACTCACCTCTTTTAAATTTATGATTTGTATTTATAATTCAAAAACTAATGAATTAACCTAAAACGTAGTGAATTGTTAATTCAACTAATCCAGAATTTATGATTTATTATTTATACAATCAAAAAATGGTGAATTAATATGAAAAAAAATGATCACGTTGATTCTTTCATTTCTCGAGATATATTTAGTTTTCTATTTGATTCTAAGTTTATATATATAAACAATTTAACAATAATGATGATAATTAAAACAATTACAATAATAAAAATATATTTAATAAATAATGCATATAAAATTATGAATAATCTATTTGATTTATGAATAATGTTATCTATCAAACCGATTAAGAATAGTATCTATATTGGATAATATATAAAGGTGTAAATTTAGAAGTAAGGTTAGGGGTTTGGGTTTTTATAGTTCAATAAAAGTTTAATAATATACAATACGTTTTAATGATTATATATTTCTTTATATGAAAAATTTTGATAATTTATATTTAATAATAATTAATTCATTATACTTTACATTTATTGAAAATTATTTGCAATATTATTTATTTTTTAAAAGCTAAAAATTGAAAAAAAAAACATAAAAAATAAGAAGAAATAATCAAAGAAATAATTGTTAATATTAAGTAAATTTACAATCAAATTAAATAAAATAACAATATTTAAAAATGACTTTGAATTAAAGTTTGTATTAAATGTAAACTATAATATTTAAGTATTATATTCAATTTGCATTAAATAAGATATACTATAGATTTATATTTTATTTAATTAAAATAAATTATATAGAACACATTTTAAAAACAAAAAATAAAACTAAAAAAATCAAAAAGTAATTGGGTGAATATTATGAATAGTGCTATATCATTTATCAAATCATCTTGATAAATGTTATTATTTAAATAAGGTTATATATCAATCCATATTATTAAAATATATCCTTTAACAATGAATTCTTGACAATTCGTATAACTGTACAACACTACTATGGTAAAAGTAAAAAGATTAGGGATTAAGTTAGGGAAAATTTTGTTAAAATAGCTACATATTTTTTAGTTTGTATATATTTATGTAGTCAAACTTTGGTAGTCAAACTTTTTTTTTTTGTGCACATTTGTTAGTCAAACTTTTAAAAATGTTTTAATTAGGTAGTTGGGTGATCTCGAAACATGCACCAACCGGTCATCATGCTTACGTGAATGATTTTTTTCAAGAAAAACGACAATAAATAGCTATGTACTTTTAAATTTTTACAAATTTAGAGTTAATTATAATAATGGTTCCTGTGGTATGTCCTAAAAATTGGATTTGGTCCCTGAACTTTCAATTTTACAGAAACGGTCATTAATTTCACTATTTGTTTGCAATTTTGGTCCCTCTACATATTAATTTTTCTAATATGATCAATTTACCCTTATTTTGATGCAAACCATAGGGATATGCAATTAATTCTTTTAACTCTTTTTAACTCTTAATTAAATAATTTATTTTATAGTGTTAATTAAATTTAATGAATTATATAAAAAGAATAGATTTATTTTATTTATGTTGTTTCATAAATGATTTAAATATTTTTTCTCTAAATTAAATTTATTTAAATCGTAAACCTCTCAAAATTTAAAATAATAAAATCATTTATTTTAGAAATTGTTTTTTTAGAGGTTTCATAATTAAAATATTTTGACATTATATTTATTTATGTTGGTTCATACATTTATAATAAAAAATATTTATGTTGGTCAAACCACAAAGACCATTTATGTAATTAACTATAGTTTATTTTTTTAGTGTTAATTAACTTTAATAAATTATAAAATATTTATTTATGAACCAACAATTTAATTAAAACCAATTAAGAAACAAAAATATTTAAATCATTTACTTTTGAATCGTTCATTTTATAATTAATTATTTATCAGCCAACTTTATAGTTTTGACACATTAAACTATTATATTTTTTAAATATAATCAAAACTCCTTTTAATTTATATGTTTTCTCTTCGTGGAAAAATAATTGAAGAACTTAAATAAATAAAATTTTAAAATCTAACTCGACCGAGTTAAAAAAACTTTCAAAGGGTCTAAGACAAGTCAAATTTATTTATTTAACGTATCAATTATTTTATCATTTTAATTTTTTATTACACTAAAAACAAATTAAAATTTTAGGTCGTATAACGTGTTTGAGATTCATATTGACTTTAATTTTAATCCGATTAAATCAGTACCTTAAAATTTAAACCATTTTGATTTATCACACATGATCACCTTGTTTTGATTTAATAAAAAAAAAAAGAGAAAGGACTATAAAATAAAATTTTTGGCCAATTTTATTTAAGATGAAAGTAAAATATATTTGACCAACATAAATATTTTTTACTACAAATTTATGAACCAACATAAATAATTATATAGTCAATACTTTTTATAATATTTTATTTATGAAACCTCTAAAAAATAGTTTCTATACATAAATGATTTTTTTTAAAATAATTTTGAGAGGTTTACACTTTGATTATAGTTAATTGAAAATAATTAAGACTAAAAAATATTTAAATCAGTTATGAACCAACATAAATAATTATATAATTCTCTTTTTTTGTAGTTTACTAAGGTTAAGTAACACTAAAAAAATAATTATTTAATTAAGAATAAAAAGAGTTAAATATTAATTGCAGAAATGGTCTCTATGATTTACACTAAAAATAAGGGTAATTTGGTCATATTAGAAAAGTTAATAGGTTGATGGACCAAAATTGCAAACAAACAGTGAAAATATTTATGTTGGTCAAATATATTTTACTTTCGTCCTAAATAAAAGTGGTCAAAAATTTTATTTTATAGTCCTTTCTCTCTTTTTTTTAAATCAAAACAAGGTGATCATGGTAATGTGATAAATCAAAATGGTTTAAATTTTAAGGTACTGATTTAATCGGATTTAAATTAAAGTCAATATGAATCTCAAACACGTTATACGACCTAAATTTTTAAATTGTTTTTATTGTAATTAAAAATTAAAACGATAAAATAATTGATACGTTAAATAAATAAATTTGACTTGTCTTAGACCCTTTAAAAGTTTTTTTTAACTCGGTCGAGTTAGATGTTAAAATTTTATTTATTTAAGTTCTTCAATTATTTTTTCGCGAACAGAAAACATATAAATTAAAAGGAGTTTTGATTCTATTTTAGAAAAATATAATAGTTTGTGTCAAAACTATGAAGTTGGTTCATAAATAAATAATTATAAAATGTACGATTCAAAAGTTAAATGATTTTAATATTTTTGTTTTTTAATTGGTTTTAATTAAATTGTTGGTTCATAAATAAATGTTTTATAATTTATTAAAGTTAATAAACACTAAAAGAATAAACAATAGTTAATTACATAAATGGTCTTTGTGGTTTGACCAACATAAATAACTTTTATTATAAATGTATGAACCACATAAATAAATATAACCAAAAGGCATTTGGCCTGGCGGTAAGAGGGTGGAGTTGTTAGTGAGAGGTCACGGGGTCGATCCCCGTCTGAGGCAAGTTGAAATTTAGGTGGAGTAAGTAAGTCTGGAGGTAAAGGAGTAGTTTAGGAGTAAGAGTAGGATTGTTAGGCATAAAAAGGTCTCAGTCAAACCTGTTCTGCATCTGAGGGGGAGATTATTAATCAAACCTGATGATGCCTTTGAAGGTTGATCTTAAGGCCTGTTATATGCCTTATTGAAACCTGAAAATGATTTGCAATATCAGCCAAAAGCTGTTCTATGTGTTGCATGTGTTGCAACAAAGGCAGTTTTGCCCAAGCTGTTCAGTCTGCTGAACAGGCTGGACATAAACTGTCTACGCTGCTCTACACTGATGAGCAGCTTGGGCAGTTTACAAGTGTTCTGTTCTTTGTGAACAGAACCTGTTCTTTGTGAACAGGCTAAACACTTTATGGAATGTGTTTCCAAGTCATCATGTATTGTTTTTGACTACAAGATCAGTTTACAAAGTCGAAGACAAAGTGGAAAACAGAACTGCTCAGCCTGCCCACGCTGTTCTGTAACATGAAGACAAAAGGGTATTTGAAAAAGGGTGACAGACCTTTTTCTTATATCAAAATAGGCCTTTACAAGGAAGAAAAACATAAAGTTGACATTCCTTATTTGGTTAAAGGCAATGCAACAGTAGACAAAGTGAAAAGACAAAAGTTCTGCACATGTGAAGACAAGTCTGCTTTTCAGAAAGGTGCAGAAAAGTTATGTTGTCTTTTCAAACAAGACTTCTCCTTTTTCACCTCGTCCAATGAAGAAGCTTCACTTAGATCCTCTGAGTGGGTATAAAAAGAAACTTCCAAGGATTGATCGATCAAGCCAAAAAGCTAAGTGCTGAAAACAAGAGTGAACGTGCATTCAAAGTGTGTCTTTCATGCATGCAAGTCTGCTTGAATAAAACAGTACTCAGTGTCTAAGCTGTTCTTATTCAAGCTGTTCCTCAGAGTCTTGTAAACATAGTGAGTGATTCTTAGTGAGTGTATTCATTGTAATTAGTTTAAGTCAGTCTTAGACTAGTTAGATATACTGTTGTATCTGTCATCTCAGCTTGAACCTTTCCGCATTCAAGCTTGTTTGTAATTAACATTTGTTAATAATACATACAAACATTGAGAAAATTGTGTGTAGTTTTTAAAGAGCTGTATACACCCCCCTCTACAGCTTAAAGCTATATACTTGGGATATCTTTTGGGACCTACAACTGGTATCAAAGCAGTTTAGAGTGTGTGTCATTCTAGATCTCTCATTCTCCCAAAGTTTCCATGGACAACAGTGTTGCAAGCTCCTCATACTATGACAATGGCTCAATGGGCAAACCTCCAAAGTTCAATCTTCAGAACTTTTCTGGTTGGAAGTGCAGAATGATGCTCTACTTAGAGAATCTGGATGTACAACTACCAGAGATTGTAATGGAGGGTCCCTATGTGCCAACCTCTGTTACAACAATAACTCCTGCTGTTGAAGGAGCTGCTCCTGAAAACAGAACATTTGAGAAAGCAAAAGCTCAATGGTCTGATGAAGACAAAAGACTGGTGGCTCTTGATGCAAAGGCCAGAAACAATCTGGTCATCTCTCTACCTGATGATGTGTTCAAACAGGTTGAGAAGATGAAGACTGCAAAGGAGATGTGGGATACTTTGTGTACCGTCTATGATGGACCCACAATCACACTTAACTACAGGATTAACAATCTTGCTAGACAGTATGAACTCTTCTTTGCAAAATCAAAGGAGACTCTCACTGAAACCTACACCAGGTTTACTGCTCTTGTAAATGATCTCAAAGCTGTTGGGATCACCAAGGACAGCCTGACGTTGGTAAACAAGTTTTTAGATGTTCTGCCTGAAGAATGGAATTATTTTTCTACAATTTTAAGGAATTCAGGTACCATCAAAAGTATGGATCTTGTTAACTTATATGGATCCTTACTAAATGATGAGCAATCAAGGCAACAGAAGAGAAATGCCTTGAAAATATCTAAGAAAGGTGCAGCCTTTGTGGCTAGTGTGAGACAACCTGTAAATCAAGTGAGTGATGTGTTCACTCAACCTGATCAACAGGCTGATGATAAGGAGGAAATGTCTGATGAGGAAGAAAATGCAGATAGTGCTGAACTGGATGATGAGCAGATGATAGCCATGCTTGTCAAAAGGTTCAACAGGAAAAGGTTTGGAAGAAACATGCTACAAGGAAGCTCAAATGCTATAAAAAAGAAAGCATTTGACAAGACCAAAGCTGAGTGCTTCAAATGTGGCAAAACTGGCCATATAGCTGCTGACTGTGTGTCAAAAGCTGTTGGTCAGACATCCAAACCACACAAGACAAACAGAGATGATGGCTATAGGGTTAAGTACCTTATGGCCATGGCTGAGCTGAGGAAGTTAGAAAACTCAGTGGTTTCTAACAGGCAAAAGGGACTAATGGCTGAAACTTGTGACTGGGAGGAGTCTGATTCATCATCTGATGAAGAAGACAACAACTGTCTGATGGCCAACACTGATGTCCCATCAACAAGCAACTTCAAACAGGATCTGGCTGAAGCTGAAGCTTTCAGCAGCTTGGAGCACTGGAACCCTACAATGATGTATAAGGAAAAACAGCCATCCCAGGTTTGGTACTTGGACAGTGGCTGCTCAGGGCACATGACAGGTTGTAAGGACCTGCTGAGTGATCTCAGGCCTGAAAAAGGGCCAAAAGTCACATTTGGTGACAATGTACAGGGATCCACTGAGGGATATGGAACTCTTAAAGCTGGTGCTGCAGTGTTCAAAAGAGTAGCCTATGTGGTTGGGCTAAAACATAACCTTGTTAGCATAAGCCAACTGTGTGATGCTGGCTATAAGGTTAACTTTGATGAGCACCTGGGTTACATATTTGATCCCCAAGGCAAAGTTGTGCTGTGTGCTCAACGAAAGAAATGTGTATATGTTGTGGACATGCAATCTGCTGATCCCACAACTGAAACCTGCTTCCTCACAAGAACAAATGCAGACTTAAACTGGTTATGGCACAAAAGGCTGTCACACCTGAACTTCAAGAACATCAACAAACTCTGTAAGAAAGAGTTGGTGACAGGTTTGCCTTCTATGACCTTTGTTAAAGATAAACTCTGCACAGCTTGTGAGAAAGGCAAGCAGAGGAAATCATCATTTAAATCCAAACATAACTTCTCTATTGATACTCCTCTCTTCTTAATCCATATGGACTTGTTTGGACCTGTCAATGTCCCAAGTCTAGGAGGAAGAAGATACACTCTAGTAATGGTTGATGAGTTCTCCAGGTACACATGGGTTATCTTCTTGAAGAGCAAAGGAGAGGCTGCTAGAGAAATTATTGGATTTGTGAAAAAGATGGAAATGCTGAACTCTGCCCAAGTGAAGCAGCTTAGAAGTGATCATGGTACTGAATTCAGAAACAGTACTCTTGAAGACTTCTGTGAAGAGAAAGGAATCACTCAAAACTTTTCAGCTGTAAGAACTCCACAACAAAATGGAGTTGCTGAAAGGAGAAACAGAACTCTCATTGAAGCTGCTAGAACCATGCTGTGTGCATCTGGTTTACCCTCGTCATTCTGGGCTGAAGCTGTTAACACTGCCTGCTTCACCCAAAACAGATCCTTAGTGGTGAAAAGGTTCAACAAAACTCCGTATGAGCTGCTCAAAAGGAGGAAACCAAATGTCAGTTACTTCCATGTATTTGGTTGTCCCTGCTCCATTTTGAATCAAAGGGATCAACTGGCAAAGTTTGAACCAAAAGCTGATGAAGGTGTGTTTGTTGGCTACTCTGCTATCTCTAAAGACTACAGAGTGTACAACAACAAAAGAAAGGTGATAGATGAATCTATCAATGTCACCTTTGAAGAGTCCAAGAATGCTACCACCAAAGCTGTTCCTGAATCAGTTTCAGGAGAATTAAACTTTGATGATCTGATGCATTCAAACAATGAAGAGGACTCAAAAGCTTCCACAACACCCAGTGTGGAACCTGTTAATCATGATGGGCATGATGGTGATTATGTCGATACACCCTGTGTGAATAAGTGTACTGACCTAATTACAACTGCATGTCCTGAACCTATCAATGCTGATTTCCTTGGTTCCTCTGCTGATATGTTCAACAGTAGTCAGTCATGTTCAACAAGTGAGCAGGCTCAAGACAACAGTGTGTCTGAAAATCTTGAGAGCTGTTCAACAGGACCTGCTGAAGCTGCTGATAACTCAGGAGAATCATCATTGAAGAATGATCCTAAGTGGATCAGATGTCACCCCAATGATCAAATAATTGGTGACATCAACAAAGGGGTACAAACAAGGTGGGACAGCTTAGGGAACTTCTGTATGTTCTCTAGTTTTGTTTCACTAATGGAGCCAAAGAAAGTGGATGAAGCACTAAAAGATGCCAATTGGATCACTGCCATGCAAGAAGAACTCAATCAGTTTGAGAGAAACAAGGTATGGAAGCTGGTCCCTGCACCTAAGGCAAAACTATAATTGGCACTAAATGGGTTTTCAGAAATAAGATGGATGAGCAAGGTCATGTTATAAGAAATAAAGCAAGACTAGTTGCTCAAGGTAATAGACAGGAGGAAGGAATTGACTATGATGAGACATTTGCTCCTGTGGCCAGGCTAGAAGCAATTCGTTTGTATCTAGCCTACGCTGCTCATAAGAGCACTAAGGTATTTCAAATGGATGTGAAGAGTGCATTTTTAAATGGAAAGCTGCAAGAAGAAGTTTATGTCAAGCAGCCTCCAGGTTTTGAAAATGAACATCATCCAGGTTTTGTCTATAAGTTGGACAAAGCTCTCTATGGTCTTAAACAAGCCCCTAGAGCCTGGTATGACACTCTTACTGAGTTCCTTATGAGCAATGGGTATTCCAGAGGTAAAGTGGATACTACACTGTTCATAAAGAAGGTGAAATCTGATATTATGCTTGTTCAAATTTATGTGGATGATATAATATTTGGTTCTACCAATGAGCAGTTATGCAAGAATTTTTCATTACTCATGAAATCTAAATATGAAATGAGTATGATGGGAGAACTTACTTTCTTTTTAGGATTACAGGTTAAACAAACCTCAACTGGAATTTTCATAAATCAAAGAAAGTATACCTTAGATCTCTTGAAAAAGTTTAAATTTGATCAAAGTTCTCCTATTAAAACCCCAATGGCAACCAATGTAAAATTGGATGCTGATACCAGTGGCAAAGCTGTTTCAGTAACAGCTTACAGAGGTATGATTGGGAGCTTGCTATATTTAACTGCTAGTAGACCTGATATTATGTTTGCCACCTGTCTGTGTGCTAGGTTCCAAGCTGATCCAAAGGAATCTCATCTAGCTGCTGTTAAGAGAATCTTCAGATACCTGAAGGGTACACCGGTTTGGGTCTTTGGTATCCCAAAGACTCCAGCCTTGAACTAACAGGTTATTCAGATTCTGATTTTGCAGGCTGCAGGCTAGATAGGAAAAGCACAACAGGTGGATGTCAACTCCTTGGTGGTAAGTTGATAAGTTGGTGCAGCAAGAAGCAGAACTCAGTGTCTACTTCTACTGCTGAAGCTGAGTACATTGCTGCTGGAAGCTGCTGTGGGCAGATTCTGTGGATGCAGCATCAGCTTGAAGATTATGGGCTTGTGTATAGGAAAATTCCTATTCTGTGTGATAACACAAGTGCCATAGCCATTTCCAACAATCCAGTTTTTCATTCAAGAACAAAGCATATTGAAGTCAGACATCACTTCATCAGGGATCACATTCAGAAAGGTAATGTGGAGGTAAGTTTTATTTCCACAAATGAACAGCTTGCAGACATTTTCACCAAACTTCTGGATGAAACAAGGTTTAATTACCTTGTCAGCAAGCTGGGCATGTTAAACAAAAGTGACTAAGTGTCCTCAAAGGTCTAAAACTTTGTATGTCTCACACTGATCAAGTTTCTCAGAACAGCTTAGACAGAACAGGCTCTGCGTGTTATGTACTTAGCCATTTTTCTGAAATCCTTGATCAGCTTGAACATACAACAGGCTGAACACAAACAGTTTACTCGTCCAGCCTGATCTGATGGTCCATTCTTCACTCTGCTCATTCCCTCACACTGACTTACAAGACGTTATCTTGTAACCTGCTCAGCTATTGGACACAACCTGTTCCTACATAGTTGAACAGGCTGAGGGAACAGCTTGAAGAATGAACAGCTTGTGATGACCCTGCTCATCACAGGTTTGACCAACAGCTTGGACCAACAGCTTTAATTACCTTTCTTCAAACTTAAGTTACTTAATTTATGTTTTTATTTAACTTAATTACTGCGGATAATGTGGGTTACGTGTGTTAGTGATTAAAAAGGGCTCAAGTGGTCTGACAAACGGTCTGACATAGACAACCGTTCCGTTTTCCGTTAACGACCTTTTCAAATCAACCGCCCAAATATTTCTCTCTCATACACACTCATATTCAAATCCTATAAATACCTCATACTGTTACATCTTCGTCTTCCTTACTACTATCATCTGCCTTCTAAGAACCCTAAATATTCGACTAAGTGTCTTGTGCTTCTGCTATTTTCCCTACTCCCAAAATGGCTCACAGAAATAACCCCTTCCTACCAGTGTTTGTTGGTGATGATGTGCAGAAGCATCCATCAGTCACCACAATGCTAACCCTCAAACCCACAAACTACATTGCCAACCTTACAATCCCCAAAAACTATGTGGGGAAAGGTTATGATCAAATGGTGGAGTTTTTGACAGTTCATCTGTTGAATTATGCTATGACTGCAACTCCTGGTGTCCTGTACCAGGAGATGGTGTACGAGTTCTGGTACACTTGTGCCTACAACCCCAACACCAAAGTCATCAAGGGGACTATTCTCAATGGGACTCAGACCATTGAGATTACTGCTGATCTTCTCAGGGAGGTTCTTCATTTGCCCATTGCTGATTCATATGATATGCGTCAGCCTGAAAATGAGCAAATGGGAAATTTGCTACGCTTCTGTGGTGTAGCAGAACCAAAAATTGGAGCAACGCTGTACAGGAAGGATTTGTCTCCTACCTACAGCTTTCTATTTGCTTCTGTGATGTTGAGCTTCAGTAGCAAAGTTGGTTCATTTGACCAACTGAGCCGTGATGAAGTCCCAATAGTCCTACAGCTGGTGGATGGGACTACAATTGATATGGCTAAGTGGATATTTCTGAACTTGAGGAACCTGGTGCAGCAAGAGCCAAGACCAGCTGCTGTTCGATACCCCAGGTTTCTGAGCCTCATATTCAGACACATTTGTGGTGAGCATCTGTACAACTCTCAGCCTTTACTTCATACTGCTGCATTCCCTGTAATAGGGAATAGAGTTTTCTACACCGCTGTACTTCCAAATGAGCCTCCTCTGTCCACACCAATGAGGAGGTTGTTAGGATTGGTGGAAGGACCCTCTGCTGTGAGGGTGGATCCAGAAGCTTCTGCTCCCAAGAGAAAATCCAAAGTCAGGTCCAAACTTGTTAAGAGGACCCTGGCAACCACTGAAGCTAGGCCTGTGCAAAAGAAGGCCAAAACAGCGCAGTCTGAGTCTGCACTCTTAGCCTCTGTGGCTGAGGGGGAGCAGGCTCCTCACCCTGAAGCCTCTGTGGCTGGTGCCTTTGTGGCACCTGAGACTATGGAACAGGCCACCCCACCTGTTTCTGACCCAGTCTCAAAACCTGTCCAGTCTGAACCCCTCATCACCTCTCCACAATCACCCACTTCATCCATCCACTACCAACGAAAATCCCTCTCCAAAAAGAAACCAGCCCAAACAACCATCTCTTCTGTTCCCTCCCAACAGGGTTCAGTTGTAAGAGAAGCAACCCCTGCTGCCTCTCCTATATTGGGAGAAGGTTCAGCACAATTGGAGCATGCTTCACTCCAACCTGAGTCCACCCAGAGTCAGCCTAGACCCTCTGGTTCCTCCCAACAGGAACCAGTTGTACAAAAGGAGATAACCACCTCAACTATTCCAGCCTCCCAACAGGCTGAGAATATTGAAAGACAGGAGCCCTCTCCACTCCATACTGAGTCCACACTGTCCCCCACTCAAATCTCTTTACACCCTGAGTCTGCACGAGGTGCCCACGCTGCTGGTATAGACCAATCAGCAGCTCAGCCTCAAACTTCTGCTCCCCATGATACAGCTGTTCTACACCAAACAGCTGCTGAGGGACCAACAACCCAAGCTGATGAACCTCAGGGATCATACCATCCCTTTGGTGAGGCTGCTCCCTCTATGCAAACTCCATCAGCAGGTTTCACCACTGCTGATGTTGAAATGCATATCTCATCTCCCCATGATGAGGTGCTTTTACACCAAGGCACTGCAGAGGGAACACCCACTGGCCTTCATGAGGATGTTGCAACACAAGCAGCATCTGAAAGGCCCCCAACATCAACTCCTTCTCCTGATGAAGCAGCTACAGCCGCTGCTGAGGGACCCTTTGACCCCTCCAAGCTGGGCCACATCACTTTTGCCCAGGCTATGGAGCTTCTCTCAAATGTTCCTCTTCCCTCTCCCTCACATCCTCATACACCAGCCTCATCATCATCTTCTCCATCCAGCCAATCAAAACAATCAACCCATACATCTCCCTCTCCTAAAGACCTGCCTTTGAAGGATCAGCTTTCTCTGCTGACCAACAAAGTTGGTTCTTTAGAAACAGCTACGACCTCTCTACCTTCTATTATTTCAGACTCTGTGTCTGAACAGCTTAAGGGGTTCTTTGATTTGTTCAAAGACTCCTTCCCTGCCACTCCACAAACAGATAATTCTCCACAGCTGCTAGCACTCACTGCTCAGCTGCAAAATGTGTCCACCTCCCTCTCCTCTATTCTTTCACTGCAATAGGACTCTGTGTCCTCAATGACAGCTATTTCTCAACAGCTGTCATCTCTCCTCACTTCTTGCAACACTACTCTTCCTACTACTCTGGCTAGCTTGAACACCCTCATTGGCTCTCTATCCAATTCTGTGTCATCAAACCTTGCTGATGTGCAAGATTCTCTCGAATTACATCTTGCACAGCTTCAAAGTTTGCTGTTCACAGCTTCTGATAGGGAAAATATTGTTAAGCTGACCTCCCTTGCTGATGCCCAATCCTCTTATCTTCAATCCTGTCTTACCCAGCTTGCAGAGGTGAAGGACAACTTGGCATTCTTAGTGACTAGCCTTGTTGGCCCCAGGCCTGCTGCCAAAACTGCTGGCAAGTCTGATGACTTTGTGTCTTCAGGCAGACCGGGTGTTGAAGGTGCTGGTACATCTCCTTCAAAGGGGGAGAAGTGATCTGCCTCGAAGACTAAGTCTAAGGGGGAGAAAACTTCTTCTCCTAAGGAGAAATCGGTGCTTGCAGCACTCACTGGTCAACCAGCAGAAGCTTCAACAGGTACACTGAAGGGTGCCTCCCATGGTGCTCAGCCTACTCAGGTTGAATCTCCAATCCCTGCTCAATCTAAAGGGGAGGAAACTATTCCTGAGGGCAGGCCAAGCAGCAGAAGGAGGCATCTGGTCTTAGAAGAAGAAGAAGAGGAGGAGGAAAGTCCTGAAGCTGCTGTCACTACAGCAGCTAAAGGTAAAGAAATAGCAGCAACTGATCCTCAACAGCAGAAAGCAGCAGAGATTCAATTTCACAAAGCCAGGGCCAAAGAAATGGGTCTTCCTATGCACAAGTATTTTGAGTTTAGAGAAGAACAGCTTCAAGCCCTGGAAGTTTTAAGAAAAGAAGAAGAGTCTGCAAAAGCTGCTAAGTCTTTTGCACTTCAAGAGGCAAAGAAAGTTAAGATGTCCTCTCTTGGAAGCTGCTAAGGGATCAGCAGAGGAGAAGGAAGCTGAAAAAGAAAAAGGTGCTCTGGTCTCAGTGGCCAAAACTTCAGTGCCTTCTGCAAGAGCTCAATTTCACTTTGACAACCTGGCAAGAAGAAAATTTCAAGATGTTGCTGATAGAAGACTTGCTAAGGAGGCAATTGTCAAAGTTGTACCAATTTCAAGAAAAGGCAGTCAGTGGAAGTTGAAAATAACCAGAATGGGTGCAGCAGGCCCAGAACTAGAAACATATGACTTCACTGATGTTGCACAAATGGGTACAGAGAATGGATTGTGTAACATCCTACTTTTTCGACTAATGCCACATAGGACTCACAGTCCACGTCATCAAATCATAAGCAATGTCATCAAGGGTTAAACAGCTAATTACTACTAAATATCAACATCGGACATAAGTAACACAGGACGGGAACCAACCCCCGTCAACAAAGTCCGGCAACCACGACATAAGTAAAGGTTACAGTCATCCATGAGTCACTGGCTAATAAGCCAAACCACAAAACATCAAGACTACTTACGAAAGTAGTCACTAACTACTGTCCACGCGGCGGGTTTCGGCTACTGCCCGCTGTATCCCTAGCCTCAGTCCTCGTACCTGAGATCCACGGTTAAAACAACAGTCAGCGGAAAGCTGGTGAGTTACTATAAACAACTTTAAAACAGTTTATAAAATAGTTAGCACAACGTAACAACTGGTAAACAACTCTACATGCGGCCGGCATCAACGGCCCGACGCCTCATCGGGAGCGACCCGGCACAGCCTGCATAGCCCACTCCACAAAGTAGTGGGTTGTCAGGTCCACTGAGTTGGGAATGACCCAACAGGCCTCTCTACTCTGCGTATCAACGACTATACGCGTGATCCACGAACTCTGCTCTGTGCTAACAAATGTCAACGTATAAAAGGATCCACATCGGACCCGGATAATAAACAACAAGTAAGTAACTCACCTGAAGCACGACTACAGTCCCGCTATCAACGACAGGCTCTACAAGTCCCAGGTCTAGCTACGAACCCTGGCAACAATAAATACGACTACACTGTAACGACTAGCTATGGAACTCATAACGACTATACTACTAGCATTTACGGGCTCGACATCAACTATCGGACTCAGACCCACGAGCGCGGCCAGGAGCACGGCCACGATCGCGGTCTCGGCCGCGGTCTGGGAGCGCGGGCGCGATCCCACCGCCAGCGACCACTCTTAGCCGCCTCATCCTGATCGCGGGCGCGACCAGGTGAGCTCGGCCGCGCTGCGGCGACGAACAGAGCAACTCATGCTCTGTTTTTTGGTTGCTACGGGAATTGCTTTTAATCCCGATTTTACACTTCTGAGGGGTTATAATTCAACCCCAATACACAGTAACTACTTAGCACATCATTCTAAATGAATTGAACGTGGATTACTAACCTTAACACGTTCTTCCCTTCTCGAATTTGAGCTCCAAGTTGAAAGGGATGATGATGGTGATGCTGCTCCTTACTTTGGTTGCTTCTGAACTTCTTCAATCTGATTCCCTCTTTGTTTCTCAGCTGGATACAAGCACACACACTCACATGTACTTCCTTTAAGTTTTGATAGAATGAAAAGAATGAAACATAATGAACTATATATACGTTTCCGGTCCCGAACTCAATTAAAACGGGTATGATACTCATAAATCACTGGGTAGACACCCGTTAACCCGATTAATCTCAAATTAACGACCTGGGCTTAGAATGTCAATTAACTCATTAAAACAACCCCAAATCTCCAATTACTATTAGACCAGTTATTATCTCAACCGATTAAAATTACACGTAATAGCAATCTACTTTACTGACTCACGTGCAATTTATCAATCAAAATTTACCAACTCATTGAGACGACTCTTACAACCAATAAATAAATTACACGTACCTGCTGCTAGATTCCGGATGTTACAGATTAAGCTGGGAGTGGATCTGAGTGAGTCTAAGTCTGAAACTGCCAAGACTATCAGAGCATATGTGAAGAAGCTGATGGAGAGAGTGAAGAATCTTGGCCTGATCTCCAAAGAGGTAAGTGAAGGTGTCTATGTAACACAACCAAAAATAAAGGCCAGGAGGACAAGGAAGGATACTGAGATGGAACAACTCCTCATCCTGAAAGAACAAGGTGACTATGCCATTAAGATAAAAGGAGTTGATCACAGCCTGCCTAGTGGAATTGAGTTTGAAGATGGCAAGATCATTGAAGAGCCTGAGCTGGGGGCATTTTTTGTAGATCCCTTATCTCAGAAGAAGTGCTTTCAGAGAGCATCAGATCTATACAAGGTGGATTTGAGACAGCTTGTAGCCTTCAGACTTGCAGTTTCATTTAGGCAGTCAAGCAGATGGAGAGCAGCTATCTGGGATCAGCTCAGAGGTTGTTATGAAAGAGGTGAACTTGAGGATCCCAAGTTTATGATAATAAGAAGTGAGATTCAAGAACTTGAGGATACCAGAGAGCAACTTGAAAAGATGTTTGAAGGTCCCCCTCCTTTGTGATGAAGTCCATCTGCCATCTGGGCAGGTGAAGAATGGAAGTTGTCCATCAGTTGGACAGACTTACCATTTTCTGCTCCCAACAAAAACAGTCCAATGTACATTAGTTGTACTTTATTTACATATGTTGTAATTTTCTTTTACATTAGTTGTAATATACATCAGTACATCAGTTGTACTTTTGTAAGAACATGTGTTGTTCTAATGAAATAAAAAATCAGTGTATATATAAACTGATCTTTTACTTTATGTTGATGTTGTAATTTTATTTCAACAAATGTACTGTAAAAATATATAGTGACTTTTGATGAGGCCAGCTTAGACTGGTTATTGCAAATAGGGGGAGATTGTTAGGCACAAAAAGGCCTCAGTCAAACCAGTTCTGCATCTGAGGGGGAGATTATTAATCAAACCTGATGATGCCTTTGAAGGTTGATCTTAAGGCCTGTTATATGCCTTATTGAAACCTGAAAATGATTTGCAATATCAGCCTAAAGCTGTTCTATGTGTTGCATGTGTTGCAACAAAGGCAGTTTTGCCCAAGCTGTTCAGTCTGCTGAACAGGCTGGACATAAACTGTCTACGCTGCTCTACACTGATGAGCAGCTTGGGCAGTTTACAAGTGTTCTGTTCTTTGTGAACAGAACCTGTTCTTTGTGAATAGGCTAAACACTTTATGGAATGTGTTTCCAAGTCCTCATGTATTGTTTTTGACTACAAGATCAGTTTACAAAGTCGAAGACAAAGTGGAAATCAGAACTGCTCAGCCTGCCCAAGCTGTTCTGTTACATGAAGACAAAAGGTTATTTGAAAAAGGGTGACAGACCTTTTTCTTATATCAAAATAGGCCTTTACAAGGAAGAAAACACAAAGTTGACATTCCTTATTTGGTTAAAGGCAATGCAACAGTAGACAAAGTGAAAAGACAAAAGTGCTGCACATGTGAAGACAAGTCTGCTTTTCAGAAATGTGCAGAAAAGGTTATGTTGTCTTTTCAACAAGACTTCTCCTTTTTCATTCCGTCAAATGAAGAAACTTCACTTAGATCCTCTGAGTGAGTATAAAAAGAAGCTTCCAAGGATTGATCGATTAAGCCAAAAAGCTAAGTGCTGAAAACAAGAGTGAACGTGCATTCAAAGTGTGTCTTTCATGCATGCAAGTCTGCTTGAATAAAACAGTGCTCAGTGTCTAAGCTGTTCTTGTTCAAGCTGTTCCTCAGAGTCTTGTAAACACAGTGAGTGATTCTTAGTGAGTGTATTCATTGTAATTAGTTTAAGTCAGTTAGATATACTGTTGTATCTGTCATCTCAGCTTGAACTTTTCCGCATTCAAGCTTGTTTGTAATTAACATTTGTTAATAATACATACAAACATTGAGAAAATTGTGTGTAGTTTTTAAAGAGCTGTATTCACCCCCCTCTACAGCTTAAAGCTATATACTTGGGATATCTTTTGGGACCTACAAGGATAGTTTGCCGTTCAAAAAATAACATAAATAAATATAGTGTCAAAATATTTTATTTACGAAACCTCTAAAAAAACAATTTCTAAAATAAATGACTTTTTTATTATAAATTTTGAGAGGTTTACAATTTAAATAAATTTAATTTAGAGAAAAAAAATATTTAAATCATTTATGAAACAACATAAATAAAATAAATCTATTCTTTTTATATAATTTATTAAAGTTAATTAACACTATAAAATAAATTATTTAATTAAGAGTAAAAAGAGTTAAAAGAATTAATTGCATAAATGATCCTTATGGTTTGCATGAAAATAAGGGTAAATTGGTCATATTAAAAAAGTTAATATGTAGAGGGACCAAAATTGCAAACAAACAGTGAAAATAATGACCGTTTCTGCAAAATTAAAAGTTTAGGGACCAAACCAATTTTTAGGACATACCAAAGGAACCATTTTTGTAATTAACTCACAAATTTATGTTGTGTACTTTCTTTTGTGCACATTTAATAGTCAAACTTTTAAAAGTGTTTCAATTAAGTAGTTGGGTTACCTGAAAATCGATATCAACCGGTTATTATGTTTATGTGAACATATTTTTTATAATTTGGAATTAAGAAAATCTAAGATGATTTATTTTTTTTCTATAAAACTATAAAAAGATTCATAAACAAAATATGTATTAAATTGATAAGATATGTTTTTATTTTATACATCAATATATTATAGCATTAATTTACAACTCTTCATCAAGTGGAAATGATATGCTTTGAATTTGATACCTATCGTGTTTAGGAGTCATTTATCAAAGAAAAAAAACAATATCAGATTTTTTTAATTTTATGTCATAAAACATGTCCACATAAGCGTGGTAACTGACTGCTATCGATTTTCAGGTAATCTAACTACTTAATTGAAACATTTTTAAAAGTTTGACTATTAAATGTGCACAAAAGAAAAGCACACAACATAAATGTATACAAACTTAAAAGTACATAGCTATTTGATGTCATTTTTCTTTAAAAAATTGTCCATGTATGCATGGTGATTGGTTTCTGCCGGTTTCTAGTTCACCCAACTATCTAATTGAAACATTTTCAAAAGTTTGACTACCAAATGTGCACAATAAAAAGTACATTACATAAATGTGTACAAACTTAAAAGTACATAGCTATTTGATGTCATTTTCCCTTTAAGTTATCAATTAGTTATCTGACTAAAATTTGATAATCCTAATCTCCTTTATGTGTCTAATAATGACTTAATTACAAAGTAAATTAGTATCTAATTATATAATCTAACCACAATAAAACATTCAAATAATCAAATATGAGACCGATCACTTTCATTAATTAAGTGATGTATTTTGTAACCAAGTGTGTGGTGTTGCTTCTTTTGTCGACTTTCAAATATGACTTCAAATCATATTCATTTTGTTTGTTTTATTATTTTGTTTTTAATCATAAGATGTTTATTATATATATATATATATATATATATATATATATATATATATATATATATATATATATATATATATATATATATATATAGAGAGAGAGAGAGAGAGAGAGGGTTATTAAAAAAACTCAATCAATTTTTCTCATATTTTCAATTAAGTCATTAACTTTTTTTTCAATTGTTTAAATCCCTAAACTAGTAAACTATGTTTGTCTTATTCAAAAGTATATATTTTGACCGGCTATCGGATTAGCCGGTAAAATACAACTGATAAAACAAAAGGTTTAGGGATTTAATTGTTAAAATATGGAATGATTGTGGGTTTTTTACAACATTAATCAAGTGAAAATTTTAAGAAAATTGTTTGGTAACCGGTCTAACAAGTCAAATATCTACTTTTGAATAAAACAAAAATAGTTTGGGGACTTGAACAATAAGAAAAAAAAATTTAGAGACGTCACAAAAATAAAGAAAGTTGATAAGGTTTTTCAATATTAACCCTTATATATACTTACTATTATTTAGTTTCATGACACATTATATAAGTTGTTACAAACTTACGATTACAAATATGGTTTCTATAACTTCATAAATTATATAAATAGTTAATGTTATGTTTGGTTAACAAAAATTAATCATTTTTTCATTTTAATTCTATAAAAAAAATTAAAAACTTGTACAGATGATGTATTTTTTTTAGTTTTATGAAAACAAAGGTTCTAGATTAAAAAAAAAAAAAAAAAAAAAAAAAAAAAAAAAAAAAAAACTTGTTCAAATGATGTGTTTTTCAGGTTTTGAAAACCAGAGTAAACATGTTGTATATTGTTATTTTTTATCATTTGAGTTTTTATATTATATATGTTTACGTGGGTCCAATTCTAAATTGGTCCACGGGCCCTAAGAGCCCAATCCATTTCCCATTTGCTGTTCAGGCCGGCCATGAGACCCGAGGTCATTCGCTTGACCCGCAGGAGGTCCATGGAGCGACAGACTTGCAAGCCGCAGAAGTCTGTCGTGCGACAGGTGCCATGCAGGGAAAGGAGAAAAAGCAAAGCCTCTGATTGGCTCTTGAGGGATCCAGGAGATCACTCCCATGCACGTTCTCTTCCAGCCAATGGGATTCTCCCGATGGAGCGCCTCGCCTGGAATAGGGAATGTATAAATAGGGTCTCTACCATTCATACAAGGGTAATGTCCATTTTATCATCCTCACTTATACTCTTCTCTAAACCCATTCTCTCAAAATGACGGCTGACTTAGGCATCGGAGTGCCTTCACAGGGGTTCCCCTTGTGCCAGCATTAACGATAGTCTCTTATTTCCTTATTGCAGGTCTTACAATCCATCTGCTGAACCCTCTCGAGACGTTGTTGATGTAACAACCCAACTTTTGATCAGTTATGTAATGATTATTTTGAGATAATAATATAATTTTGTTATATTATTTATGATTGCAAATATTGATTAAGAATAAAAATATATTAAGTAAATATAATTTTATATTATATTTATGATATAATTAAATTGAGTAAAATAAAAGAGATGTATTATACAAAAATAGAAGTGGGTTAAATATCAAACATGATCAAATTTATATATAAACACCGAAATAATGATCTTTTATGATCATTTTATGCAAAATCAACTCTCTCTCTAAACTTCTTTAACCTCTCGGCCAAGTATACAAAACATCAAGAATTATCACAAAATTTGCAATCAAGTTGGGAAGATTAATCAAAGAGGAGCTACAAACATCATCAATCAATTGGATTCTACAAGAATTTTAAGGTAATTATTGGTTTAAATTTCAATAATTGTGGTGTTGGATCGGTTTTGTGTAAAAAAACCGAAAACAAGAATTTAAAACATAAATTTTCAAGTTGCATGTCAAAGATCTTTGTAGATTATGTTAAAACTAGGTTAAAAGATGAAACAGAAACAAAAATTTGAGGTAAGATTGTTCAAATAAGCAAGAAAATTTGAATTTTATGAAAATATGTGTTCTTGACCAAAACTTGCCTATTTTGGACAATTTTGACCGATTGATTTTGTTAATTGATAGGGAAATTAGTATAAAAACACTCAAATAATGACATTACAACAATAGAATACATTGCATGTTAATTTAAGTAAGTTTTGGGAAAATTTATGAAAAATCCGTATGAGTAAAAATATGAACATGAAGAACAAAATCTGGAAATTTAAGAACATGATGGATCCGAACCGGATAAGTCCGAATTCGGATAAACCATTTTTTCGGATGATTCAATTCGGCTGATTCCATTTCGGATCCCATGATTTCGGATATCCCAATTTCGGATTTCACATGACTTCGGATGTCAGCTAATTCGGTTCCAAATCCGAATTCGGATGACTGATTCGGACACTAATTGGTCCGAATTCGGTTGCTAGTTCGGAAGAGTTAATTCGGGTGCCCAATTCGGTTGATCCGAATCCGGGTCCCCAATCCGGATGAATCCGAATTTGGGTGATCCGAAACCCGATTCTATATAAATTAATATTTTAAGTAAAATAAATGACTATATAAATATATATATATTGATATATATATTTAGTGAATGTTTGGAGAATATAAAAGAATAAAGATTGATGAACTGAAAGTTATCAGAATCAGATAGAATTACAGATTCTAAATGACCAAAAGAAATAATGAAATTTCATGATAATGATGAAGATAAAGATGATAAAATTGACATGATATTATCATAAATGATTTTGAACAGGTTCAGTATATTCTGAACAAAGATTTAAAGACTTAAAGACTTGAGAGCGGGTCTCTGATTGAAAAGAATTGACAGATTACAGACTGACAGAGATAAAATCCTGAGATAACTCAGGTGGCAGATTCTTATATCTGTTTGACCAAGACCCAGAACAGTGAGTTATAGATATTCAAATTGAACATGCACAGATCCGGTTGAGATATATTGATGCTGTTACATTTATTGACATTCATTTATCAGCTGGATTGAGACCTGTGCACACCATGGATGGGTGTTGCCCAGTGAATCATGATAGCTATTTGCTTATCTTTTCAGATTGTATTTAATATTACCTCAGACTTTGCTTTATGATTCGTTGCTATCATGACTCCTAAGACATATGATTACATCATTGATCAGACTTTTGATAAGATTGATTCAGCTTGATTAGCCCTTATGGTCTATTGTTCTAGACCCGGCTATTTCACCAGTTCTTATGAACTTGGTAATGACCTCCGATGTTCTGCCATGTTGACTTACTGGTAGCTAGCCCAGTATGTGGCTGATCCCCACGATATAAGCGTGAGTGTGGCTTGAACATCATCCGATCTTATGATACTATATCTCAATCATGAGGGCTGTAGCGGCAGCCAAGACATATCACGCTTAGATTTATGACTCCGCTTGACACGCATGTTAATATTGAAAATCTATAAACTCACTAAGCTTTGCTTACAGATGTTGCTTTAAAATTTTACAGGAAAAGCCAAAAGAAAATCACCTGCAGGACCTAGTGCTTAGGTCATCAAGAAATCCAAGTTTTGAAGTTTTCTTAGACCACTACTCAACAATTATCTGGTACTGATTGGAAGACATCAAATGTGGTGGTTCTGGGTAGACTTGATGTAATGTTTGATGTGATGATTAGATTAGATGTTACCCTTTTTATAACTTTAATTTGAAAATCTGTAATTTGTAATGAACTTAATCCTAAAATGTTTGTACTTGTAATTTAATATTCCGCAATTAATTACCCTATCTTAGTATGGTTGATATCGTATTGCATGATATGGGACCTAGACTCTGAGGACTGACCCGGAAGGGGAGGTCTTCACAGTTGAGCTGTTCATCATTCTAACCCATAATCATTGATTGTCATACGCACAAACAATTGGCGCCATCCGTGGGACCCGACTGGTTACAGTGATATTAGTTCAAGTTCTCAGAAATTCAGAATGGATAAGCCTGATGTAGCTGAAACAGGTCCTCA
The DNA here is from genome assembly GCA_020465985.1 of Centrapalus pauciflorus. Classification (NCBI taxonomy): domain Eukaryota; kingdom Viridiplantae; phylum Streptophyta; class Magnoliopsida; order Asterales; family Asteraceae; genus Centrapalus; species Centrapalus pauciflorus. Next base: position 23,013 of record JAANYP010008528.1, read on the forward strand.
AGGACCTGTAGCTGGAGAGCAACCCCCTCCCCAGGCGGATTTCCAGGCTCCCCTTGGAGCGGTGGATCCTCCTCCAACCGTGGAGGCATTTCTTCCCTCTTTAGACTCGGAGACAACTACTCAGACGATAAGTCGTCAGTTCGTAGCAGCAAATTTCGAGCAACTCCAGGCCCTCATGCAAGAACACTCTCGTTCTATGGAGGTCCCCCCCTGGATGGGACAAATGAAGTGATGATGGAGTATGAAGATGAAGACTCAGAAGAAATGGATGAGCATATAGATACTCGGGAGTTGAACACGAGGGAAGGAGCAGCTCGCAAGGTACAAGAGGCGCAAGCGGCTAGGGCTAAGGTGTCAGTGGGAAGTGAGGTCAACCCCCTTCCACGAAGCGTACCTAGGCAGGTGATGCCAGGCGTTTGTACCTCTTTAGCCACACAACCTACCCTTGCATCTCGAAGGGAGAGCCTTATGCAAGGTAGGGTTACTGAGGCGCTGGGTAGTACGAGAAGGATACAGCGCGTGGAACTCCACCCCCCCCCCCAAGTGCGGTTCACAAACCAGGGGCGTAGGGGATTGGGAGAGGTGGTAATACCCACCAGAAGCAGGACTTCTTTAGGCCAGGCCCGTAAAGACTTTCAAAAAGGACCCAAACCCCTTAACCTGGAAACCCATTTTCAGGAGGTTGATGGAGAAGATCCCTCCCCTTTCGCAGAATGGATTGAAGATTATCCCCTTCCAGAGGGTTTGAAGTTACCCTCTAATGTAGGGGTGTACGATGGAACAGGGGACCCAGACGATCATTGCGCCTGTTTGCAGGGGTCATGAAGATATCCAAATGGGTACCACCGGTGGCGTGTCACATGTTCTCAATGACGCTCAAGGGCACTGCACGCCTATGGTTGGAATCACTACCCCCAGGGGGCATCAACAGTCTTGACGAATTAAGAACAAAATTTCGTTCTAACTTCATGCAGCAGCAGAGGTACACTAAGACTCACCTGGAGCTGCATAATATCAAGCAAACTGAAGCGGAAGGTTTACGAGCTTTTGTGAAGCGATACAACTTGGAGAGTCAACAAATCAGGGGTTTGGGGGATGATGCTAAAGTTTATGGTTTCATACATGGTCTCAGGCATCGACAGCTGGTAGAGTTTTTGTCACAAGACTTGCCAGCCTCCTATCAAGAGTGCCTGGAGAAGACCTATTCTTATATACGGTCTAAAGAACTATCGACTCAGAACCAGCCCCCTAGGAAGTCACATCAGGAGAGAAATAATAAACCCTATCAGGGCAGGGAGTCTGACAACTCATTCAGGGGACGCCGTGATAGAGAGGAGAAGTATATCCCCTACAGTCGCAGGGAAGATCGATATAGAAGAAATGATACTCTCCTTAACCTGATTAAGACCCCCAGGGAGATTTTGGCAACGGAAGCTCTAGCCTCCTCGTTAAAACCTCCAGCTCGTATGCAAGGTGACCCAAAGAAGAGAAATCAGGCGGAGTATTGTGAGTTTCATGAAGATAACGGACACCACACCAACGATTGCATTGAGTTGCGTAAGCGTATTGAAAGTGCAATAAAGATGGGGAAGCTCTCACACTTGGTGAGAGACATTAAGGGCAAGTCGCAATCCAAAAAGCAAGGTCAAAGAAAGCGATACGCCTGGCAGAAGGACAAGGCGTCCGATAGCACGAAGTTAAAAGAGTCTGTAGCTGAAACCCTCATGATACGAACAGCTGACGATGAAAGCCCTCTCAAGAGAAACAAGTTACAAACCGCCTGGGATTCGGAGATTAGTTTTCCCCCGGGCGGAATGACGCATTGTGGGCCTGTAGTGATCAAGGCAATCATTGATGCGCGTCTGGAGGGTGTATCTAGTTGGAGGAAGTGCTTGTGATATCCTCTATGAAGATTTTTTTTACGTATGCCAGACGTTGTTCGGAAGAAGTTGCGACCCGCCTCGATACCTCTGAATGGGTTCTCAGGGGATATATCTTGGCCATTAGGACAGCTCTGCTTAAGAGGCTCTTTACGACAGGGTCAAATAGAATGAGAGGAGCAGGTTACCTTTTTGGTGGTTCGTTCTAAGTCATCATACAACGCTATCTTAGGGCGTCCTTCACTGGGAAAACTGCAGGCCATTGTATCTACAGGGCATGGAATGGTGAAATTCCCCACCTCGCGTGGTATCGCGACCATTTTGACGGAATACCCTGAACGGGTAGAAGAGTGCTCACAGGTTCAAAAGGCGGTGGACGTGAAATCAGCGAAGGAGGATGAGTTGCAAGTTGTAACTCACGTGATCGTTAACCAAGATTACCCGGAGCAGACGGTGGCTGTAGGTATGAGCTTGCCTGAAGAGATAAAGAAGGAGGTTGAGGTACTCCTAAGGAGGAATAAAGATGTGTTCGCCTGGACACTAGACGATATGACAGGGATCCCTAGGCAGCTGGAAATTGGAGAAGGTAGGATAATTAAAACTACTCACTCTTTAAATGTGGATCCCCTTGCAACCCCTATCTGCCAAAAGAAAAGGCCCCTGGCTCGTGAACGTGACCAGGCGGTATGTGAAGAGGTCGTGAAGCTTGTGGCGGCTGGAATCCTAAGAGAGGTCAAGTACCATGCATGGGTAGCCAACCCTGTTATGGTTCGGAAGACAGATGGTAGTTGGAGGATGTGCATTGACTTCAAAGACCTTAACAAGGCTTGCCCGAAGGATTGTTATCCCTTACCAGAGATTGACTGGAAGGTAGAGTCATTGGCTGGTTTCCCATACAAGTGTTTTCTTGATGCTTATAAAGGGTATCACCAAATACAGATGGACGAAAGGGACGAAGATAAGACTGCGTTCCACACTAGTCAAGGTATCTTTTGTTACACCAAGATGCCTTTTGGTTTGAAGAACGCAGGAGCCACGTACCAGCGCCTAGTGGACCTGGTTTTTAAAGGACAGATCAGAAGAAATTTGGAGGTGTACGTAGACGATATGGTGATCAAAAGCAGAACAGAAATAGCCCTACTGAAGGATATAGAGGAGACATTCCAGACGTTAAGGAGGGTCAATATGAAACTCAATCCGAAGAAATGCACATTCGGGGTGGAAGGACATTTCTTAGGACATCTGATAACTCGGGATGCCATTAAGGTCAACCCCAAGAAAGCTCACGCAATTACGGATTTGCTCCCACCTGCTACCATCAAGGAAGTCCAGAGTCTAAACGGTAAACTGGCGGCTTTGAGTCGTTTCCTATCAAAGGCGGCGGAGAGATCCCTTCCATTCTTTAAAACACTCAAAGGTACACTGGAAAAGATTGGTTTCAGGTGGACGGCGGAAGCGGATAACGCTTTCAGGGAAATGAAGAAGACCATAACCGAGTTGCCTGCCATTACCGCACCTATTCCAGGTGAGGAGTTAACTATGTACCTGGCGGCTTCCGATGAAACCGTCAGCGCTGTCTTATTGGCAGAGAGGGATAAACGGCAGATGATATACTTTGTAAGCCGAACATTGCAAGGTCCTGAGTTAAATTATCCACCCCTGGAGAAGTTATCTCTAGCTTTGGTTAATGCTGCCAGGAAGTTGAGGCGATATTTTCAGGCGCACACAGTAGTAGTCTTGACAGATCAACCGATTAGGCAGCTACTTCTGAAGCCAGAAACCTCAGGCCGCCTAGCTAAATGGGCGATCGAGCTGGGGGAACACAACATTGAGTTTCGACCAAGGTCTGCATATAAAGGGCAGGTTCTAGCTGATTTTCTGGCTGAAATGAACACTACAACACCCATAGCCACAGGATAGGAAGAAGCAACTGTATGGAGCTTGTATAGAGACGGGTCGTCTGGTGCAGAAGGTTCAGGGGCTGGTTTGATTCTGACTGATCCCGAGGGAAAATAACACACATATGCTCTTCGTTTTAACTTTAACACCTCTAATAACGAGGCCGAGTATGAAGCTCTGCTAGCTGGTCTGCGTATTGCTGCCTCCCTCGAAGTGACAAACTTGCAGGTACACATCAATCCCACTCATGTGGTTGAACACATCGATGTACCAACTAGTAGCAAATTACAAACTTCTTGCAGGTGTACGTCGACTCCCAGCTAGTTGCAAATCAGATTAACGGGACATTCGAGGCAAGGGATAGGTCCATGATAGATTATTTAGCTGAAGCCAGGCGCCTTATGACGAGTTTTGCCAGTTGCAAGATAAGTCAAATACTGCGAGGTAAGAACAAGAAGGCCGATGTTTTAAGCAAATTGGCAACCTTAACTTTTGCTCATCTCACTAAAGAGGTTCTTGTAGAAGTCCTCGAAGAAAGGTCTATAGTAGCCAAGCCGGTCATGGAGATCCAAGAAGCGAATACCACCTGGATGACACCAATCTATGAATACTTGCTAAGTGGTACGTTGCCTGAAGACGAAGGGGAAGCGAGAAAGATTCGCATCAAGGCACCGCGTTTCGCTATAAAAGATGATATTATGTATCGTCGGTCATTTCTAAGCCCGTGGCTTCGATGTGTGGGACCTTAACAGGCCACTAATGTCATTCAGGAGATGCACGAAGGATCATGTGGTATTCATTCAGGGGCAAGGACGATAGTGGGAAAAATATTGCGGATGGGATATTATTGGCCCCACATGAAGAAAGATGTAGAGGAAGAAGTTCGAAGATGTCCATCATGCCAGATTCATGCCCCAATGGTTAGACAGCCGCAACACGAGCTACTACCTGTCACCTCGTCATGGCCGTTTACCAAATGGGGAATTGACATAGTGGGGCCAGTTCCCGAAGCACCTGGAAGGGTCAAATTCCTTTTGGTGGCAGTCGATTACTTTTCAAAGTGGGTAGAGGCGAAGCCTTTAGCAACAATTTCGGGAAAGCATGTTCGCAACTTTGTCTGGGAACACATTGTGTGTCGGTTCGGTATTCCCAAAATAATGGTCAGTGACAACGACAAACAATTTGCTGAAGAGCCGTTTAAATCTTGGTGTGAAGAGATAAATATCGAACAGCGTTTGTAACATCCTCGGATTTAATTTATTGTAATTGGGATAATTAGATGAATTTTTGTATAATTAAGTTGAATTATTATGTATCTGGATATTTAAAAAGTTGGTTGCTATTCTAAGAAATTAAGAAATTTGAGAATTTCAATTTTTAGTTATTAAGTATGATTGTTAAAAAGTTAGTGATGATGAAAATTATGATGACAATCAGTATTTAATGAAAATTAGATAAGTTGAGGGGCTAAAAGTGACAAAAGTTGAAACTAAGGAATAAAAGACCATTGGTCTTTCATTCTTGTTCATTTCATCTTCAATATCACAAGAATTCTCTCCATCTCTCTCTAAATCCTTGCTGAAAAACGAATTTGTGGAACAAAATTCATGGAAGTAATCTGAATATTAAGTGGATTCAAGTGGAATAAAGGTAAGAAAGTTATTCCTAAAGTTTTCGGTTTTATTTTGAGAGTGATAAAGATGAAATTCGGAATTGAATCTGAAAAATGTTGATGCATGTATGTTTATTCAGTTGGAAATCAATAGTTGAACATCCTTGAAGGTTCGGAAACAAGAATCGTCACTTAATTCATCCAAAAAGGTTAGAAATCTGAAATTTTGTGAAGTTTTTGTGTTCTTGAGGTTTTACTTCATCTTTGGTCCAATCTGGACGAATTTGGGTGCTAATGATAGGGAAAGTGATGTAGAAACACTCAATATATAATAATATAACATTACTATGGATTGCATGTGGTTAAATTTGAGTTTTGGTAATTTTTAGTATAAAACCCGTAAGTTGCGAGTGCAGAACTGCTGGTGAACTCGGCGAGTTCTATGGGGAACTCGGCGAGTTCCCAAGAACACATGAACAAATCTTCAAAAATTCATAAGTATTGGATCCGAATTCGGTTGGGACCCGAATTCGGATGTGACCCGAAGTTAGATTGGACCAAAATCGAATAAAGAACCGAACTCGGATTGACCCGAATTCAGATGGGTCAACGTAATTCGGATGGGTCCAAAATCCGGCCGAGGATCCGAAATTCGGACCTGAACTCGGCGAGTTCTATGTTGTACATGTGTAATTCAGATGGGTTATTAAGGACCCGAATTTATGAACAATTAAACACACTTTTAAGATACTTTTAGTAGCATATCAAGGTAAATAAAGGAGGATTAATTGGGAATAATAACACCTCAAATGATAAGATTTAAACGTAAGTTTCGGACGTCGGATCCAATTGTTGTAACACTTATAATTGTACAAATTGATGCTCGAACATGTATGTGATATGTTTTCCGTATGGAAATGTAAAAGGTCCCTTGTGGTGTTGTTTAACCCACAGTGGGGTACTTTTGAGTCCGGTTGAAAGCCCGAGGAGAAATAAAATTAACAGATATTAACTAACGCACCCACTGTGAGTACCTTTGATTTTTAACATGTCTGTATCTGCTTTATGTTTGCTTTGTCTGCTGAGGCATGTTGTTTCATTATCGTTTGGCACTCTACTAACTTGCGTATATGTATTGATGCATGTTCATACTTGTTGTATGTCCGTTCATTTGTTGTGCATCCTAATGATTGACCTGTGTGGTCGCATCTGTACTCTGATGTTACTGTGCTATATGACCAAGAGTTTGACACCTCTGTGGTCAGGATAGACAGTAAGTCATCCCCGATGTAATGTCTGCCTCAGATGGTTGGTTTTCTTTATGACGAGTGTCAACTCGAAGGAGCTGCGGCTCGGGTTTGCGTACTTTGAGTACGTGTGGAGTATACGGTATGTGTTACCGCGGTTACTCTGGGTGACATCATAAGGATTTGCAGAATGTGTAAAAATCATTTGGTATTCACTAAGCATTCGCTTACCCCTCAGTTGTTGACTTTTTACAGGAAAAGGGAAATCTGTTGCGGAACTGTCTAGCTAAGTCATCAGTTGAAGTGATTTGAAGTTATCTACTGTTTATCTTGGTAACAGAATTATGGAATGTTGTTGTAATAAATTTGGGATGATGTAATACTTTGAGTATATAGACTTAGAAATGTAACCTTGTAGCACCGTAGGGTGTTTGACAAATTGTACTATTTTATTTATGTACTTTAATGCTTCTGCACTTTAATTAAGTTATCAGATCATTATGTAATTGTATGTTGGTGATTAATCCTGGGGGTATTGTAAATGGTGGTTAATGTGGCAAGGGTGTCACAGCGTTTCACCTCGGTAGCACATCCGCAAGCTAATGGTCAAGTCGAGGTAGCCAACAGAGAGGTACTTAGAGGTCTAAAGGCGTGTCTAGGTGCATGCCGAACGGGATGGGTAGATGAGCTCCCAAACGTTCTGTGGGGTTTGCGCACTATGCCAAAAATTAGCACAGGTGAGACCCCCTTTTGCTTGGTGTATGGGTCCGAAGCGGTGTTACCCGCAGAAATCAGTGTTCCATCACCTCGGGTAGTCACCTTCACCGAACTGGACAACGAAGGGAAAAGGGGCCTGGACCTAGATTTACTGATGGAGAAAAGGGAGCTGGCACAGTTGAAACAAGCCACAGTGAAAGTAAGGATGAAAAGGTACTACGACAGGAGAGTTGAACACAAAGCGTTACTGCCTGGAGACCTGGTCCTACGCAGCAATGAAGCAAGCAGGTCAGCCCCCACGGGCAAACTCTCTGCTAGGTGGGAAGGTCTTTACCGCATAGCACAAACTCTGGGAGGCGGCGCGTACCACCTAGAGCGACCGGATGGAACAAAGATAACAAGGACTTGGCATATCATGACTTTGAAGAAGTACTTTGTATAGACAAACAAGGCTTCATGCCTTGTTTTGCCTATTTTTCCTTCAAACTATCTTTAATCAAGGCACACAGCCATTTTTAAGATTTGTTTCTGAAAAGACAGATGGTATTGCAATGATTACTTATGCCTTATCAATGATACTAGGCTTGTCATTACGTGTTATTTCGCGATTTCGTAGAATGAAAACAGGGGGTTCTATGTCAAGAAAAGGGGACGCCCTCAACATGACTAAAATCCCCTACTGTGGTTTAATTGCCAACAACCATATACAAATCGCAACTGTTAAACAGGGCTGAAAGACGTCAATTACAGTCGATTTTCTTACAAAAAGGGGTTGAGTTATCACCCCAACCACATAAAAAGGGTTGAGTTATCGCCCCAACTACATAAAAAGGGTTGAGTTATCGCCCTAGCATGATACAAAAGGTGGAGTTATCACCTACACTACACAGCAAGAGTCGAAATGTCATTTTGACAACGCAAAATGAAGGGTTGAGTTATCACCCTAGCAATACTATAAGGGTTTAAGGTGTCGTTTTAACCAAGTCCAAAGGATGAATCACCACCTTCATAACACCAACCAAGCACATCGATATTTAGGGAGAATTACATGCAAAACATACTTTGCTCCTTACAGGTTAAAAATATCATTTTGGCAAAGTAAGAGGCATACAAATTACTCCAAGCATTCCACAACGTAAAAACAGCTATTGCATGATCAAAAGATGAAAGATGGTTAAAACAAACATTGTCTAAAGGGGACACACAGTGCCACCACCCGCCCGCCGGGTGTACAAGATAGGTAGTTTATCCAAACAGGGGGTGCCACGCACCACCACCCACATATCGGGTGTACAAAACCACAAGTTTTTCATCACAAATTGTTTAAAAAACCAACGACAAGTTTCTGGGGGAAAACAAGTAAACAACTCACATATGAGTAGACGCAGAGTTAAAGCCATGTCCCACATCAGGATCCACAGGGTTCAGAGCTAGCATGTCTTCGATGGAACGGTTGGGATGGGCTTGAAGGTCTTCAATATAGGGGAATGCCATGCTTTCAGTCGATACGGCCAATTCTTTAAGACGAGCATGTGATTGGGGATCATAACCAGGCAACATCTCCATCCGTACCCCTTCAACTAAATGGGAGCGGACCTTCATAAAAGCTGAGTGCCTGCCATAAAGAACGGCGGCTCGCTGGACGGAACCCCAAGGTTGCAGGAATTGTCGACTATGTAGCAGCTTGTCGACCACTTGGGGAATGACCTCGGAAACAAATCGGGTCCTTTCTTCAGACAGTCGGCCAACGGCCTCGATTGCCTCTTCTTTCTCTTTCTTCAAAACTTCTTCCCTTGCACTTAACTCATTTACACGAAGGCTTAACGCCACAGACTTCTTCTTCTCCTCCTCTACCTCTATCCGTAACCTCTCAATTTCTAACCGCTGACCATCTACCTGAGTTCTCATCTCCTCAACACTAGCAATGCGCACTTTTTCTCTCCCGTCGACCTTACGAAGCTCTTCCTGAGCCTTCATAAACCTATGTTCGGCTATGGTGACTCTTGCTTTCACTTCTGGAAGGAAGGTGCAGAGGTTCATGGCAGCCGAGCCAAGTGAGTTGAAAACAAGTGCATTGCTGGCATGTTGAGCCATCTCAACATGGGAAGGCGGCATGCTATGATACAAAAAGTCCCACAAACTTGAGGGTGTCTCCAATAGGTCGCCATTTTTTATCTCCCACTCAGGCACGTATAACTCCTCACGATTATAATCGCTTTTTTCGCGCCTAAACGGAGCCAAGGGAGTGGCCTCCCCACCCGAAGGGGGGGGGGTTGTAGAGTGTAGGGGGTCGCTGAGATAGGAATCGCGGGAATAGGATCTGACGAGGCCACTCCCTTGCCTTTAGGGGAAGGCCGTTTCACAGAGATCTTAATCTTCTTTGACAAAACGGTTTTGTCATCATCATCGTCGGGACTGGAAACTTGGATAGGAGAGTCAACTCCAAGAGAGGTACCGACTGCTTTTCTTTTCAAATGAGTTCGAGAAGAAGGATAAGAATCAGGAATCGCCAAAGCTTGTTCAGAGGGGGCAGCAATGCTATCCCCCTTACTGGAAGAAGACCAGGCAGTAAGATGACCTATAGGAGTTAAAGCGCCCTCTGGGGCTGCTTGGCCGGGTCGGAGACTTTCAGCGTCTGAACGATTCACATTGACCGCCTCAAACCCGTCTAAATCATCAAAAGATAGGTACTCCAACACGCTCATGACTGCGGTGAAACAAGAAAACCGTTAGGAACATAGTGGCAAATAAAAGAAAGACAATCAACTAATATCAAAAAAGAAAATAGGGGCCCTACCAATACCCCCTTTTGTTATTATGGGGAGAGTGGCAGAATTTCCCCAGTTGGGATTCATCCCCAACAGAACAAGTACAGGATTGGGATAGGTCCTCAATTTAAAGGATTGGTGAGCAAGTAAGGCCAGAAGATCAACATCTAAGTCCCTGGTTTCAGGGGGACATGTCAACAAGTGGGGACGTCCTCCGGCTCTCCATACCAGTACATCCTTGTGGCTTGGGGGAGCAATGGTGTCGTCTATCCAGAAAAAAGCTCCTCTCCATTCACGTAACCCCTGTGGGGGGTCGACAAACACGTCAGGCACAGAAGATTTTCTTCTCTCGAAGCTAAACCAATCTTTAAGGCAAGTCAATTTGAAGAAATATCGAAACAAAGGGATAGAGGGAATACCACCTAGGGCTTTGCAAGCCGCCTAAAAAACGGTGATTCTCAGTACTGCTAAGGGGGACATTTGCCCTGGATGAGTCTCGTAGTGTTTTAACAATGAAAGGTAGAAAGGAGTGAAAGGAAGTCGGAGATTCCCAACGAAAAATTGTTTGGTGTATAAAGCCACCTTGCCCTCAGGAGGGCAAAGTGCTGTTGATCGACGATTTGGAAGCAGAGGGTGAAGGTCAACAGGAATACCATACTCAGCTAAGAAGAGTTTGAACTCCGAGTTGGTAAGAGTGCAGGGCACCTTATCCGCTGAGGGAGCGGTCGACATAATGACAAGAAGAAAGTAAAAGAGGGAAGAAGAATAAGGCTAACCTGGGGAATCAAGGGCGTCGAAGGAATGTTGAATAAACCGCACAAGGAGGTTGGAAAAGCTTCGAAGAAGAAGTTAAGAGAAAGAGGCAGGGATTTTCTTTTAAAACTTTGAAAAAGCTCGAAATTCGGGTTTAATGGAGGAGTGGGGAAATAAGCGGGAATATCACTGGACACGTGTCGCCTCCCTATTAAGCCCGCCTGAAACGGTCAGAGAGACGTGACAGTTTGAGGACGCGTCGCGCGCGCGTGGAACCCCCTGTCATCATGACTTTCATTAAGTGAAGCTTACACCTCCTTACAAAGGGTCTCATCAAGCGCATACCTGCTAAGGCGCATTGAATATTTTTATAATTCATTTCGGCGTACGCCAGCCGTTACAAGAGTTTATTAAGTGACCGTTACGTTTTTGGAAAATGTCATCTGCATGACATTCGACCACCTCGCTTTAAAATATATCAGGCGTCAGTAATCCAGATCGCCTCGCCCCCGGCATTCAAGATGGTCAATGATTTTGTCCAGTCACTTCATGTGGTTTAGGCACTGGCCGTTCATTCATGCTACCAGTAAGTTTCAAAGCAAGCCATTAACGGCTCGCCTAGTAACTTCAAAACCAAAGCATAGTCTCCAGAAGTTCTAGATAAAACTATACGTTTTCACTAGAACTTGGGGGACTTGTTTACGTGGGTCCAATTCTAAATTGGTCCACGGGCCCTAAGAGCCCAATCCATTTCCCATTTGCTGTTCAGGCCTGCCATGAGACCCGAGGTCATTCGCTTGACCCGCAGGAGGTCCATGGAGCGACAGTCCTGCAAGCCGCAGAAGTATGTCGTGCGACAGGTGCCATGCAGGGAAAGGAGAAAAAGCGGAGCCTCTGATTGGCTCTCGAGGGATCCGGGAGATCACTCCCATGCACGTTCTCTTCCAGCCAATGGGATTCTCCCGATGGAGCGCCTCGCCTGGAATAGGGAATGTATAAATAGGGTCTCTACCATTCATACAAGGGTAATGTCCATTTTATCATCCTCACTTATACTCTTCTCTAAACCCATTCTCTCAAAATGACGGCTGACTTAGGCATCGAAGTGCCTTCACAGGGGTTCCCCCTGTGCCGGCATTAACGATAGTCTCTTATTTCCTTATTGCAGGTCTTACAATCCATCTGTTGAACCCTCTCGAGACGTTGTTGAGCTGTTCATCATTCTAACCCATAATCATTGATTGTCATACGCACTAGGGGTGAGCAAAAACAGAACCGGAAAACCAAAAAACCGAAAAACCGGGGAAAACCAAACCGAAAAAACAGAAAAACCAAAAAAACCGAAACCGAAAAAACCGGAGTAAATGGTTTGGTTTCGAATTCCCTCTCAAAACCAAACCGAAAAAACCGAACCGAACCGTTTTTAAATAAATTTTATTTTTATAAATATTTTATATATATTTATTGAGTTATTTATACTTTCACTCATATTTAATATTACGTTCTACTCCTATATTAAAGGAAACATTTTTCAATTATATATATAATTGATATTTATGATGTTAAAATGCTAATTAATTGACATTATTAATAGTTATGCTTATTTTAATTATATGTGAAGTAGAAAATGCTAATTAATTGGTATAAACATTATTATTATATTTCTACATGATGAAATTACTTAAACTAAGCATAAGTTAGTAAATTTAATAAATTAGAGTATAAAACAACTAAATTAATATTTAATATCCAATTTTATCAATTCGAAGTATCAAACTAACACATAAGTCGATTAAAGATTCAAACGTAAACAATTATTTTTTAGTGATTTATCAAATAGTGCTTAACTTTAGTAAAGAAAAACATAAATTTAGTAAATAAAAATTCATTTTTTAGTAAAAAAAGTCTAAGATTTTTCGGGTTTGAACCCAAAAACCAAACCGTTTTTGAAAAACCAAAAACCAAAAAACCCACGGGTGCAAACCGAAAAACCGGTAATCCAAACCGGAAAACAGAAAAACCGAAACCGGGAAAAACCGAAACCGAACGGTTTCTCCATTTCAAAAACCGGAATTTTCGGTTTGGGTTCGGTTTCGGCCAAAAACCGAACCGTCCTATGCTCACCCCTAATACGCACAAACAATATATATTTTTAATACAAACAAATTAAATAATTTATAGTAAACAAATTTAAAAAGTTCAATAAATTGTAATAGATATTAAATGTGACAGCATTATACATGAGACAATATTTTACTTAAATATATAATTTTCTATTATTTAATTAAATACTTGGTTATATTGGTTGTCAATAATAAAGATCAAATGAATATTACATTTTTCACATGGCATCAGAAGTACTACTTTGAACGATAAAATTTTTAAAAAACTTTAACATAATATTATATAAGATAACATTATAAGTATATATAATTTGGTTTCCAAAGCTTTTATTAAGTAAAATTATCAAAAAATCATCTAATATATGTAGGGGTGTCAAAAACCGAATATCTGAATATTCTAATAGTGATTTTTGCTATCCGCATCTGAAATTTCGAATATCCGGTTTTCGGAAATCCGAAATTTCATATTCGGATATCGGATTATCTGAATATCTTAAAATTCATATATATTTTTTAAAAATTAAATCGAAAATTTTAAATATAAAATTAAAAATCCATATGCCCAAATACTTGTTAAAGATAAATATATCACAAACTAAAATGTATCTGGAATTGTTTTACTCAAAACGACTAAAAAAACTAAAATAAATAAAATATTAGTTAATAAATATATAATGTCAATAAATCCATCTATTCTATTATAAGAGTAACTAGATGCCACATGGCACCTAGATAGAGCGCCACTTAGCTTCACCTGAGATTGACACGTGTAGATTACATTTTGGCATTTAATTTGTTTTTAAAATTTGATTTTCCAAGATATAAATAATAATAACAGAGTATCTATACTCATTTTTGTGAAGCCACGTGTCATCACCATGAATCGACACGTGTCATTTATAGGTTTCAAAAATAATAATTTTTTTAAAATATCTATCCAAATCCAATATAATCTACTTTTAAATTCAAATCAAATCAAACAAAATCTAATGATCTACTAACTTATTAATTATCATTAAAGGTTTAAAAAATATAAGAAAATAATTATTATTCATATATATTTAGACATATATAAAATTAATAGGTCATAATAGATAATAATATCATTCTTATATACTTTTGTTTAAAAAAAATAATATTTATAAATTTACCTTTTCATTTATGATGTGTTATATATATTTTTAAAATATCTGCGTAATACGCGGGTAATAAACTAGCTTGATAATAAAAGAACTTGTAGTTTGATAATGAATAAAGTTTTTCCCTATGAAACAAAAGTGTTTTTGGTTCGATTCCCAACTAAGTAATTTGATATTTTATTTTTGTGGAAAACATAAAAACGACGAACCGATTTCTACTAAGTAGCCTGGTTTGGACGTCGGACCGATTCGACCCCGGACCAGCCGCATGATGCATCAAGTGATCGTGATGCATCATCTTCCCACGTGATTCAATATGTTATCCTTTGGGATGTATTGTGTTTTGACTTGAACCGAATACACGTTGCATCAATGATCATGATGCACGATCCTAATTTGCTGATGCATGTGGTTTTCCAAGGTGTTTCGATGCCCAAAGGTTTTCCATTAAATATATATATATATATATATATATATATATATATATATATATATATGTGTGTGTGTGTGTGTGTGTGTGTGTGTGTGTGTGTGTGTGTGTATATATATATATGTGTGTGTGTGTGTGTGTGTATGTATATATGTATATATATAGAGGGGGTTTCTATGGAAAACCAACGTGCATCGGAAAACCTCCATGCACCGCAAAGCCCTTCAATACATCACGTTTTTCATTAAGGGTAATTTAAGAAAACTAAAATTATTTTATTCTAAAATTAAATCTCTTTTAAATAAGAAAATTCCATAATTAAGCAACCTATAATTCCTATAATCAAGCAACTTAAATTTGACCTCATTTTCAAAAATTGAACCATCCATCCTCTCCACCCTTTATACCGCCGCCACTACCGGCTGCGCCGCCGCCACCTCCTACACCGCCACCGCAAGCAGCAGCGCCACCACCACCTACACCGTCATTTTGTGATGAAGATTTGTGAGTATTAATCGGTTTTTGGTACTAAAGGTCGTGATGCATCGTTATTTTGTGAGTATTAATCGGTTTTGAAGGTTTAAAGTTATTGAAGGTTGTGATGCATTGTAATTTTGTATCGCCACCACCGACACCGCCTGCACCGTCATTTTGTGATGAAGGTTTTTGAGTATTAACCGTTTTGAGTATTAAAGGTCGTGATGCATCGTCATTTTGTGGGTATTAATCACTTTTGAAATTTTAAAGTTATTGAAGGTTCTGATGCATCTTCATTTTGTGAGTATTAATCGGTTCGAATCATGCATGAACGCGAAAGATGTCTGGTCTCGTTTGAAGGATGGATGAATAGGAATGACGTGAATATGAATGATGAATGATGGCAAACAAGATGATGCATCAACATCATCTAAATTTTGAAAAATTTTAATTTGGATGTACCATCGTTTTTGTAATTTTTAATATTGGATGTGTATGGTTTTTAAAATGTGAATTATGTATTAATTAAGAAATTTTAAATTTTGAAAACAAAATTGATGAAATTTTAAATTTTGAAAAAAAAATAACCAAAACCCCTATGCATTTTTTTTAAGTGGATATATGCCTCTAATCTAAGGGGTACGATTGTTTTTCCAAAGTTTTTCGATACATATTGATTTTTTTATTGAACTCGCCATATATATATATATATATATATAGTTCGTGTGAGTACCTAAAATGTACAAAGTACAGTATGCATTGTGAAAATGTGAACACACAAGTTTTGAATATGAACAGGCTGCAAAAAAATTATTTCTTTTCATATTCACGTATATACAAATAATATAAGGTTATTTGTAAAAAAAAAGTTATGGACATTTAAAACCTTCTAGCATCTCAAAAGTTAAATGAATATGGAAAATTTTATGCAAAAAATGTGTAGCTTGAACATACGTTCACAACGGCATAATTCATGTGAACATGCATGTTTCAAATGGGTTTAGTGTGTGTTAATGTGTAATTTTTTGTAAATAGTATCATGTTGTTAATTTAAACATGATTATGAAAAAAAATGATTTTAACCGAGGTACATTCGATAATTCGTAAAACTGGTGGTACTCACTTCAACTCACAGTTCATATCTAGAGTACTTTAGAGAAAACTATACATGGTTCATATTAAAGACACATTTTTCAACAACTCGATGGTTTGATGCCATGGAATACTCTTTATAAGAACATTAAAAGAGGTTGAACGTGTGTACGTTTGCACATTTGAACATATACACCTTTGCACATTCATATTACTATTTTGCATGAAATATAACATATTACGATAATAAACATGTAAATGATGTGAACAAGTCAATAATAATGCACATTTAAACATGTGTATTTGCATGAAATTTAACATTTTATCGTAATGAATATGTTCATTTAATAATATGCCCCGGTACCTCAATCTAATATGGTATCGTATTGACCTTGAATATATATATATATATATATATATATATATATATATATATATATATATATATATATATATATATATATATATATATATATATATATATATATATATATATATAAGTTCTATGTAAAACCATGTGCGTCGAAGAACCTGATAGTTAAAATTGTAACCCTTAGATTAAATCCATCATTAGTGCATCACGCGATACACATATTTGGTATGAACAAACTCAAGTTTAATTATATTTGATTGAATATTTCATGTAATAATTATACATTAAATGCTAATAATACATTTCCAAATTTATACAAATTCAACTGAAAGAAATATATGAATATCATTTATCTTAAATTAAACAACTTCATATGAATCAATTGTTGCATCATCATGTCCATTTTGTTCTTCATATCTGATGAATGTGATGCATATTCTTCACGTCGGATACATCTTTTAATCGATTCAACATAATACATCATCTTCTTCAAATCAGATGCATCATCGTTCATCATTAACACATGGAGATACCAAGGCCAAGATCCAAGCTGTAATGTCAACAAGTTCAAGCTACTCTGGAGAATTTCAAGTCAGTTGATGAGCTTTCCTCCTGATTATTGAGTCGCACTTCTTTTAGATCGAATCCTTATTTTTTGACTATGAAAAATGGGTTCATAACTTCAAATCTCTCCGATGGGAAGACTTTTGCTTCTTTTTTCTTAGGTTTAGGGTTTGTTAGGATGCATGGGGAAGGCATTAAAGATTTAAATTTTGAAGGTATAGGAAAGGAACAGACAGTTAGAGCCTTAGAGGTGTGTGTATGGTTTGAGAGTGTACCACTCATTATGCAGCGCACAAGAAATGACGTGAACGTATACTTACATAAATTTGCATGTATTTAAACGTACATTTATGTGATGCATGATTTCATTCACTTAGAATGTGTGAATGTACGTAAAATTTATATATCATTTTTGTAATGTTATTTAAAACATGAATATGGTAAAAATTTCAATATAATTATATTTAAGAGTGATACCTTTTGGTGCACTGTATAATAAGTGGTAGTTACTTAAATACACACACATATTAAGAAATAAGAATGATATACATGAAATTTTCTTTCATACTAAATTCTTTACTTATTTCCATTGAAAATTTG
>JAANYP010008529.1:0-146795 GCA_020465985.1 Centrapalus pauciflorus
ACAAGACAAACAAAGACGATGACTACAAGGTTAAGTACCTTATGGCCATGGCTAAGCTGAGGAAGTTGGAAAACTCAGTGGGTTCCAACCGTCAAAAGGGACTCATGGCAGAGACTTGTGATTGGGAGGAATCTGATTCATCATCTGATGAAGAAGACAATCAATGTCTGATGCCAACACTGATGTCCCATCAACAAGCAGTTTCAAACAGGATATGGCTGAAGCTGAAGCTTTCAGCAGCTTAGAGAACTGGAATCCTACAATGATGTATAAGGTATAAAATTTTATGGCTTACAGTTCTGAAGAAAAGATTAAGATGTTTGAATATATGCTAGTTGATTTGAAAGCTGCTGTTGAGAAGCATGATGCTTTATTATCTGAAATCTCAAAACTTAAAACTGATCTTAAAACAAAATCCAGCAAATTGGACAGTTTCCATCAGTTGGAAACTGAGCTTGATGAATTAAAACACATCAACTCTATTTTACTGGAAGAAAAGAGAGAAACAGATATAAAGCATGCTAAGCTTCAAAAGATAGTTGACTCTTGGTGCCAATCTGCACAAAAAGTCAGCCATTGTATAAGTCAACAAATCCCTGCTCAAATTCAAGTCTATCTTGGAGGGGATCTTGATACAGCAACTTCCATTGTTGAGATCAATAATCTGAAAGAAGATTTATCCACTCTTGGTGAACTTCTAAACACATTCATTCAAAATGTGAATGGTAAACTAATCTCAACAAATAGGTTTGTCAGGCCTCAAAACACTGACAGCTTGTGTGAACTTAGCTCAAAAGCTGATGTTGGAATTTGTTCTCCATCAAGTCAGCCTGCTAAGTGCTCTGCTGGTTCACACAAGCAAAAGAAAGGAAAACATGTCCAAACTGAAGTTGTGGATATTAAACCTGTTGACAAACAAGGTTCTGAGTCCAAAGCTGATGGTAAAAAGCATGTTTAATCCTTTTTGATGCTAAACACTTTGAAAACAAGTTTTCAAAAGGTAAGCAGTTCTGTTTTCAAACAAGGGTAGTCTCAATGTTGAAAACAAAACTGCTGTGATTTCAAATAAGTTTTCAATCATAGTGGTAACTGGTTTAAATAGAATTAAGCTTTTTCAAAACCAGACATAAGTGAGTAAGGGGGATGCTGATAGGCAGCATCAATCACAATCCAAGTAGGGGCAAAAAGGCAAAGCCATTGCTCAAACTTGAGATAATTGGGAATAAGTTTCTCAAAACCTGTGGAAGCTCAAAGCAATCAAGCTCCCTGTCTTTGAACATCTGTCTCTAAAAGAGGAAAAAGAGGCAGCCAAGCTGTGGCTATTGAAACTATCCACTCAGTGTTTGATTCAACAAAAAGTAATAAAACCTTGCTAAACCTGCTGAAAGAAATCAATAAAAAAACTCGAATGTGTTTCTGAAGATCTTCTTCCAAAAAACCCTAAAAGAGAAAATGTTTACAAATGTGGGAAAAGACACATCTGGCAAGGATTGTCCTGAATCTGAGGACATGAGGCCTGTGACTCTGTTTGTTTCCATCACATTGCTGTCAACAAGCAGTGTTGGAAATGTCACAGTCACTGAAAGTGGTATTCAAGCTGATGCCATTCAAATAGGGAATATTAGTGTGGATATTTCAAGTCCATCAACAAATGTTGATGAAGTAGGAGAACTCATCTCTTTGATGAGTTCCCCTAAAAATGACTAATAATTCTCTTATCACTCTGCAGGAAAAACAACCTTCTCAGGTTTGGTACTTGGACAGTGGCTGCTCAGGGCACATGACAGGTTGTAAAGAATTGCTGAGTGAACTCAGGCTTGAAAAAGGGCCAAAAGTCACCTTTGGTGACAATGTACAGGGATCCACTGAGGGATATGGAACTCTTAAAGCTGGTGCTGCAGTGTTCAAAAGAGTAGCCTATGTGATTGGGCTAAAACATAACCTTGTTAGCATAAGCCAACTGTGTGATGCTGGCTACAAGTTTAACTTTGATGAGCACCTGGGTTACATATTGCATCCCCAAGGCAAGTTGTGCTATGTGCTCACCCGAAAGAAAGGTGTTATGTTGTGGATATGGCATTCTGCTGACTCCCAACTGAAACCTTGTTTTCTCACAAGAACAAATCTGATCTAAACTGGCTATGGCACAGAAGACTTGTCACATCTGAACTTCAAGAACATCAACAAACTCTGTAAGAAAGAGTTGGTGGCAGGTTTGCCTTCTATGACTTTTTGCTAAGTAGATTTTATGCACAGCTTGTGAGAAAGGCAAGCAGAGGAAACATTTTTAACAATCCAAAACATAATTTTCTATTGATACTTTCAACTCTTCTTAATCCATATGATTGTTTGGAACTGTTAATGTCCCCAGAGTCTCAGGAGGAAGAAGATACACTTTAGTAATGTTGATGAGTTCTCCAGGTACACATGGTGACTTTCTAAAGAAGCAAATAGCGGCTGCTAGAGAGACTTATTGGAATTTATCAAAAAGATGGAAATGCTTGAACTCTGGCCAAGTAAAAGCCAGCTTAGAAGTGATCATGGTACTGAATTCAGAAACAGTACTCTTGAAGACTTCTGTGAAGAGAAAGGTATCACTCAAAACTTTTCAGCTGTAAGAACTCCTCAACAAAATGGAGTTGCTGAAAGGAGAAACCGAACTCTCATTGAAGCTGCCAGAACCATGCTGTGTGCATCAGGTTTACCTTCATCATTTTGGGCTGAAGCTGTTAACACTGCCTGCTTCACCCAAAACAGATCCTTAGTGGTGAAAAGATTCAACAAGACTCCCTATGAGCTGCTCAAAGGGAGGAAGCCAAATGTCAGTTATTTCCATGTGTTTGGATGTCCCTGTTTCATTCTGAATCAAAGGGACCAGCTGTCATAGTTTGAACCAAAAGCTGATGAAGGTGTGTTTGTTGGCTACTCTGCTATCTCTAAAGCCTACAGAGTATACAACAACAAAAGAAAGGTGATAGATGAATCTATCAATGTCACCTTTGAAGAGTCCAAGAATGCTTTCACCAAAGCTGTTCCTGAATCAGTTTCAAGAGAACTTAACTTTGATGATCTGATGCATTCAAACAATGAAGAGGACTCAAAAGCTTCCACTACACCATGTGTGGAATCTGTTAACCATAATGGACATGATGATGATTATGTTAATACATCCTGTGTGAATAAATGTACTGACTTAATTACAACTGCATGTCCAGAACCTATCAATGCTGATTTTCCCAGTTCCTCTGCTGATATGTTCAACAGTGGTCAGACATGTTCAACAAGTGAACAGCCTCAAGACAACAGTGTGTCTGAAAATCTTGAGAGCTGTTCAACAGGACCTGCTGAAGATGTTAACAACTCAGGAGAATCATCATTGAAAAATGATCCTAAGTGGATCAGGTGTCACCCCAATGATCAAATAATTGGTGACATCAACAAAGGGATACAAACACGATGGGACAGCCTAGGGAACTTTTGTATGTTCTCTAGCTTTGTTTCACTAATGGAGCCAAAGAAGGTTGATGAAGCATTAAAAGATGCCAATTGGATCACTGCCATGCAGGAAGAGCTCAATCAGTTTGAGAGAAACAAGGTATGGAAGCTGGTCCCTGCTCCTAAAGGTAAAACTATAATTGGCACTAAATGGCTTTTCAGGAATAAGATGGATGAGCAAGGTCATGTCATTAGAAATAAGGCAAGACTGGTTGCTCAGGGCTACAGACAGGAGGAAGGAATTGATTATGATGAAACATTTGCTCCTGTGGCCAGGCTAGAAGCAATTCGTTTGTATCTAGCCTACGCTGCTCATAAGAGCATCAAGGTATTTCAAATGGATGTGAAGAGTGCATTTTTAAATGGGAAGCTGCAAGAAGAAGTTTATGTCAAGCAGCCTCCAGGTTTTGAAAATGAACAACATCCAGGTTTTGTCTATAAGTTGGACAAAGCTCTCTATGGTCTCAAACAAGCCCCTAGAGCCTGGTATGACACTCTTACTGAGTTCCTTATGAGCAATGGGTATTCCAGAGGTAAAGTGGATACTACACTGTTCATAAAGAAGGTGAAATCTGACATTATGCTTGTTCAAATTTATGTGGATGATATAATATTTGGTTCTACAAATGAGCAGTTGTGCAAGAATTTTTCATTACTCATGAAATCCAAGTATGAAATGAGTATGATGGGAGAACTTACTTTCTTTTTAGGATTACAGGTTAAACAAACCTCAACTGGAATTTTTATAAATCAAAGAAAGTACACTTTAGATCTATTGAAAAAGTTCAAATTTGATCAAAGTTCTCCTATTAAAACCCCAATGGCAACCAATGTAAAATTGGATGCTGATGCCAGTGGCAAAGCTGTTTCAGTAACAGCTTACAGAGGCATGATTGGGAGCTTGCTGTACTTAACTGCTAGTAGACCTGATATTATGTTTGCTACCTGTCTGTGTGCTAGGTTCCAAGCTGATCCAAAGGAATCTCATCTAGCTGCTGTTAAAAGAATCTTCAGATACCTGAAGGGTACACCAGGTTTGGGTCTTTGGTATCCCAAAGACTTAAGCCTTGAACTAACAGGCTATTCAGATTCTCAGTTTGCAGGCTGCAGGTTAGATAGGAAAAGCACAACAGGTGGATGTCAACTCCTTGGTGAAAAGTTGATCAGTTGGAGTAGCAAGAAGCAGAACTCAGTGTCCACTTCTACTGCTGAAGCTGAGTACATTGCTGCTGGAAGCTGCTGTGGGCAGATTCTGTGGATGCAGCATCAGCTTGAAGACTATGGCCTTGTGTATAGGAAAACTCCTATTCTGTGTGATAACACAAGTGCCATAGCCATCTCCAACAATCCAGTATTTCATTCAAGAACAAAGCATATTGAAGTCAGACATCACTTCATCAGGGATCACATTCAAAAAGGTAATGTGGAAGTAAGTTTTATTTCCACAAATGAACAGCTTGCAGACATTTTCACCAAACCTCTGGATGAAACAAGATTTAATTACCTTGTCAGCAAGCTGGGCATGTTAAATAAAAGTGACTAAGTGTTATCTAAGGTCTATGAAGGTATATGTCTCACACTGCTCAAGTCTCTCAGAACAGCTTAGACAGAATAGGCTATGCGTGTTCTGTACTTAGCCATTTTTCTAAAAAACTTGAACAGCTTGAGCATGAACAGGCTGAACAACAAGTTGTGAGTCCAGCCTGCTCTGATGGTCCAATCCTCAACCTGTTCATTCCTTCACACTGTCTTACAAGCCTTTGACTTGTAACCTGTTCCACTCTTGAACACAACCTGTTCTCACAAAAGAGAACAGGATGAAGGCACAGTTTGAAGGAAGAACAGCTTGAAGATTGAATAACTTGTGTTGACCCTGCTCATCATAGGTTTGACCAACAGCGTAGACCAAAAGTTTAATTACCTTTCTTAACAATTAAGTTACTTAAATTATGTTTTAATTTAACTTAATTACTGCGGATAATGTGGATTTCGTGTGTTAGTGATTAAAAAGGTCAAGTGGTCTGACAAATGTTCTGACATGGACAACCGTTCCGTTTTTCGTTAACCAACATTTCAAATCAAACCGCCCAAATCTTTTCTCTCTCATACACACGACTATTTAAATCCTATAAATACCTAAATACTGTTTCATCTTCGTCTTCCTCATCATTTCCAGAAATCCTCAAGAACCCTAAAAATCGACTAAGTGTCTTTCGCTTCTTCAAACCTCAAAATTTCCAAATGGCTTACCGACCTAATCCCTTTCTTCCAGTATTTGTTGGTGATGATGTTGTTAAACACTCGTCAGTCACCACAATGCTGACCATCAAGCCCACCAACTACATTGCTAACCTAACCATTCCCAAAAACTATGTGGGAAAAGGTTATGACCAAATGGTGGAGTTTCTGAAAGTTCATCCGTTGAACCACGCGATGACTGCATCTCCTGGTGTCCTGTACCAGGAGATGGTGTATGAGTTCTGGTATACCTGTGCCTATATCCCAGAAACCAAAGTCATCAAGGGCACCATACTCAATGGGACTCAGATCATTGAGATCAACACTCATCTGCTCAGGGAAGTTCTTCGACTCCCTGTGGTTGAACAATATGATCGATCACAGTCTGAAGATGAACAGATGAAGAATCTGTTGCACTTCTGTGGTGTAGCAGAACCAAAAGTTGGAGCAACACTGTTTAGGAAGGACCTCTCTCCTACCTACAGCTTCTTATTCGCCTCTGTGGTGATGTGTTTCAGCAGCAAAGTTGTTTCCTTTGACCAACTGAGCCGTGATGAAATCCCTGTAGTTCTGCAGCTTGTGGATGGAACTACCATGGACATGGCCAAATGGATTTTTGTAAATTTGAGGAACCTGGTGCAACAAGAGTCAAGACCAGCTGCTGTTCGATATCCCAGGTTTCTGAGCCTAATCTTCAGACACGTTTGTGGTGAGCATATCTATAACTCTCAGCCTCTACATAAGACTGCTGCATTCCCAGTTATAGGGAATAGAGTTTTCTATACTCCAGTCCTGCAAAATGAGCCTCCTCTATCCACACCAATGAGGAGGCTGTTAGGTTTGGTGGAAGGACCCTCTACTGTGAGGGTGGATCCAGAAGCTGATGCTCCCGTAACAAAATCCAAAGCCAGGTCCAAGCTTGTTAAAAGGACCCTGGCAACTGAAGCTGGGCCTGTGAAAAAGAAGGCTAAAACAGCTCAGCCTGAGTCTGTTCCTTTAGCCTCTGTGGCTGAGGAGGAGCAGGCTCCTCACCCTGGTTCATTTGTTGAACCTCAAGCCTCTGTGGCTGGTGCCTCTGTGGCATCTGAGACTATGGAACAGGCCAACCCACCTGTTTCTGACCCAGTCTCAAAACCTGTCCAGTCTGAACCTCTCATTTCCTCTCCCCAATCACCCACTCCATCCATCCTCTATCACAGAAAATCCATCTCCAAAAAGAAATCAGCAAAACCAACCACCTCCTCTGTTCCCTCTCAACAGGGTTCAGTTGAAAAAGAAGCAACCCCAGCTGCCTCTCCTATTTTGGGAGCAGGTTCAGCTCATTTGGAGCCTGCTTCACTCCAATCTGAGTCTACCCAGAGTCAGCCTAGACCCTCTGGTTCCTCCCAACAGGAACCAGTTGTACAAACGGAGATACCCACATCAACTATCCCAGCCTCACAACAGGCTGAGGATATTGAAAGACAGGAGTCCTCTCCACTCCATACTGTGTCCACACTGTCCCCCACTCATATCTTCTCACACCCTGAGTCTGCACGAGGTGCCCACGCTGCTGGTATAGACCAATCAGCAGCTCAGCCTCAAACTTCTGCTCCCCATGATACAGCTGTTCTACACCAAACAGCTGCTGAGGGACCAACTACCCAAGCTGATGAACCTCAGGGATCACACCATCCCTCTGGTGAGGCTGCTCCCTCCATGCAAATTCCATCAGCAGGTTTCACCACTGCTGATGTTGAAATGCATATCCCCTCTCCCAATGATGAGGTGCCTTTAAACCAAGGCACTGCAGAGGGAACCACCACTGGCCTTCATGAGGATGTTGCAGCACAAGCAGCATCTGAAAGGCCCTCAACACCAACCCCTTCTCCTGGTGATGCAGCTACAGCCGCTGCTGAAGGACCCCTTGACCCCTCCACCCTGGGCCATCTAACTTTTGCCCAGGCTATGGAGCTTCTTTCAGAAGTTTCTCTTCCCTCTCCATCTCATCCTCAAACACCAGCCTCATCATCATCTTCTCCATCTCCCCACTCAAAACAATCTACCCATACCCCTCCATCTCCTAAAGACCTGCCTTTGAAGGATCAGCTTTCATTGCTGACCAACAAAGTTAGTTCTATAGAATCCTCTATGTCTTCTCTCCCCTCCATCATATCAGACTCTGTGTCTGCACAGCTTCAGGGGTTCTTTGATTCGTTCAAAGCCTCTTTCCCTACCACTCCACAGCCTGATCACTCTCCACAGCTGTTAGCACTCACTGCTCAGCTGCAAGATGTGTCCACCTCCCTCTCCTCTATTCTTTCCATACAGCAGGACTCTGTGTCCTCAATGACAGCAATTTCTCAACAGCTGTCATCACTTCTCACTTCTTGCACCTCTACTCTTCCAGCCACTCTGGCTAGCTTACAAACTCTAATTGGCTCCCTTTCAAACTCTGTGTCATCAGATCTTGCTGATGTGCAAGATTCTCTAGAACTTCATCTTGCACAGCTGCAAACTCTGCTGTTCACAGCGTCTGACAGGGAAAATATTGTTAAGCTTACAACCCTTGCTGATTCCCACTCCTCTTCTCTTCAGACCTGTCTTTCCCAGCTTACAGAGGTAAAGGATAACTTGGCTTTCTTAGTGACTAGCCTTGTTGGTCCTAAACCTTCTACTAAACCTGCTGGCAAGCCCGCTGACTTTGTGTCTTCAGGCAGACCAGGTGTTGAAGTCGCTGCTTCATCTCTTTCAAAGGGGGAGAAGTCATCTGCCTCGAAGACTAAGGCTAAGGGGGAGAAAACTTCTTCTCCTAAGGAGATATCAGTGTCTGCAACTCACACTGATCAGCCAGCAGATGTTTTTACAGGTACAGCTGAAGGTGCCTCTCAAGCTGCTCTGCCTACTCAGGCTGTCTCTCCAAACCCTGCTCAGTCTAAGGGGGAGGAAGTCATTCCTGAGGACAGGCCTAGCAGTAAAAGAAGGCACTTAATTCTAACTGAAGAAGAAGAAGAAGAAGAGGAAATTCCTGAGGCTGCTGTCACTACAGCAGCAGCTAAAGGAAAAGAAAAGGCAGCTGATGATTCCATGCAGCAGAAAGAAACTGAAATCAGATTCCACAAGGCCAGGGCCAAAGAGATGGGTCTTCCTATGCACAAATATTTTGAGTTTAGAGAAGAACAGCTTCAAGCCCTGGAGGTTATGAGAAAAGAAGAGGAATCTGCCAAAGCTGCTAAATCTTTTGTTCTCCAAGAAGCAAAGAAAATTAAAATGTCTACCTTGGAGGTGCAAAAGAAAATAATGGAAGCTGCTAGACAATCAGCAGGCGAGAAAGAGAAGGAAGTAGAGAAAGGTACTCAGGTTTCTGTGAACAAATCAACAGTACCTCATGCAAGAGCTCAATACCACTTTGACAACTTGGCTAGGAAAAAGTTTCATGATGAAGCTGAAAGAAGGCTAGCCAAGGAAGCAATTGTCAAAGCTGTCCCTGTATCAAGGAAAGGCAGTCAGTGGAAGCTTAAAATAACAAGGATGGGTGCAACAGGCCCAGAATTGGAAACTTATGACCACACTGATGTAGCACAGATGGGATACAGGGAGTGGATTGAGCTGGCAGTTGCCCTGAGTGAATCAAAGTCTGAAACTGCTAAAGAAATCAGGGCATATGTCAAGAAGTTGATGGAAAGAGTAAAGGATCTTGTCCTGATATCTAAGGAAGTTAGTGAAGGTGTCTTTGTGACACATCCAAAAATAAAGGCCAGGAGGACAAGGAAGGACACAGAGATGGAGCTACTCCTTACACTGATTGAACAGGGCGACTATGCCATTGAAATGAAAGGAGTTGATCATAGCCTGCCTAAAGGAATAGAGTTTGAGGATGGCAAGATTATTGAAGAACCTGAGCTGGGGGCATTTTTTGTAGATCCCCTAACTCAGAAGAAGTGCTTCAAAAGAGCCTCAGAGCTGTACAAAGTTGATCTGAGACAACTTGCCGCCTTCAGACTTGCAGTTTCATTTAGGCAGTCTAGCAAATGGAGAGCAGCCTTCTGGGATCAGCTCAGAGGCTTCTATGAAAGAGGTGAGCTCAATGATCCTAAGTTCATGGTAATCAGAAGTGAAGTTGAGGAACTTGAGGATACAAGAGATGAGCTGGAAAAGATGTTCCAGGGTCCCCCTCCAATGGAGTGAAGTCCATCTACCGTCTGGGAAGGTGAAGAATGGAAGCTGTCCATCAGTTGGACAGGCTTGCCATTATCTGCTCCCAACACAAATAGTCCAAATACTTTTGTACATTAGTTGTACATCTTGTACATTAGTTGTACATCATTACATAAGTTGTAATCTTTTCTTTTACATTAGCTGTAAAATACTTTAGTACATTAGTCGTACTCTTGTAAAAACATGTGTTGTTGTATGTAATCAAGAATCAGTGTATATATAAACTGATCTTTTACTTTACTGTGATGTTGTAATTTCAATTCAGCAAAATGTACTGTAAAAATATATAGTGATTTTTGATAAGACCAGCTTAGACTGGTTATTGCAAATAGGGGGAGATTGTTAGGCACAAAAAGGCCTCAGTCAAACCTGTTCTACATCTGAGGGGGAGATTTCTGATCAAACCTGTTGATGCACTTGAAGGTTGAAATTAAGGCCTGTTATATGCCTTATTGAAACCTGAAAATGATTTGAAATATCAGTCTAAAGCTGTTCTATATGTTGCATGTGTTGCAACTAAGACAGTTTGTCCAAGCTGCTCTGTCTGCTGAACAGGCTGGACATAAACTGTCTACGCTGCTCTACACTGGTGAGCAGCTTTGGCACTTTTCAAGTGTTCTGTTCTTTGTGAACAGAACCTGTTCTTTGTGAACAGGCTAAACACTTTATGGAATACGTTTCCAAGTCATCATGTATTGTTTTTGGCTACAAGATCAGTTTACAAAGTCGAAGACAAAGTGGAAAACAGAACTGCTCAACCTGCCCACGCTGTTCTGCAACATGAAGACAAAAGGATATTTGAAAAAGGGTGACAGACCTTTTTCTTATATCAAAATAGGCCTTTACAAGGAAGAAAGACGCAAAGTTGACATTCCTAAATTAGTTAAAGGCAATGCAACAGTAGACAAAGTGAAAAGACAAAAGTTCTGCACATATGAAGACAAGTCTGCTTTTCAGAAAAGTGCAGAAAAGTTATGTTGTCTTTTCAAACAAGACTTCTCCTTTTTCATTCCGTCCAATGAAGAAGTTTCTCTTAGATCCTCTGAGTGAGTATAAAAGGAAGCTTCTAAGGTCAGAATAAGCAAGCCAAAAGTAAGCTAAGTGCTGAAACCAAGAGTGAACGTGCAAGTGTGTTTTTCATGCATGCAAGTCTGATTGTGTAATACAGTTTCTTTGTGTCTAAGTTGTTCTACATAAGCTGTTCCTCTGAGTCTTGTAAACACAGTGAGTGCTTCTTAGTGAGTGTATTCATTGTTAACTAGTTTGAGTCTGTCTTAGACTAGTGAATATACTGTTGTATCTGTCATCTCAGCTTGAACATTTCCGCATTCAAGCTTGTTTGTAATTAACAATTTGTTGATAATCCATACAAACATTGAGAAAATAGTGTGTAGTTTTTAAATAGCTGTATTCACCCCCCCTCTACAGCTTAAAGCTATATATACTGTGGGAACCTCTCGGGACCTACAACTGGTATCAGAGCAGTTTAGAGTGTGTGTCATTCTAGATCTCTCATTCTCCCAAGTTTCCATGGACAACAGTGCTGCAAATTCCTCATACTATGACAATGGCTCAATGTGCAAACCTCCAAAGTTCAATCATCAGAACTTTTCTGGTTGGAAGTGCAGAATGATGCTCTACCTAGAGAATCTGGATGTACAACTACCAGAAATTGTAATGGAGGGTCCTTATGTGCCAACCTCTGTTACAACAATAACTCCTGCTGTTGAAGGAGCAGCTCCTGAGATCAGAACATTTGAGAAAGCAAAAGCTCAATGGTATGATGCAGACAAAAGATTGGTGGCTCTTGATGCAAAGGCCAGAAACAATCTAGTCATCTCCTTGCCTGATGATGTGTTCAAATAGGTTGAGAAGATGAAAACTGCTAAGGAGATGTGGGATACTTTGTGTACCGTCTATGATGGACCCACAATCACACTGGATAACAGGATTAACAATCTTGTTAGACAGTATGAACTCTTCTTTGCAAAACCAAAGGAGACTCTCACAGAAACCTACACCAGGTTTACTGCTCTTGTGAATGATCTCAAAGCTGTTGGGATCACTAAGGACAGTCTTACTCTGGTGAACAAGTTTTTGGACATCCTCCCTGAAGAATGGAATTACTTTTCAACAATTTTAAGAAATTCAGGTACAATCAGAAGTATGGATCTTGTCAACTTGTATGGATCTTTACTAAATGATGAACAGTCAAGGCAACAGAAGAGAAATGCCTTGGAGATGTCTAAAAGAGGTGCAGCCTTTGTGGCTAATGTGAGACAATCTGTGAGTCAGGTGAGTGATGTGTTCATTCAACCTGATCAACAGGATGATGACAAGGAGGAGGTGTCAGATGAGGAAGATAATGCAGATCTTGCTGAACAGGATGATGAGCAAATGATAGCTATGCTTGTCAAAAGGTTCAACAAGAAAAGGTTTGGAAGAAACATGCTGCAAGGAAGTTCAGGTGCTGGCAAAAAGAAGGCATTTGATAAATCCAAGGCTGAGTGCTTCAAATGTGGCAAAACTGGCCATATAGCTGCTGACTGTGTGTCAAAAGCTGTTGGTCAGTCATCCAAACCATACAAGACAAACAAGGATGATGGTTATAGGGTTAAGTACCTTATGGCCATGGCTAAGCTGAGGAAGTTGGAAAACTCAGTGGGTTCCAACCGCCAAAAGGGACTCATGGCAGAGACTTGTGATTGGGAGGAATCTGATTCATCATCTGATGAAGAAGACAATCAATGTCTGATGGCCAACACTGATGTCCCATCAACAAGCAGTTTCAAACAGGATATGGCTGAAGCTGAAGCTTTCAGCAGCTTAGAGAACTGGAATCCTACAATGATGTATAAGGTACAAAATTTTATGGCTTACAGTTCTGAAGAAAAGATTAAGATGTTTGAATATATGCTAGTTGATTTGAAAGCTGCTGTTGAGAAGCATGATGCTTTATTATCTGAAATCTCAAAACTTAAAACTGATCTTAAAACAAAATCCAGCAAATTGGACAGTTTCCATCAGTTGGAAACTGAGCTTGATGAATTAAAACACATCAACTCTATTTTACTGGAAGAAAAGAGAGAAACAGATATAAAGCATGCTAAGCTTCAAAAGATAGTTGACTCTTGGTGCCAATCTGCACAAAAAGTCAGCCATTGTATAAGTCAACAGATCCCTGCTCAAATTCAAGTCTATCTTGGAGGGGATCTTGATACAGCAGCTTCCATTGTTGAGATCAATAATCTGAAAGAAGATTTATCCACTCTTGGTGAACTTCCAAACACATTCATTCAAAATGTGAATGGTAAACTAATCTCAACAAATAGGTTTGTCAGGCCTCAAAACACTGACAGCTTGTGTGAACTTAGCTCAAAAGCTGATGTTGGAATTTGTTCTCCATCAAGTCAGCCTGCTAAGTGCTCTGCTGGTTCACACAAGCAAAAGAAAGGAAAACATGTCCAAACTGAAGTTGTGGATACTAAACCTGTTGACAAAACAGGTTCTGAGTCCAAAGCTGATGGTAAAAAGCATGTTAATCCTTTTGATGCTAAACACTTTGAAAACAAGTTTTCAAAAGGTAAGCAGTCTGTTTTCAACAAGGGTAAGTCTCATGTTGAAAACAAAACTGCTGTGATTTCAAATAAGTTTTCAAATCATAGTGGTAAACTGGTTTTAAATAAGAATAAGCTTTTCAAAACCAGACATAGTGAGTATGCTGATAGGCAGCATAAATCACAATCCAGTAGGGGCAAAGGCAAAGCCATTGCTCAAACTGAGATAATTGGGAATAAGTTTCTCAAACCTGTGGAAGCTCAAAAGCCAATCAAGCTCCCTGTCTTTGACATCTGTCCTCCTAAAAAGAGGAAAGAAGAGGCAGCCAAAGCTGTGGCTATTGAACTATCCACTCAAGCTGTTGATTCAACAAAAAGTAATAAAACTGCTAAACCTGCTGAAAGAATCAATAAAAATAACTCAGAATGTGTTTCTGAAAGATCTTCTTCCAAAAACCCTAAAAAGAGAAAATGTTACAAATGTGGGAAGAAGACACATCTGGCCAAGGATTGTCCTGAATCTGAGGACATGAGGCCTGTTGACTCTGTTGTTTCCATCACAGCTGTCACAAGCAGTGTTGGAAATGTCACAGTCACTGAAAGTGGTATTCAAGCTGATGCCATTCAAATAGGGAATATTAGTGTGGATATTTCAAGTCCATCAACAAATGTTGATGAAGTAGGAGAACTCATCTCTTTGATGAGTTCCCCTAAAAATGACTAATAGTTCTCTTATCACTCTGTAGGAAAAACAACCTTCCCAGGTTTGGTACTTGGACAGTGGCTGCTCAGGGCACATGACAGGTTGTAAAGAATTGCTGAGTGAACTCAGGCCTGAAAAAGGGCCAAAAGTCACCTTTGGTGACAATGTACAGGGATCCACTGAGGGATATGGAACTCTTAAAGCTGGTGCTGCAGTGTTCAAAAGAGTAGCCTATGTGATTGGGCTAAAACATAACCTTGTCAGCATAAGCCAACTGTGTGATGCTGGCTACAAGTTTAACTTTGATGACCACCTGGGTTACATATTGGATCCCCAAGGCAAAGTTGTGCTATGTGCTCAACGAAAGAAAGGTGTATATGTTGTGGATATGCATTCTGCTGACCCCACAACTGAAACCTGTTTTCTCACAAGAACAAATGCTGATCTAAACTGGCTATGGCACAGAAGACTGTCACATCTGAACTTCAAGAACGTCAACAAACTCTGTAAGAAAGAGTTGGTGACAGGTTTGCCTTCTATGACTTTTGCTAAGGATAGATTATGCACAGCTGGTGAGCAGCTTGGGCACTTTTCAAGTGTTCTGTTCTTTGTGAACAGAACCTGTTCTTTGTGAACAGGCTAAACACTTTATGGAATACGTTTCCAAGTCATCATGTATTGTTTTTGGCTACAAGATCAGTTTACAAAGTCGAAGACAAAGTGGAAAACAGAACTGCTCAACCTGCCCACGCTGTTCTGCAACATGAAGACAAAAGGATATTTGAAAAAGGGTGACAGACCTTTTTCTTATATCAAAATAGGCCTTTACAAGGAAGAAAGACGCAAAGTTGACATTCCTAAATTAGTTAAAGGCAATGCAACAGTAGACAAAGTGAAAAGACAAAAGTTCTGCACATATGAAGACAAGTCTGCTTTTCAGAAAGGTGCAGAAAAGTTATGTTGTCTTTTCAAACAAGACTTCTCCTTTTTCATTCCATCCAATGAAGAAGTTTCTCTTAGATCCTCTGAGTGAGTATAAAAGGAAGCTTCTAAGGTCAGAATAAGCAAGCCAAAAATAAGCTAAGTGCTGAAACCAAGAGTGAACGTGCAAGTGTGTTTTTCATGCATGCAAGTCTGATTGTGTAATACGGTTTCTTTGTGTCTAAGCTGTTCTACATAAGTTGTTCCTCTGAGTCTTGTAAACACAGTGAGTGCTTCTTAGTGAGTGTATTCATTGTTAACTAGTTTGATTCTGTCTTAGACTAGTGAATATACTGTTGTATCTGTCATCTCAGCTTGAACATTTCTGCATTCAAGCTTGTTTGTAATTAACAATTTGTTGATAATACATACAAACATTGAGAAAATAGTGTGTAGTTTTTAAAAAGTTGTATTCACCCCCCCTCTACAGCTTAAAGCTATATACTGTGGGAACCTCTCGGGACCTACAACATCACTATTATACAAGATTTAGGAAGTTTTAGACTCAATTTGAGCCAAAATCGACTAGATTTGAGATTTTAAGGGTTTTGAACTTTGTGATTCAAAATTACAAAGTTTAACCGGTGAAACTTTAAATAAGTGGCAAATATCTTCAATTAGAACCTATTAGGACTAGTGAATGTGATTTTCTAAGTCTAAAATGGTTTAAATCTTGGATTTTTGTTTTGAAAGTGCCGACATTCGAGTTTGTTCATATGCTTCGAATTTGTCCCTAAATTCGAACATATCATTAAACTCGAATTAAGGTTAATTTCGAACATGTTATTCGAATTTGCTATTAAAATCGAAATGTTTGAATAATTTTTACGTCAAACTTGTAGAAATTCATATGTGTTGGATTTTGAACTTACATAAGTTCAAAATAAAACAAATTTGAATTTAATCAAGTTTCATTTTTAGTTTGTCCCTTCTAATATATTTTATACTTTATTGTGCAGAAATGGGGGAAAGAGCTTTTATTCAAAAGCATAATATGGTCGTGTCACCGGATCGTGAGCTTCCTGAAGCTCAAGCATTTCGCCAAATGGTGGACTTTTTGGCTAATTCAAGGGTGTCGTATGCCCTTTCTCACAATGTGCAGATCGTGCTGCCCTATGTTAGACAATTTTGGGATCATCTGCAAGTTGATTGCACAGTGACTCCGACTGTGTTGAGGACAAGGATCGTCGGGAAGCCTCTTGTATTCTCTGCCGATATGTTGCGTAGGGTTTTGCAACTGGGATCCGTCGAGCAGGAAGCTGGGCCTATTGACTTCCCTTTGGAAGTAATGCAAGCAGCATTTTTGAGGATGGGGTATGGCCTTGATGTAGCTAAGGCATCTTACATGAAGAGTGGTCTAATAGGGCAATGGAGGTATCTTGCACATGTCTTTATGGTGTGCTTTGCTCCAAAGAAGGCCGGTTTTGACTATATCGTGTCGAAGATGCAGTCCGCGATGATAGCATTAGTTTATAATAAGCAGTTTAGTTACTCTGAGATGTTCTTTGCGGAGTTTGTTCACCAAATAACAGCTCCAGCAAGAGAAAGATTTCTGATGTATCCGAGGTTTGTTATGACGCTGATCAGACACTTTTTGCCCAACTTGCCGCAGTTGCCAGAAATTCAGAGTGTCGCGGTAATCGATAAGCGAATTTTTGCTGATTGTCAAGCGCACAATGCCCGTAGGGGTGAAGTAGTTAGACCACTAGATGCACCACTTTTTGGTGCTGTAATAAATCCAGATTTTGAAGCCCCCGAAGGAGCGAATTGGACTGGGGAAGTACAAGTTCAGCCACAGCAGCCGCAACAACAACAGCAAAGGCCTCCACAACAACCAAGAAGGAGGCAGAGAGCTCAAGTAAGACAGACTCGGGCTTCAAGGCCTTCAACAAGCAGGGTGCAGGAGTCAGTGGAAGCAGGTCCTTCAATGGATGTTGCGGGTCCTTCAGCTGTAGCCCCTGAAATTGATCCACGAGTGGAGACTTTGGAAGAAATTTGGGCTCAAGGCTCTCATGCACAGGAAGAAATCACTACTGAGCTTATTGGAAATATTCTGGAGCCTCCAGCTAGCCTTGATGACCTTATGCAAGAGATTGATGATTATCAGCCAGAGGTAGAGGGTCAGGCAGTGACCACCTCTGAGTCGTCATCAGAGGAAGTTGAGGAGATCGAGGTTGAGGCACCAACAGAAGAGACGGAAGATCCGGCTATCATAATAAGCAGATATGGATCCAGAATAGTGGTTATTGATCAAGAGGCAGAAAAGAAAAGAGCATCTAGAGATTCTGATGAAGATGACTCTGATTTTGAGATTGAAGATACTGCTCCTTTGGTGCCTAGGAAAAGGGCCAAAAGGCATAGGTTTATGCAGGGAGCTTCGTCTGCTTCCGTTTCAGAGCCTGAAATTCCAACCGTTCAACCATCCGCTCAGCCATCAGTTCAACCATCAATTCCACCACCAATCACTCTGTCTCCTATTACATCAATTCCATCCACTTCATCCACCTTCACAGACAACCAAAGGTTTTCAGAGCTCCGAAGCAAAGTTGATTTCCAGCAAGTCCAAATCTTCCAACTTACTAAAGCTGTCGGCGAGCTTCAAGCGCATAACGCAAACATCGATAAAGAAAAATCTTGAATTGAAGGCATCTGTCGCCGATCAGGCTGCAGAGCTCAGAACTATGAGGTCCCTCATCGAGCAATTAATGAAAAATCTAAAGGCTCAGGGGGAGACCAGTTGCAGAGATACTGAAGAGTTGAGAAGGGAAGAGGAAGACGACAATGATCCCGATGCACAAAAGGATAGTGAGCCAGTAGATTTTACTTCTGCTCAACACGCTGAAGTTCAGGGGGAGCCGAGTCAGTCAGGAGCTGAAGGAGGTGAGCTTAGTTCCACAAAGACTTTTGAGAGCGAGATGATAGACACTCTGATGGATATCTAGGAAGAAGTGATAGAGTTTGATTTTGAAGATGAGATTGAAGAGTTGGAGGAAGGAGAGTTCGTGCCGGAGGACATAGTTGATTGGAGATCAGATGATGAAGTGATAGAGGATGAAGACGACAATGTCGATGAAGTGATTGTAAACTCACAGCCTATCACTGAGCTATATGTCCAAAGCAATCACAATGTGATTGATATTGATGAGATCAAACTGGCCTCGGTAGAAGATTCTGAACTTGAAGAAGCTGAGAGAGAGCCATCTAGGGCTGAATTGTTGAATCTATGGTTCCGGAAGGAAGAAAAGAAGACAGAGCCTAAGATGAAGAGAAGAATGAGAGTACCGGGCTCCGAAAATCTATCTGGGGGAATTATAAGCTGGTTCTTTGACAGAGAATTGCAGCTATTCATACTGAAAAGGAGAGATGGACTTTAATACCTAAGGCGGACGCTCAGAGTATTTAATACATTGCCGAAGGTTGAAGTAAAGGAGTTGGCGTGGAAAGAGTTAATTAATATTGGTGACGACCCATATGCTGAAGTGATTGCGAAGATTATCAGAAAAGAGGGTCGGTCAGGTAAATTTGAGAGACTCAAGCCAAGGACCGGAAAGAGAGTGAAAGATGAAACTAGAATTGATCCAAATACAGGTAGGCCATGGGCCAGAATGGTGTACAAACCTGTAAAGTGTTTGAAGAAGGTGCCGATGAAATCGATGCCACAAGATGTTTTAAGTAACATGAAGTGGTGGTATATCGACAATGAAACTGCTGAAGCTGTAAAGGAAGATACACAAGACAAAGTTATTTTGAGAGTGTATGATCGATTGCACTTAATAAATCTATCAAAGGACGACCTGAAGAAGCTACATGATCAGCCTATCTTCTTTCACGAAGGATGGAGATCTGAAGCCAGGAAGTTCCAGAAGATAGTGAGAATATGTATAGATATAGGTCTATATGCAGGATGTAGTCTATATGGTCCAAGTACTTAGTCAAAATGTAAATAGTTAGAAGCTATCGTCAAGGGGGAGTCTGTTAGTACATCGTGTGTGACGATAGCAGTCTATGTTTTGATAGCATTTTGTGTAAGTCAAGTTACTTGGTATTGAATATTGACGAGTGTTTGATATATGTGATTATGTGTGTTTGATATTGGTTGTTTGTATGTTTGAACTTGGTGTAATGTATTACACGAAGTTCAAACATAAAGTTCAAAGATAAATTCAAACATAAGTTAAAACATAAGTTTGATAGTTGAAGTTCGAATTTAAGGTAAATTCGAATTTGTCATTGAGGACAAATTCGAATAGGCCTTGGGCCTGATTCGAATTTGTCCTAGACAAACTCGAATCTTTCAGTATAATTAAGGGTTAATTTGATTAATTATGAGACTTTTGCAGACGTTTATCAGAGCGATTAGCAAAGGCGATCTCGAACTTGCAAGTTTCCAGAGAGTTGTTTCGGAGAGAATCATCGTGTAGGGGCGTTCTAAGTCGTTCGTCTATCACCGTGGTAGTCTCCGTGTTTCTGTGTGTGTGATCTTACCGTCAAGCCGCTAACAAGGATTCCGCACTCGTTGGAAGGTGTCGCGTCGAGATTGATCCGTAGAGTCAAGACCTTACAACAGTGACTGGATCCACCTTCTGAGTAGAAGGTCCTTCCATCAAACCAAGCAACCTTCTCATTGGTGTTGATAGAAGAGGTTCATTGTTGAGTACTGAGGGTATAAACTACCCTATTTCCAATAACAGGGAATGCAACAGTAGTCAATAGAGATTGGGAGTTGTAAAGATGTTCACTGCAAATGTGCTTGAATATGAGGCTAAAAAACCTTGGGTATTTGACAGCAGCTAGACGATGTTCTTGTTGCACCAGATTCTTCAAATTCAGAAATATCCACCTTGCCATGTTTAGAGTAGTCTCATCCACAAGCTGTAGGACTATGGGTATCTTATCCCTGCTGAGTTGGTCAAATGAACCAACTTTGCAGCTCAGGCTCATCATCACTGAGGCGAAGAGGAAACTGTAGGTTGGGGAGAGGTCCCTTTTGAACAGGGTTGCACCCACTTTTGGTTCTGCTACACCACAGAAGCTTAGTAGACTGCCCATCTGTTCATCCTCAGGCTGAGGTTTGTCATATGTGTCAGCCACTAGAAGATGAAGTACTTCCCTGAGAAGAACAGTGGTGATCTCAACAGTTTGAGTGCCATTAAGAATGGTTCCCCTGATAGTTTTGGTAGAGGGATCATATGATCAAGTGTACCAAAACTAATAGACCATCTCTTGGTACATGACACCAGGAGAGGCCGTCATAGCATAATGCAGAGGATGGGCTTGAAGAAACTCCATCATAGGTTCATAACCCTTCCCAGTGTAGTTTTTGGGAATGGTTAAGTTTGCAATGTAGTTGGTGGGTTTGATTGTGAACATGGTTTTGACATATGGGTGCTTCTCAACATCATCACCAACGAACACAGGGAGAAGGGGGTTGTTTTGTTGAGCCATTTGAGAAAGTAGTAGGGATGCACGATATTTGGACACTTAGTCTGTTAGGGTTTATCAGGAAGTTATGGAAGCAGTAGGGAAGAAGAAGATGAAACACTGAGTTGGGTATTTATAGGATTTGAATGTGAGTGAGTAGGAGAGAGAAAGGTTTAGGCGGTTGATTTGAAATGTTTCTAATGGAAAACGGAATGGTTAACCATGTCTGAACGGTTGTCAGCCCAACTTGACCTTTTTAACTACTAACACATGTAACAAACATTATCCATAGGTAATTAAGTTAAATAAATACTTAATTTAAGTAACTTAAATGTGAGGTAATGATAGTTAAAAGCTGATGTTCTAAGCTGTTGTTCAAACCTGTGATGAAACATTTTCATCATATATTGATCACCTTATAAGTTGTTCTATGAAACCTGTACAACTATAGGAGAGCAGGTTTCATTTTGAAACCTATTCAATAGTTGAACAGGTTACAACGTTATGCCTTGTATGACAGAATATAGAGTGAGCAGGTTGAAGGTTTGTACAATAGAACAGGTTTGGAATGAAAACTTATTTTGCCAAACCTGTTACTTGTCCAAGCTGTTCAAATTCTGAGAATTTGGCTAAGGACAGAGCAAATAAAACTTGTTCTGTCCAATTTGTTCTATGAAATTTGAGCAGATTTGAACAGGTGACTTCTAAACATCAATGACACTTAGTCAGTTTTATTTAACATACCCAGCTTGCTTACAAGGTGATTAAACCTGTTTTCATCAAGAGGCTTGGTAAAAATGTCTGCAAGATGTTCTTCTGTGGGAACAAAAGTTACCTCAACATTACCATTCTGGATGTGATCCCTTATAAAGTGATGTCTGACCTCAATATGCTTTGTTCTGGAGTGAAAGACTGGATTGTTGGAAATAGCTATGGCACTTGTATTATCACTTAGAATAGGAATTTTCCTATATACATGGTCATAATCTTCAAGCTGATGTTGCATCCATAGAATTTGCCCACAACAGCTTCCAGATCCGTTGATCAGATTTAAACTTTTTCAAAAGATCCAATGTATACTTCCTTTGATTTATGAAAATTCCATTTGAGGTTTGTTTAACCTGTAATCCTAAAAAGAAAGTAAGTTCACCCATCATGATCATATCATACTTAGATTTCATGAGTAGTGAAAAATTATTGCATAAATGTTCATTAGTAGAGCCAAAAATTATGTCATCCACATAATTTTGAACAAACATAATGTCAGATTCCACCTTCTTTATGAACAATGTGGTATCCACTTTACCTCTGGAATAACCATTGCTCATAAGGAAATCAGTAAGAGTGTCATACCAGGCTCTAGGGGCTTGTTTCAGACCATAGACAGCTTTGTCCAACTTATAGACAAAACCTGAATGTTGGTCACTTTCAAAATCTGAAGGCTGCTTGACATATACCTCTTCTTGCAGCTTAACAATTTAAAAATGCACTCTTGACATCCATTTGAAATACCTTCATGCTCTTGTGGGAAGCATAGGCTAGAAACAAACGAATTGCCTCTAACCTGGCCACAGAAGCAAATGCCTCATCATAGTCTATGCCTTCTTCTTACCTATAGCCTTGAGCAACCAGTCTTGCCTTATTTCTCATGACATGACCTTGCTCATCCATTTTGTTTCTGAAAACCCACTTGGTGCCAATTATTGTTTTACCTTTAGGAACAGGGACCAGCTTCCATACTTTGTTTCTCTCAAACTGATTGAGCTCTTCTTGCATGGCAGTGATCCAATTGGCATCTTTAAGTGCATCATCTACTTTCTTTGGCTCCATCAGGACACAAAGCTAGAAAACATATAGAAGTTTCCTAAGCTGTCCCATCTTATTTGTACCCCTTTGTTGATGTCACCATGTATTTGATCATTGAGGTGACACCCGATCCACTTAGGATCATGTTTCAATAAAGATTCTCATGTATCATTTTCATTTTCATCAGGTCTTGCAGAACATCTTTCAAGATTCTCAGACACACTGATGTCTTGAGCCTGTTCACCCACTGAAAATGAATCATTATTGTTGAACACATCAGCAGAGGATTCAGGGAAATCAACATTGATTGGTTCTGGACATGATACATTAACTATGTTAGTACACCTATTCACACAGGGTATACTAACATAATCATTATCATGTCCATTGTGGTTAACAAGTTTCACTCTGGGTGAAGTGGAAGCTTTTGAGTCCTTTTCCTCAGCATTGGAATGCATAAGATCATCAAAGCTGAACTCTCCTGAAACTGATTCAGGAACCTCAGCTTTGGTAGAAGCATTCTTGGACTCCTCAAAGGTGACATTGATAGATTCATCTATCACCTTTCTTTTATAGTTGTATACTCTGTAGGCTTTAGAAACATCTGAGTATCCAACAAAGACACCTTCATCAGCTTTGTGTTCAAATTTGGCCAGCTGGTCCCTTTGATTCGGGATGAAACAGGGACATCCAAACACATGGAAATAGATTATATTTGGCTTTCTCCCTTTGAATAATTCATAAGGAGTTTTATTGAACCTTTTCACCACCAAGGATCTGTTTTGAGTGAAGCAGGCAGTATTAACAGCTTCAGCCCAGAATGATGAAGGCAAACCTGATGTGCACAACATGGTTCTAGCAGATTCAATGAGGGTTTTGTTCCTCCTTTCAGCAACTCTATTTTGTTGTGGAGTTCTTACAGCTGAAAAGTTTTGAGAGATCCCTCTTACCTCACAGAAGTCCTCAAGAAAACTGTTTTGAATTCAGTACCATGATCACTTCTAAGCTGCTTGACTTGGGCAGAGTTCAGAACTTCCATCTTCTTGATAAATCTAGTAATTTCTCTGGCAGCCTCTCCTTTGGTCTTTAGGAAGATCACCCATGTAAACCTGGAGAACTCATCAACTTTTACTAGAGTGTATCTTCTACCTCCTAGACTTAAAACACTAACAGGTCCAAACAAGTCCATGTGGATTAAGAAGAGGGGAGTATCAATAGAAAATTATGCTTGGATTTAAAAGATGTTTTTCTCTGCTTGCCTTTCTCACAAGCTGTGCAGAGTTTATCCTTAACAAAGTCATAGAAGGCAAACCTGTTACTAACTCTTTCTTACAGAGTTTGTTGATGTTCTTAAAGTTCAAGTGTGATAGCCTTTTATGCCACAACCAGTTAAGGTCTGCATTGCTTCTTGAGACGAAACAGGTTTCAGTTGTTAGATCAGCAGAATTCATATCCACAACATATACACCTTTCTTAATTTGTGCACACAACACAACCTTGCCTTGGGAATCCAATATGTACCCAAGGTGCTCATCAAAGTTGACCTTGTAGCCAGCATCACAAAGTTGACTAATGTTAACAAGGTTATGTTTTAGCCCAGACACATAGGTAACTCTATTGAATATTGCAGCACCAACTTGAAGGGTTCGATATCCTTCTGTGGATCCCTGGACATTATCACCAAAGGTGACCTTTGGGCCTTTTTTAGGCTTGAGATCACTCAGCAAATCTTTGCAACCTGTCATGTGGCCTGAGCAGCCACTGTCTAAGTAACAAACCTGGCTTGGTTGTTTAACCTGTAGAGTGTCATGGGAAAATATTAGTTTTTAGGAGAACTCATCATAACCATGAGTTCTCCTTCTTCATCAACATTTGTTGATGGACCACTGAGATCTACACTAATATTTCCAACTTGGATTGTATCAACTTGGATACTCTCCTCAATGACAATGTTACTTCCAACACTGCTGGTTTTTGCAATGTTGGAGCTAGCAGTGTCAGCAGGCCTCATGTCCTCAGTTTCAGGATAGTCCT
This sequence comes from Centrapalus pauciflorus, assembly GCA_020465985.1. Classification (NCBI taxonomy): domain Eukaryota; kingdom Viridiplantae; phylum Streptophyta; class Magnoliopsida; order Asterales; family Asteraceae; genus Centrapalus; species Centrapalus pauciflorus. The sequence goes on from JAANYP010008529.1 coordinate 24,433, forward strand.
TGGCCATATGAGTCTTCTTTCCACATTTGTAACATTTTCTATTTTTAGACTTTTTGGAAGAAGAACTCCGAGAAACACATTCTGGTATATCTCTGTTGGCTTTCTCAACAGGTTTCAACAAAGTTTCACTTGTTTTTGATGAACCGACAGCTTGGGTGGAAGGTATAACAGCAACAGCTTTGCATGTGTCCTCTTTCCTCTTTTTGGGAGGGCAGAGATCAAACACATGTAATTTGATTGTCTTTTGTCCTTCCACAAGTTTGGGAAACTTATTCCCAGCTTTCTCAGGTTGAGTAATGGCTTTGCCTTTGCCTTTGCCTTTGCCTTTACTGAGATGTGATGACCGTTGCCTATCAAGATCATCACTTCTGGTTTTATTAAAAGATTTTCTTTCATTCATAACCAGATTTCCACTATGATTTAAAAACTTATTTGAAATCACAGCAGATTTGCTTCCAACATGAGACTTACCCCTGTTGAATGGATGCTGCTTTCCTTTTTGAAAACTTTTTCTTAAAATATTCAGCATCAAAAGGGTTAACAGGTTTCTTCCCATCAGCTTTAGATCCAGAAGCTGTCTGGTTGACAGGTTTAGTGCCCAAAGCTGCAGTTTTAACTTGTTTTCCCTTCTTTTGTTTATGTGAACTGGCTAGACACTTAGCAGGCTGATTTGATGGAGAACACATTCCATCATCAGTCTTTGTAGCTTCTTCACACAAACTGTCAGTGTTTTGAGGCCTGACAAACCTGTTTGTTGAGACCATCTTTCCATTTACTTTTTGGATAAAAGTACTTGGAAGCTCACCAAGAGAGGATAAGTCTTTTTCCAGATTATAAATCTCAACAATAGAAGCTGTTGTATCAAGATCTCTTCCAAGATAGGCTTGGATTTGAGCATGTATCTGCTGACTGATATAGTGGTTGACTTTCTGAGCTGATTGGCACCAAGAATCAACAATATTTTGAAGCTTAGCATGCTTTGACTCTGTCTCTCTCTTTTCTTCTAATAAAACGGTGTTGATATGTTTTGCTTCATCAAGCTCAGCTTTCAACTTATGAAAGTTGTTTAGTTCATTAGTTTTTGTTTCAAGATCAGTTATTAACTTAGAGATCTCAGAGTCCAAAGCATCATGCTTCTCAACAGCAGCTTTTAGATCAACAAGTAAATAATCAAACACTTTAACTTTCTCCTCAGAGCCGTAATCCTTAAAATTTTGTACCTTATACATCATGGTGGGATTCTAGTTCTTTAAGGTGCTGAGAGCTTCAGCTTCAGCCAGGTCCTGTTGGAAGTTGCTTGTTGAGGGGACATCAGTGTTGGCCATCAGACAGTTGTTGTCCTCTTCATCAGATGATGAATCAGACTCCTCCCAGTCACAAGTTTCAGCCATATGTCCCTTCTGTTTGTTGGAAGCCACTGAGTCTTCTAACTTTTTCAGCTTATCCATGGCCATTAGGTACTTAACCTTGTAGTCATCGTCTTTGTTTGTCTTGTATGGTTTGGAGGAAGATCCAACAGCTTTAGACACACATTCAGCAGCTATATGGCCTGTTTTGCCACATTTAAAGCACTCAGCCTTAGTTTTGTCAAATGCCTTCTTCTTGATGGCACCTGATTTCTTTTGCAGCATCTTACCACCAAACTTCTTCTTATTGAATTTTCTGACAAGCATGACAATCATTTGCTCATCATCAAACTCAGCAAGATCTTCACAATCCTCTTCCTCAGACATTTCCTCCATTTCATCATCAGCCTGTTGATCAACTTGTGTGAACACATCACACACCTGATTAACAGGTTGTCTCACGCTGGTCACTAAGGCTGCACCTCTTTTGGACATTTCCAAGGCATTTCTTTTCTGTTGCCTTGATTGTTCATCATTTAACAAGAATCCATAAAGGTTCACAAGATCCATGCCTTTGATGGTTCCTGAGTTTCTAAGGATAGTACAGAAGTAATTCCATTACTTAGGCAGTATGTCCAGAAATTTGTTCACCAAAGTTAAGCTGTCTTTAGTGATCCCAACAACTTTGAGATCATTTATCAAGGCAGTGAACTTGGTGTAGGTTTCAGTGAGTGACTCCTTTGGCTTTGCAAAGAACAGCTCATATTGTCTAACAAGATTGTTGATCCTGTTATCAAATGTGATAGTGAGACCATCATAGACGGTACACAAGTATCCCACATTTCCTTTGCAGTTTTCATTTTCTCAACTTGTTTGAACACATCATCAGGTAAAGAAATAAAAAGGTTGTTCCTGGCTTTTGCATCAAGAGCAACTAGCTTTTTGTCTTCATCAGACCATTGAGCTTTTGCTTTCTCAATAGTCTTGACTTCAGGAACAGCTCCTTCAGCAGCAGGAGTTATAGTAGTGACAGAAGTTGGCACATAGGGACCTTCAATCACTATCTCTGGTAGTTGTACATCCAGATTCTCTAAATAGAGCATCATTCTGCACTTCCAGCCAGAGAAGTTCTGATGATTGAACTTAGGAGCTTTTGCCATTGACCCGATGTCATAGTAAGAAGAAGAACTTGCAGCACTGTTGTCCATGGTGGGAAATAGGGAGTAATGAGAGATCTAGAGTTAACACACACTCTAACCTGCTCTGATACCAGTTGTAGTCCCAAAAGGTTTCCCAAGTATGTTGTTGTAAGCTGTAGAGGGGGGTGAATACAACTATTTAAAATTTCAACACACTTTTCTCAATGTTTGTATATACATATCAACAAATTTTAATTACAAACAGGTTTGAACTGCCGAATGGTTCAAATTGAGATGACAGAATAACAAATAGACAACTAATCTAAAAGACACTCAGACTAGTTACAATGAATTCACTCACTAACATGTACTCACTAATTTTACAAGACAGACAGACAGCTTGAATAAGAACAGCTTGGACACACTCAACTGTTTTATTCTAAGCAGACTTTGCATGCATGAAAACACAATTCTTTGCACGTTCTGGATATCTCTCTCTTGTTATCTGACATTCCTTAGAAGCTTCATTTTATACCTCTCAGAGAATATTGGTGAACCTTCCTCATTGGATGCAGAAATAGTGGAGTGTCTTTCCAAAAAGACAAAACTGTTTTCTGCACATTCTAAAAAAACAACAGTTGTCCCTATGTAGCATAATCTTTGTCTTTTCCTTTTTGTCTCTATTGCAGTTTGCTTTACCTTGAAGAGGAATGTCAACTTCAATCCTTTCCTCTTCTTGTATAGCGATTTTGATATAAGAAATGGTATGTCACTCATTTCAAATATCCACTTTGTCTTCATGTAACAGAACAGCTTGGGCAGTGTAAGCAGCTTCTGATTTTCCACTTAGTCGTCGACTTGTAAATTGATCTTTATGTTCAAGACTTTACTTGAAGACATGGAAACAAATTCCATAATGCGTATAACCTGTTCACAAAGAACAGAATACTTAGTTTTGGTCCAAGCTACTCAACAAACATGAGCAGCGTAGACAATTTATGTCCAGCCTGTCCAACAGAATATGATAGTTTGGGCAATATGCCTAAGTTACAACCAATGTAATAGGGTGAGCAGCTTTGACTAATATTGCAAATACTTATGAGGTTTCAATAAGGCATTAACATGGCCTTAAATTATACCCTCAAGTGCATCAAACAGGTTTGATTAATAATCTCCCCCTAAGATGTATAACAGGTTTGACTGAGGTCTTTTTGTGCCTAACAACTCCTTCCAATGTTCTATTCTCCCATGCATTCTTCAACAACCAAAAAAAAAAAGAGAGAGATAGAGGAAGTAAAAATTCAGAGTAGTTACTTGTGTTGGGGGGGGGGGGGGGGGGAACTTCTACTATCATCATCAACAACCATTACTTCCACATACTTCATTATAATTATTATTGTTATTATTATTAAAATTATTGTTATTATTATTATTATTTAAGCTTCATTAACCCATCAATGATGAATATATGGAGATAGCACCTAACCTTGAATTTATCATCTAAAAGCAATTGAAATAGGTTTATGAACCATATAAAAACATTATTTGGGGTTTAATTTTCGGGTTTGGAGGCATTTATCATTGTTCCAAGATTACTGGAAACATTATTGTTCCTATTCAAAACATAAGAAATAGGGGTTTAAAAAGAGAAACTGAGAATTTAGGAGGTTAAAAGGACTCACTGGATACTTTTCCGGCCGACGAGAAGGCTGGCGTCGGCATGAGACCAAAACGGCAGCAGGCAGTAGCAGGGGGGACCCTTTGTCTTCCTCTCTGTTTTCTTTTCTTTCTAGCAGCAGCCCAAGCAGAAAATTTAGTGAAGGGAGTGGGAGTTGGGCTCAAGGAGTTGGGTTAGTGAAATTTGAAGGAGTATTGGACTGGGTGGATTATGTCTTGGTCAAAGCAAGAGCGGAGAGGAGAGAGCAGCTGACGCTTGGCTCTCTGTCTCTCTCTCTGTCTCTCTCTCTGTCTCTCTCTCTCTCTCTCTCTCTCTCTCTCTCTCTCTCTGTCTCTGTTACTTTTCAACAGCAACAACAAATCAATATGGGGTATGGGTGGGGGTTGCTTAAGTTATTGGGTTGAAAGATAGATTAGTTGGGTTTAAGGCCCAAACCGATTTTTTTATTAATGTGGCCTTAAAGTATTAAGCTTGAGTTTTAAGCATGGGTTATTAAATTTATAGGAGTATGGTGGATTTGGCCACTTTCAAATAAATCATTGTTGTAATGTTAGAATAATAATATAAATTTAATAAAAAACTGTTATTTAATAAAGATTTAATATTTAAGCTAGAAATTCAAGTTAATTAATTTAAATAGCTGAAATAGGTTCGAGACCTATAATTATAGGCTAAATATTCTAAAACTGCAAGATTAACTAATTTGAGTTCTTTTTATCACATATCTAATTAATTATCAATTTACACCATGAACTTTAAAATTTTAGGCCAATCAAGGGATTTTAGTGTTAGATAAATTAAAGTGACAATTAAGCGAGGGCGGTAGTCGAGTTTGGCAGATTCAGATATTTTGGTTGGTCGGGACTTCTTCAAATGTACTTCGAAGGACAATTGGTATCATTGTAAGTAACAGATTTATCTACATGATTAGGTATATGTATTTATGCATATTAGTTATATTCGGTTTATTTACATCACCCTACCATGTTGTTATCAGTTACATCTCTATGATTCGTTCTTGATATATATACCCTACATTTCTGTTATAAATTTATGTCTATGTGTAAGCGTGAATTCCCTGTATGCATACTTATACAATACGATGTAAATTTGGGCGCTGACTCTACTGTGTGTAGGCCGGAAGGGTCAGTTAGCCCCCAAGTTTTTTGGTTAAACCAGCACCAGCTCGGATGAGGGTGTACGGTTTAACCAGCACTAGCTCGGATGAGGGGCGCGTAGGAAATTATTGAACTCATGCTTCATTTCTATTTCATGAATATTTATATATGTACAGTTATGCTCAGTGGCGGGCGGATCTAGAAAAAAATATCATTGGTGGCACAAAAAGAAAGACCAATATATAGTAACATATAAATCAAATGAAAAGTATGATTTCATTAAAGAAGTAAATAATGTATCTTTTACAATTTTTCTCTGCGGCCTTTCATGGTTTGAAATTGATTCGTCTTGATGCATCGTTTCATAGTAGATATCAAGTTCATGGTCAAATAAAATTCTTTTCATTACTGAAGGAGTAGGGGAATACTCCAAAATTCTTGACCTAGATCTTAAGAAAGGTATATCATATCAATTGAATCTGGAATTGAAACTAAAGGAGTAGAACTAACAAGTGGAACATTGTTAGAACCACTTAGGTTCTCTGTTACTGGACGATAACTTTCTTTTTAAAAATTTATCCAAATTAACAATAAATATTTTATAAAACACTTAAACGCACAAAGCAAGTATCAATTAACTAAGTAAACATTTAAAATTAAGTAAACAATTAACAAAGAAAGTATCATTTAACTAAACTCTGAAACACAAAAACATTTAGAATTCGTAGATTCATAAAGCAAGTATCAATCTTATAAAAGTATCAATAAACAAAGCAAAGCAAGTATCATTTAACAAAACAAGTATCAATCTTATATAAGTATCAATAAACAAAGCAAAGCAAGTATCAATTAACAAAACAAGTATCAATCTATAGAAGTTAGAACCTGGAGGAGGATTTGATTTCACACCAATAAGGAAATCAATTTCATACAGAAAATCGCAAGAAGCCAACAAGGAAATCGATTCATTTTTCATACCTCTTTGGCTATGATATTGCAAGAAGAGGAAGATTCGAGAAATTGTTGAATCACTGATTCACAGGAGCAATTTCACGCTGTATTCTCTTCTGAACTATGTTGTTTCTCTACCGGCTTGCCAACGCTTCCCGACAGTGATGGCAACAGGCAGCACCGCAGCAGGATAATCACAACAATGACCAATAGAGAAGGCAAGTAGGAAATGCAATTGATGCCTCGATGGATAAGGGGCAGAACTCTGAAGGCAGCAACGTCGATCGTGTATTCCTGTTTGTCGCCGCTCAATCGCTCACACAGCCACATGCCACAGCGAACGATTAGAAGAAAGAAACATGTTCATACGTCGCTCATAGGTTTTTAATTTTGGGTTGGGTCCCTATTTTAGTTGGCTTGGGTGCACATGTAGAAAACTAAAAAATTTTATACACATTGGGCCTAAATGACGGCCACCACCAGCCAACACTTCCATCCGCCCCTGGTTATGATTTTAAATGTTGTTACTCTCAGGGCGACAGCTTACACCGGTTGAGGGGACTTATTATTTCAGGTGGAGCAGATAAGGGTAAGGCTCCAATATGAGACAACTGACTTTTGTAGACCGAGACGTTATTATTTTATATTGACTTTTGAGGGTCGAGTAGAACCCTAGTTGACATGACATGTAAACTTAAAATTATTTAACGTATTCTAGTTGATGTAATCTATCATGATGGCTGGTTGTTTTATTTATCGATGTATGACTTTAGAAAAATTTAAATTATCTCGTATTTTTTAGGTAAGTTGTATGTGAACTGTGGAAATTTAGTATTCTAAAATATTCTGTTTTTTCACTATATGCATGTCACAACTTAGGATGAATCAAATGTATTTTTTAAAGTTATATGACATGCTTGAAAGGTTGGTAGATGTTGCATATACAAATTGTGAAGGTTTCATTGAATGATAGACGTGACGTCCCCAACCAACTCTACCAAAGAATTATTCGACATGAGACATTCATCCGCAAGAAATATTATCGAAAGATGTTTTAGCATTTTAAAGCCAATATGGGGAATTGGGATAATTCATATTATCCGAATAATTAAAAATAATATAAGATCATGTTGTCTTTTGCATAAATTATACAAGACAAAAAAAATCACAAATGACCCATTTGAGAATGACACTGAATCAAATAAGGGAACCGAAGATGGTGGATATCTAGATGATGATAACATCATTTCTATTGGGACATCCAACGAGCAGATGACATTTAAAAATGATTAATTAGCACAAATTATGTTTGATTCGTGAAGTGCTAATAATTAATAAATTGTATCAAGGACTTGATAACGTTTGATTTTTCATATTTATCATATATTTTTAGAACTTGATGACATTTCATTTTTTAATATTTGTCATGTATTATGTAAAACATGATGACATTTGATTTTAATTGTCATGTATTATATAAAAGTTAATGACATTTTATTTTAAATATTTGTCACGTAATATGTTAATTTTGATGTTTCATATCAAAAATGTGTTATATGTGTGTGTATGTATGTGTATATATATATATATATATATATATATATATATATATATATATATATATATATATATATTATTGGTAAATGAATATCTTGGATGTAAAATTGTCATATTATATGTAGGTATAAGCTGATTTTTGGATATGTGGTGCATGATGATGCCATTAATCTACATAAAAAATTTCAAAGGCTCATTCCAAAAATCGAGGAAGTAATTACATTTTTAATTTTCTGGTCATTTTTAATTACGTTTTTTTAGTTTACATTTTATTTAGTTAAGTTTTTAGTCTACATTTTTATTCATGTGCTCTACTTGATGTCATTAATCTACATTTTTTAGCTAAAGAATTCTAAAGACTTTCATGATCTAATTTGATGCATACACTTAGTAATATCAATTTTATTTTTTGACTTCGTTTGTGTTCTTCAGTTGTTCATATTTATAAATCTAAAAATTGTAAGTTGATCATACCTTATCTATATGATCTTAAATTTAGAGTGTTGTTAGAAATAATTAGGTGAATATATTTACAATGATTAATTTGAGATTTTTAAGTTTTTGCTAATCACGTTACATTTCGTGCTCGATTTTTGGATTTTGAGTTTTAGTTGATTATATGAGCTGAAATTTGTATGGAAATCCAAACTCCAATCCTACAAAAAATAATTTGAGATATACTTCTAGAAAAAAAAACATTTTGTTGTTCTTAGTATATGTTCTTTTTGTTGTTTATAAGCTTTACAAGTCAACTTTTTGTTAATTACATTTTTGTAGTTGATTATATTTTTTTGTTGTTCTTAATAAAGCATTCTAAGTCAAAAAAAATTTTATCAACGTGTTCCTTTAATAAGATTTCTTATATTTTAATGATGTTTAAAAAGAGAATTTCCAATCTTGAAAAAGCTTTTGGTGGCGTTTTGTTCGTTCGTTGAATTTAATACGAAGAAATTAAAATTTAAATTTTAGTTAATAATATGTTTGTTGGTGATAGATAAAAGATAAATTTAATGTTGGTTAAAGATGAATTCATGTGTTATTGGAATGTAATTATGTATAAGTTGGAAGAAATATCAAATTCCTTGTAACAACCCAGCTTTTATTTAAGTCTTTTATTTCGTCTTGATCCAAATAATGTAAATTTAATTACATTATTAATTATGTGATTTAATTAAGTTGATGACTATTTAAAATTTATTTAAATATTTATATTTATGATTTATTGTTAAAAATGATTAAAGATAAAAGAGATGTATTATACAAAAATAGAAATGGGTTAAAATGCACATAAAGTTAAGTTGAGTTGTATAAATTCAAAATAATGACATTAATTGTCATTAACACTAAAAATTTAATCTCTCCTCTCTCTCTCTCTAAACATCATACGGCAACATCATTTTCATCATCAAACAAGCTCATAATTCACATTAATTGAAGAATTTATTCAAGAAGAAGTTACAAGGAGTCCCAATCAACATCAAACTACAAAGAATTTAAGGTAAAATTCATTTATTATTCGAAATATTGTGTTTTGGTTCGGTTTTGAGAAAAACCGAAACCAAAGAATTAAAGTGTGAGATTTAGGTGTTGCATGTATATGAAATTAGTAGATTATGATAAATCCAAGTTAATAGAAGTATTAGAAACAAAAATTTGTGGATTAGATCATTCAAAATAGTGAAGAAATCGAATTTTTATGAAAAAGGATGTTCTTGACAAAATATCCCTATTTTGGATGATCTTACTCAAATTAGGATGTTATTGATAGGGAAAAATGTATAAAAACACTCCAATAATGTTATTATATCAATATATAACATTGCATGTTACTAAAAAGTGTTTTTGGGAATTAATATGAAAAATCCGTATGAAGAACACCAAGAACACCAAGAACAATTTCTGGAAAAATAGCAAGTGTGGGATCCGAATTCGGATGACCCGAATTCGGATGATGTCCCATTTCGGACCACGAAATTCGGATGAAATCCATTTCGGTCCCATACTTCGGATAACAAATAAATATTTTGTTAAGTGTTGGTCCGAACTCGGATGATCCGAGTTCGGATGGTATCAATTTCGGATAATGAACCGAATCCGGATGTGTGCTTGGTCCGAATTGGGATGCCCATTTCGGATGAATCTGAATCCGGATGATTAATTGGTCCAAATTAGATTGGCTATTTCAGATTGGTCCGAATCCGGGTGCCAGATCCGGATTTGTCCGAATCCGGATGATCCGAAATTGGATATCCTATTTTGATATTTTTACAAAATTAAAGAAAAATGAATCAGATGATTAACAGAGTTATCAGTTATCAGAATCAGATAAAATAAAGATTATGAAAAGACATGAAATTGACATGATATTATCATGAATGATCTTGATCAGGTTCAGTATATTCTGAACAAAGATTTAAAGACTTAAAGACTTGAAAGCGGGTCTCTGATTTGAAAAGAATTGACAGATTACAGATTGACAAAATCCTGAGATAACTCAGGTGGCAGATTCATATATCTGTTTGACCAAGACCCAGACCTGTGAGTTATAGATATTCAGATTGATCATGCATAGATCCGGTTGAGATATATTGATGTTGTTAGATTTATTGACATTCATTTATCAGCTGAATTGAGACCTGTGCACACCATGGTTGGGTGTTGCCCAGTGAATCATGATAGCTATTTGATTATCTTTTCATATTGCATTTAATATTGTTTCAGACTTTGCTTTATGATTCATTGTTATCATGACTTCTAAGACATATGTTTCCATTATTGATCAGACATTTGATAGAATTGATTCAGCTTGACTAGCCCTTATGGTCTATTGTTCTAGACCCGGCTATTTCACCAGTTCTTATGAACTTGGTAATGACCTCCGATGTTCCGCCATATTGACTTACTGGTAGCTAGCCCAGTATGTGGCTGATCCCCACGATTTAAGCGTGAGTGTGGCTTGAACATCATCCGATTCTATGATCTATATCTCAATCATGAGGGCTGTAGCGGCAGCCAAGACATATCACGCTAAGATTAATGACTCCGCTTGACACGCATGTTGATATTGAAAATCTATAAACTCACTAAGCTTTGCTTACAGATGTTGCATTAATATTTTACAGGAAAAGCTAAAGGAAAATCACCTGCAGGACCTAGTACTTAGGTCATTCAAGATCCAAGTTTTGAAGCTTTCTTAGACCACTACTCAACAAATCTTTCTGGTACTGATTGGAAGACAACAATTGTGGTGGTTCTGGGTAGACTTGATGTAATGTATAATGTTATGATTAGATTAGATGTTACCCTTTTATAACTTTATTTTGAAATATGTAAACTTAATCCTAATCTTGTATGTACATGTAATTTTATTATTCCGCAATTTAATTACCCTATTTTAGTATGGTTGATATCGTATTGCTATTTGTGGGACCTAGACTCTGAGGACTGACCCGGAAGGGGTGGTCTTCACAGGATGGTATCAGAGAACTAGTTTGAGTGAATCAAGTATTACGTGAGTATACTTGATCTCAAACTGAAGCAATACATATGTATCAATCATTTAGGTGGTTTGAACTGAGATAGGATGTACAGACTGTTAGGATGGGAAAAAGGGTACATAGATCTAAGTCTATAAACTGATAGTTAATTGATTTTAATTTTCAGTAGAAGATGTCAGGATCAGGATCAGGTGATATTCCCAGCAACATGAATCCACAACAAATGTTTGAAATGATGCAACAACTTCTAGCCCAACACTCAGAACAACAGAACAAAATAATGCAAGAACAGTTTCAGGCCAGAGATGAGGCCGAAGCTAAAAGACGTGAAGAAAAGAAAAATAAGAGAAAAGAAAAGCAAGTCCAGACTAATGAATCTGATTCTGATAACTCTACCCCAGAAACGCAAACTGCTCAGCCAAAAGGCTGCAAGTTTAAAGATTTTAAAGCCAGCGGTGCCCTTCGAGGGTACAGTTAATCCGATTCAGGCGATGGATTGGATTAGTCACACTGAAGAAATCTTCAGGATTTCTGATTGTTTAGACTCGAAGAAAGTAAGTTATGCGTCTACACTATTTGTGGGAGCTGCTCGTGCCTGGTGGAAAACCCAGCGAAGTATCTATGGTGAGGAGGTGATTCAGACTTTAGAATGGGAGCAGTTTCTTGATATGTTCAACGCAAAATATTGTCCGATCGACCAACAAGATAAGATGGAAGTCCAATTAATGCAGCTGACTCAGGGGACAAAGACTGTTGATGAATATGAGCACGAATTCTCAAGACTATGCGGCTACTCTTCCTATCAAGTAGCTACCGAGGAAAGAAAGATGAATAGATTTCGTGTAGGACTTAATCCAAGATACAGACATCCGATGAGCGCTATCAAATATAAGAGTTATCTGGAAATGGTAGAAGCAGCGAGACAGATCGAGCGAGGATACTTAGAGTACGGTGATCAGCTCTATGCTCCGTCTACTAACCCGATGAATCCGTCTCCTCCAAAGAAACAGCGATTTGGCAGATTCTTTAGGCCGAATAAGTCTCAGTCCCAACAATCTCAGCATAGTTCACAACAGAAAGCACAAGTTTACTCCCTCACGAACGAGCCACGATTCTGCAAGCGATGCAGAAAGTCACACATGGGGTTGTGCAATCCAGAAGATGTTACTTGCTTTGCGTGCAATATGATCGGTCACAGCAGTGAGGAATGTCCACAGCAGGGACGGGGATGTGCGAAATGTGGTAAGAAAGGACACTTCATGTACCAGTGTCGAAGCGGGCAACGTTATCAGTCTCAATCATCCGCAGGAGGTTCTACAGGGAAAAGTTCTGCTGCAACGCCGACTGCACGGACTCGAGCTTTCCAAATCACAGCCGAGGAAGCAAAAGAAACACCTGACGTAGTTACCGGTATGTTTCTGCTTAACTTTATTCCTGCCCGAGTACTATTTGATTCCGGCGCAAGTCGTTCCTTCATATCGACTTCTTTTGCACAAAGATTACATAAGTCTCCATCAAAGCTATCTGTGATACTAGACATTGAGACAGCTAGTAACAATTTTGTTATGGCTGATTCCGTTTATCGTAATTGCACACTACTTGTTGATAATATCGTATTCAATCTCGACCTCATCCCGATTCCGTTAAAAGAATTTGACGTCATCATCGGCATGGATTGGCTAATGAACAACGAGGCTACAATTATCTGCAACCGGCGAGTCATCAGAATCAAGACTTCAGACGGCCGAGTACTTGAGATCAAGGGCGAGAAGCGAAAAGGTGATCACTGCTTCATTTCTGTTGATAAAGCTTATAAGTATCTATCCAAGGGTCGCGAGTCCTATCTGTGCTACGTTTTATCTGAATCCAACTCTGAAAAGAAATCGTTGTCTGATATTCCTATCGTCTGTGAGTTCCCAGATGTATTCCCTGACGATATTTCCGGAGTGCCACCGGAACGTCAAGTCGAGTTCAGTATTGACTTGGTTCCTGGTGCGGCTCCTATCGCAAAAGCTCCATACAGACTTGCACCTGCAGAAATGCAAGAAATGTCTAAGCAACTGCAAGAGCTGTTAGAGAAAGGGTTTATCCGACCGAGTTCTTCTCCGTGGGGTGCACCAGTTCTATTTGTTAAAAAGAAAGACGGAACCTTCCGTATGTGCATCGACTACCGCGAGTTGAACAAGGTTACCATAAAGAATAAATATCCTCTGCCCAGGATTGATGATCTGTTTGATCAACTACAAGGAGCTAGTTATTTCTCAAAGATAGATCTCCGTTCTGGGTATCATCAACTGAAAGTAAGAAATGAGGATATACCAAAGACAGCTTTCCATACAAGATACGGTCATTACGAATTTCTCGTAATGCCTTTCGGACTGACGAATGCACCAGCGGCGTTCATGGATCTCATGAATCGTGTGTGCAGACCAATGTTGGATAAATCAGTTATCGTGTTCATAGACGATATTTTGATTTACTCCACAACGGAGGCTGATTCCGTTCATCTGCGGCAATTGCTAGAGTTATTAAGAAAAGAAAGACTCTACGCAAAGTTTTCTAAGTGCGAATTCTGGCTCAGACAGGTATAATCTCTATTATATATGTCTTGAGCTGTTTCCTTAACTATTCTACGATTCACATCAGAACTTGAATTTCTATCTTGATTATCTTATAGATTCAATTCCTTGGCCATGTCGTTTCTGGCGAAGGAATATCCGTTGATCCGTCAAAAGTCGAGGCTGTTCAGAAGTGGCAAACACCTCGCAATGCCTCCGAGATAAGAAGTTTCCTTGGATTGGCCGGTTATTATCGGCGATTCATAAAAGATTTCTCAAAGATTGCTGTGCCGCTTACAATGCTAACACGAAAGAATACTCCTTTCGTTTGGACCAATAAACAGCAAGAGGCATTCGATATTCTGAAGCAAAAGTTGATTCAAGCGCCAATCCTAGCCTTGCCAGAAGGTAATGATGATTTCGTTGTCTATAGCGATGCCTCTGGTACTGGCTTAGGATGTGTTCTAATGCAAAGGGGAAAAGTAATTGCCTATGCTTCAAGGCAATTAAAAGACTATGAGAAAAGTGCACGATCTCACGATCTTGAGTTGGCTGCTGTTACCTTTGCACTAAAGATCTGGCGTCACTATCTATATGGGACTCGGTGTCAGCTCTACACCGATCATAAGAGTCTCAAATACCTTTTCACTCAAAAAGATTTGAACATGAAGCAGCGTCGGTCCTTGGAGCTTATCAAGGATTATGACTGCGAGATCTTATATCATCCCGGCAAAGCAAATGTTGTCGCGGATGCGTTGAGTAGAAAAGTATATCCAGAAAAGTGCTGTTATGCTCTAACTCCAGTCATATTCTCTTCTGATCTTATTGAAGACATCCGAGTTGCTCAAGCTGAAGCATTAAAAGAAGAGAATATTGATTCTGAAAATCTAAAAGGGCAACTACAATTTCTAACTATGAATCATTTGGGACTTCACTGTTTCAAGGGAAACCGAATCTGGATTCCTAAATATGGTTCTATTCGTAGCACTCTTCTGTCCGAAGCTCATCAGTCCAAGTTATCTATACATCCTGGCAGCTCAAAGATGTATTTTGATCTGAAAGCCGATTACTGGTGGCCAGGAATGAAGAAAGACATCGGTAAGTGCGTTGAAAGCTGCAGAGTATGTCAGATGGTTAAGGCAGAACACCAGAAGCCCTTTGGGGATATGCAACCACTGCCAGTTCCTGAATGGAAGTGGGAGCATATAACTACGGACTTCATTACGAAGCTGCCAAAGACCAAAAGACAACACGACTCCATTTGGGTAGTCGTGGATCGTTTAACGAAATCAGCACATTTCATACCGATGAAAGAAACATATTCCCTCGATAGATTGGCACAGATATACATCACTGAAATAATTTCACGACATGGTGTGCCGAAATCTATCGTATCAGATCGTGATAGTCGTTTCACATCCAGATTCTGGCAAGCTCTACAAGACGGAATGGGTACTCGAATCTCTATGAGTACAGCTTATCATCCAAATGCAGATGGCCAGAGTGAGCGTACTATCCTAACTCTCGAAGATATGCTTCGTGCCTGCATTCTTGATTTAGGTGGTAACTGGGATGACCACTTGCCGTTGGTCGAATTCTCTTACAACAACAGTTATCATTCTACAATCAAGATGGCTCCTTTTGAAGCTTTGTACGGAAGAAAATGCAGAACTCCTACCTGTTGGCGCGAAACAGGTGATCGCCAATAGCAGGACCTGCCCTTCTACAGTTGACTCATGAAAAGATTCAACTTGTTCGAAGAAATATTCTTGAAGCTCAAAGCAGGCAGAAGTCATATTATGACAACCGGCACAGATCAATCAGTTTTGCAGTTAACGATTGGGTGATGCTGAAAGTATCTCCAATGAAGAATGTGGTACGGTTCATTAAAAGAAACAAGTTAGCTCCGAGATTTATTGGTCCGTTCAAGATTGTGGAAAAGATTGGAAATCAGTCTTACCGTCTTGATCTACCAGCGGACTTAGCTGGAATACATCCTGTATTCCATGTTAGTCACTTGAGAAAAAGTTTAGCTGACGAAAGAGAAGTTCAAATACCACACGTTAACTTGCAAATAGATGAGAAGCTTAGAGTGGTTGAAGAGCCAGAATGTATTCTGGACTCGAAGACTAAGAAGCTACGAAACAAAGAAATACAGATGGTGCTCGTCCGGTGGAAACACCACAAAGGTTCGCATCAGTCTTGGGAATCCAGAGATGTTATGAAAGCTACATATCCCAGTCTGTTCGAACATAGCTAACTTCGGGGACGAAGTTTGTGCGTGGTGGAGCCCATTCTGTAACAACCCAGCTTTTATTTAAGTCTTTTATTTCGTCTTGATCCAAATAATGTAAATTTAATTACATTATTAATTATGTGATTTAATTAAGTTGATGACTATTTAAAATTTATTTAAATATTTATATTTATGATTTATTGTTAAAAATGATTAAAGATAAAAGAGATGTATTATACAAAAATAGAAATGGGTTAAAATGCACATAAAGTTAAGTTGAGTTATATAAATTCAAAATAATGACATTAATTGTCATTAACACTAAAAATTTAATCTCTCCTCTCTCTCTCTAAACATCATACTGCAACATCATTTTCATCATCAAACAAGCTCATAATTCACATTAATTGAAGAATTTATTCAAGAAGAAGTTACAAGGAGTCCCAATCAACATCAAACTACAAAGAATTTAAGGTAAAATTCATTTATTATTCGAAATATTGTGTTTTGGTTCGGTTTTGAGAAAAACCGAAACCAAAGAATTAAAGTGTGAGATTTAGGTGTTGCATGTATATGAAATTAGTAGATTATGATAAATCCAAGTTAATAGAAGTATTAGAAACAAAAATTTGTGGATTAGATCATTCAAAATAGTGAAGAAATCGGATTTTTATGAAAAAGGATGTTCTTGACAAAATATCCCTATTTTGGATGATCTTACTCAAATTAGGATGTTATTGATAGGGAAAAATGTATAAAAACACTCCAATAATGTTATTATATCAATATATAACATTTCATGTTACTAAAAAGTGTTTTTGGGAATTAATATGAAAAATCCGTATGAAAAACACCAAGAACACCAAGAACAATTTCTGGAAAAATAGCAAGTGTGGGATCCGAATTCGGATGATGTCCCATTTCGGACCACAAAATTCGGATGAAATCCATTTCGGTCCCATACTTCGGATAACAAATAAATATATTGTTAAGTGTTGGTCCGAACTCGGATGATCCGAGTTCGGATGGTATCAATTTCGGATAATGAACCGAATCCGGATGTGTGCTTGGTCCGAATTGGGATGCCCATTTCGGATGAATCTGAATCCGGATGATTAATTGGTCCAAATTAGATTGGCTATTTCAGATTGGTCCGAATCCAGGTGCCAGATCCGGATTTGTCCGAATCCGGATGGTCCGAATCCGGATGATCCGAAATTGGATATCCTATTTTGATATTTTTACAAAATTAAAGAAAAATGAATCAAATGATTAACAGAGTTATCAGTTATCAGAATCAGATAAAATAAAGATTATGAAAAGACATGAAATTGACATGATATTATCATGAATGATCTTGATCAGGTTCAGTATATTCTGAACAAAGATTTAAAGACTTAAAGACTTGAAAGCGGGTCTCTGATTTGAAAAGAATTGACAGATTACAGATTGACAAAATCCTGAGATAACTCAGGTGGCAGATTCATATATCTGTTTGACCAAGACCCAGACCTGTGAGTTATAGATATTCAGATTGATCATGCATAGATCCGGTTGAGATATATTGATGCTGTTAGATTTATTGACATTCATTTATCAGCTGAATTGAGACCTGTGCACACCATGGTTGGGTGTTGCCCAGTGAATCATGATAGCTATTTGATTATCTTTTCATATTGCATTTAATATTGTTTCAGACTTTGCTTTATGATTCATTGCTATCATGACTTCTAAGACATATGTTTCCATTATTGATCAGACATTTGATAGAATTGATTCAGCTTGACTAGCCCTTATGGTCTATTGTTCTAGACCCGGCTATTTCACCAGTTCTTATGAACTTGGTAATGACCTCCGATGTTCCGCCATATTGACTTACTGGTAGCTAGCCCAGTATGTGGCTGATCCCCACGATTTAAGCGTGAGTGTGGCTTGAACATCATCCGATTCTATGATTCTATATCTCAATCATGAGGGCTGTAGCGGCAGCCAAGACATATCACGCTAAGATTAATGACTCCGCTTGACACGCATGTTGATATTGAAAATCTATAAACTCACTAAGCTTTGCTTACAGATGTTGCATTAATATTTTACAGGAAAAGCTAAAGGAAAATCACCTGCAGGACCTAGTACTTAGGTCATTCAAGATCCAAGTTTTGAAGCTTTCTTAGACCACTACTCAACAATCTTTCTGGTATTGATTGGAAGACAACAATTGTGGTGGTTCTGGGTAGACTTGATGTAATGTATAATGTTATGATTAGATTAGATGTTACCCTTTTATAACTTTATTTTGAAATATGTAAACGTAATCCTAATCTTGTATGTACATGTAATTTTATTATTCCGCAATTTAATTACCCTATTTTAGTATGGTTGATATCGTATTGCTATTTGTGGGACCTAGACTCTGAGGACTGACCCGGAAGGGGTGGTCTTCACATTCCTATACCGAAGAATTTGAGGACAAATAGCTAAAATTAACCCTTTTATCTTTATTTTTACTGAATTTATGAAATCCAACTCTTTTAGGGGGCGTTTGGTTCGCTGGAATCTGGGGGAATTGGAAGGAAAGGGAATCCAATTCCAGCGAATTCCAGTGTTTGGTTCACCAACTGAAAGGAATTGGAATCCTTTCATTTATAAATTTTCCTTTGAATGGTGGAAAATAGGATTCCTTCAAATGTGGGAGGGAATTAAAATCCTTTCAAGGGGGGAAAGTGGTCAGTTACCAAAATACCCCTGAAATAACCCTACTTCCTCATCATACGTTCTTTCCTTCTCATCCCCTCCCTTCTCCAGACTCCAGCCACACTCTCCCTTTTCTCTGGAAAGCATCTTTTCCGGCGCAGGTTCCTTCTCCGGCGGCGACGGCCTCTTCCTTCTCCGGCGGCGACAGCGGCGATCTTCTCCGGCGACAGCGCGGCTTCGGCGACAGAGGTGAGTTCTTCTTGATTTTCGATCTGTTTTTTTTCGGCGACATATGTATGTTCGATCTGTTCTTCTTCGGCGACATATGTTCGATCTATTCGATCTGTTCTTCTTCCTCGATTCGTTTTTTTTATGTTCGATCTGTTCTTTCATCTTTATTTTGTTCGATCTGTTTATTTCATCTTTATTTTGTATGTATTTATTTCGATCTGTATGTGTTTATTTCGATCTGTTTATTTCATCTTTATTTTGTTCGATGTGTTTATTTCATCTCGATTCTGATGGATCTGTTTCCTTTTGAAATATGTTTGTGTTCTTTCTATCTGTTCTTTCTAGAAATGAAAAAATCATATGTATGTGTTTATTTCTTCAAGGTTTGTTTTATTTGAAAGATTAGTTTGCATTTGAACCATGGTTTGTATTATTTATTTTTCTGCAATCATTGGACTGTTGCTGCGATTGTGTGCATGAATCTATTTCTTCATGGTTTGTTTTCTTTTAAGATATCTTTTTCTATTTATAAAGCATTTACTTTCTGTTAATTATTTGAAAGATAGTTTGTATTTAAGATGTTTTTGTTATTTGAATATTGTGTTCATATGTTAATTAGTTAAAAGATTTTATTTGAAAGATTGTTAACTCTTTTTGGTTTCAAATGAAGCCTATTGAACAGGAAAAATGTATGGACTTAATTTAACATCACGCAATCGTAGACAGAGACAAATGTCATTGATCTTAATATGGTGGAATGTGGTTGTGCACATTGTTATGATCCTTTTGTTAATGATGTTGAAAAGGCATAGAGACGACGTATTAGAAGGTTTACGTCAAATGTTGATCGATATCCAATTCTACATAGGTATGTTTATGAGAGTGACATTATGTCCATCTCTCAAATTAGGATGTCTCGAAGGTGTTTTACGAAGTTGTGTCATACGCTTGAAACATACGGAGGGTTAAAAGCAACTAGGAATATGAATATTGATGAACAAGTTGCCATTTTTCTTCATATTATTGCTCACAATGTTAAGAATCGGGTCATTGTATGTCGCTTTCATCGTTCGGGAGAAACAATTAGTAGGCAATTTGCTCGAGTTTGTAATGCGGTGATTCGATTGCATTCCCGTTTGCTTAAGAAACCGGAACCCGTTCCCGATAACTCTACCGATCCAAGATGGAAATGGTTTAAGGTACATTTAAATAGGAATATGTTATTTATAGTCTTTGTTAAATTCTTATACAACTATAATGACAATTTCTTATATCTTTGTTATAGAATTGTCTAGGAGCTTTAGATGGAACATATATAAAGTGTTTAGTCTCAAATGAAGAAAAGCCTAGATATAGAACAAGAAAGAATGATATTGCAACAAACGTTCTAGGGGTATGTTCACAAGATATGCAGTTTATATATGTGTTAACGGGATGGGAGGGCTCGGCCGCAGATGGTAGAGTTCTTCGAGATGCTCTTCTTAGACCACATGGATTAAAAGTTCCAAGACCGGGTATGTTAACATACATATTAAGTACAAGTTAATAAGTATAAATGGTTATTAATTACAATTCTTATTTAGGTTATTATTTGGTTGATGCCGGATACACAAATGGGGAGGGTTTTCTAGCCCCGTATAGAGGGCAACGATATCATTTAAATGAATGGCGTGATGGACACCAACCAACTACACCAAGGGAATTCTTCAACATGAAACATTCATCGGCAAGAAATGTGATCGAAAGATGTTTTGGTATTTTGAAAGCAAGATGGGGTATTTTAAGGGACAACTCATATTATCCGGTTGAAACAAAAAATAAGATTATAATGGCATGTTGTCTCCTTCATAACTATATAAGACAAGAAATGGAGGTAGATCCACTTGATAACGAAATGGAAGTAGATGAGGGAACGGGAGATATTGGACTTGAAGACATGGATAATATTAGTTCTATTGGGACTTCAAATGAATGGACTACGTTTAGAGATAGTTTAGCCGAGTCTATGTTTGCATCTAGAGGCGTAACCAATTAAAATTGTTAGCTTGTTTATCTCTTTCTATTTCTAATGTATTGAAATTGTTGGATTGATTATCTATTTCTAATGTATTGAAATTGTTGGATTGATTTTATATATTTCTAATGTATTGAAATTGTTGGATTGATTATCTATTTCTAATGTATTGAAATTGTTGGATTGATTTTATATATTTCTAATGTATTGAAATTGTTGGATTATGTATTTCTATGTTTATAGGTATGACAAGTCAAATTAGGCATTATAAGGTATGGACAAATATTGAAGAAGCAAAGCTAGTTGAGGCTTTGGTAAACATGACAAATGCGGGAGGATTTAAAGCGGATAATGGTTTCAGATCTGGATATTTACAACATCTTGAGCAAGCGATGAAAGAATCACTTCCAGAGTCGGGCATTCTAGGAAAGCCACATATCGAGTCAAAGATAAAAACAATGAAGAAGGATTGGCAATGTGTTTATGATATGATCAATGGTTCAAACACTAGTGGGTTTGGCTATGATGCCGAAAAACACTGTGTTACTGCGGAGACTCCAGTATGGGAGGCGTACCTCCAGGTAGATTGTTATAAACTTTATCTTTTTGTTGTTTATAAAGAAGTGGCTACATGGAAATATTTTTTTGTCTTTCTATAAAAATTATAATGTTTGTAAATAGGTTCATAAAGAAGCGAGTAGATGGAAACACAAAACATTTCCTTACTACGAAGACCTTTGCATTGTTTTTGGAAAAGATCGAGCACAAGGAAATAGAGCTAAAGACTTTGTTGAGATGGAGCAAGAGGTGAACGTAGAAGAAGAAATGCTAGACTTGGAGGATGATGTTCGTGATGCGGAAGAAGTTAGTCGTAATACAAACTTGCAAGGTGATGGGACTTCACCAAGTGTTCATTCCAAGAAGCGAAAAAGTCGATCCGATGATGGATTCAACGATGCGGTTGACTCGATTACAGAGAGTCTGAAAGAAATATCGAAGGACATAACTCAAGGAATTGGATTCTATTTCCTTCCCCTGCCAACCAAACATCCATTGGAATCAGATTCAAATTCCTGACAGATTCCAATTCCTTGACAGATTCCAATTCCCTCAGAAACATTCTGCGAACCAAACGCCCCCTTAGAGTTTTAATCCAGAGACTACCATTCAAAGAACTAAACTGAACCGCCACCGCCGTCTTCTCCACCACCACCACAAGGGCCGCCACATCTATCAATGATCAGATGTTGATAACGAGAACTCTCTCTGCAACGCACCTAATCGAAGATCTCTCCACACGTACCTATCGATGACCAGATCTCGAACAAGAGACCAAATTGACGCAGACCAAAGGATTTCGAATTCATCTGGTACAGTTTCAATTTCATTTCTGTATTCTCGAACAACATACTAGATCTCCTTTGATTTTTGAGTTCTATACTCGATCTAATCTTACGCTTCTCGATCCGATCTCCTTTGATTTTTGATTTTTTGCAGAAATAAAGCACGTTGTTGGCAACAATATAGATACGATATAGCATATATGATAATTTATCATGGTTCATCACCTATGCAATATAGTTCAAACATATATTTCACCTATGGCGTCAATGACCTTGGTCACCTATGATAATATAAGGGGCTGTTTGATAACAACTTAATGGACTTAATCAAAAAATTTTGGTCAGCCCACTTAAAATAAGTTTTGTTTGATATAGGAGATCGAGGTAGGAGAGGATAGGAGGGGGATTAGATCAATTTCATAGAAGGAAATATAGGAGATCGAGGTAGGAGAGAATCACCATTTACTACCATGGATCTGTGGCTTTGAGCCTTTGACGGAAGGTTGAAGATTCTGGATGGGTTTAGGTCCTTTCAATTTTTTTTACTTTTACATTTTTGTTTATTTGTTTGTTTAGAAATTCCATGTCAACATTTATGTGTTAAAATAAATTTAAAACCAGTGCCACGCTATTTTTTGACAGGTTTCAAGTTACAGATTGCATAACGTTGTGTTCCATAACCATGGAAATGGAAGGAATCATATGGGAAAGGAAAGAAATAGGAAGAAATCAAACATTAAACATGTTCTTTTGATGTTTTTTACAGAGGAAAGGAAAGAGAATGAACGGAAATCACCCTAAATTTCAATCATCCCACTTTTGGGAAGATCGAAGATTTTTAACTAGAGAGCATCCAAACGTGTTCTTCATTCTCTGATACTTTTCGTTCCTTTCTCTTCTTCTCCTTTACTTTCTCTCTCAAAGATTTCCTTTCCTCTCCTTTAATGAGTTTTCTATGAAACAAAGCGTAAATGTTTAATAAAATATGAGTTGAATACGATAAAGGGTACAAAATAAAATATATTGCTACAATAACAAACAAAAAACAAAGTGAGAATAGGTTGTTATTTTATGCAATAAACCGTTTTTTTCTTTCCCAATTGAAAAGAAACGCTTCAGCCTCCTTCACGCTTCAGGTCTCCTCCATCTTTCCCGTTGCCATTGTCGGTCTCCATCTTTGTCCTCCGATTTCCAGATTGCCGGTATCCATCTCTCCATCTCTCTATCAGTTATGTTCTGCGGGATATGATTCTCTCCGGCGCCCTGACTCACGCCGCGGTTGACCCCTCTATGCCGCCGACTAACCTCACTCCGTCGCCGGATTATTTATCTTCAGGTATTTTTTTTTCTTTTTTCTCTTAAACAAATTACCCAACTTGTTCTTTTGATGTTCTTTTTTCTTTTTTGATGCCTCTGTTTCTGCCGGATGTTTTTTTTATTTCTTAAACAAAAATACTTGATCCGAATGTTTGGGGATTAGTTTAATTGCTGTTGCTAAGTCTTTTGATGCTTAGATGATGTTGCTAGTACATGATCATTTTAAGGATAGGCCGTGCTCTGTTTGTGGTTTGGATGCCAGGCCTGTGATGTCTTGGGGCTGATTTGAGTTTTCTTTCTGCTGCTATATATGGCTGCTAATTCTAGGCTTTAAGAAGTAACAAAAGTGCTTCTAATTATAATCAATAACGGATTTGCAACAAAATTGATTTTTCAAGAAGACCCATCTATGGCAAAATGAAGTACAACATTTCTGATTATAATTCGTTTCTGATCAAAATCAACATCAAAACTCCCTCAAGCACTGAATTTTTCAAAACACCCATTTGCAGGAACACAGTCTATTCAATTTAAAGTAATAAAAATAAAACAAGGCATAAAGGATAATTTTGATATGAACTGTTGATACAACCTTTCTTTCTGTTTTTCATTACATACTTACATATTAGGCTGCTGATACAACCTTTCTTTCTGTTTCAATTCAGTCAGCACACACACTTGATTTATTTCTTGATTTAAAGGTTGTTGGGGCTGCTGTGTGCTGATATTTGCTGCTGTTTTCCAGCACACAAAACACACAAATTACTGGAATTTCAATAAACTATTGGGGGGCTGCTGCTATGCTAATATTCTTTCTGTTTTTCAACCCCAATATACAACACACATACCAATTGTTGCTGCTGTTTTATTGCATATAAAACAAACCCAACTGTATATAAGTCACACAGACATACTAATTGACTTGCTGCAGCTTCTAAATGCATACAAAACACACACATATATACATCTTAATGTTGTTGTTTCAATTTAAAACACACACACAAGTCGATCTATTTTGTTGTTAAGGTGTTGCTGCTATTCTTCTGGACTTGATGATTCTTGACTTGGTGATTCTTGTTAAAACACACACACAAGTCAATCTATTTAAAACACACACACACACACAAGTCAATGCATATAGAACACACACACATTGTATGAATGGGGTTGTGGATTTGATGATTCTTGTGTTTATTTTTTTGTTATTTATTTGGCTATTCTTCTACTCCCCTACCTTGATGATTATTTGTTTAGGTAATCTCTATGCAGTTAATAGCGTCTCGCGGTCCAATAGCGGTCAAGACCGCTATTTGCTATCGCGGTTATTGCGGTGATATATCGGTGATATAGCGGTATATTATTTATATATATATATAATCATAATCATAATCATAGACATAAAGAACATAATATGAAGAACTAAAATCCTAAAAGAACATAAACATAAAGAACAAAAGTCATAAAGAACTAAAATCATAAAGGTCATAGAATCAAACAACACATTAAACAAACAAAGATAAACAAGATATAGCATTACTTTATATAGTATTAAACAAAGTATTAAAGATTTAACAAAATATAGCTTAAAGAATGATCGATCTGGACTGCTCCTCCAAATAGCGGTAAATAGCGGTCCTAAATAGCGGTAAATAGCGGCAAATAGCGGTAAATAGCGCCGCTATTCGCGGAACCGCTATTTAGCAACGCTATTTAGGACCGCTATTTTTTCAAGGACCGCTAACCGCTATAGCACCGCTATAGCGGCGCAATTAACTGCCCAGGGTAATCTCTTATTGCTATGATGTATGTGTGTGTTTGTAATGAAAGTTTTTATTGACTTTGATGACCAAATAAAAGAGTTGATGTTTAATAATTTGTAATGTATATGTTGAGAGTTTTATACTAATATATTTTATTAAATTATTTATTTTTATTAATTTGTAATCTTCATTCAGACCCAATGTTATTAAAGGCCTGCGCCTCTGCGACTAAGTCCCTCAGGCCAGGCCATTTCAGGCTTGACGCCTTTAAGATGTTCAGGAGCGCCGTGTACGACTAGTCCTAGGGAGTTAGTCGAGGGCCTTGTTTCATAAACATCTATTAGGATTTTAAGACATAATACATAGTTTGCATGGTCAATTATACCCCCTTAAACATCAAAGGTTGCCTATTAGAAGGTTAACTTCGGCCTTCTGGTTTGCCTTACGCAATCTTTGGAACATTTTACTTTGTTTCCACTACTAATAATTATGGTTTGAGGTAGTGTATTTGATATTATATCTATAATTCTACACAATATGCTTTTATTTAGTCTTTATGGTGACATTGTCATGTAAAGTATTTTTTAAATTTCAGTTGGTTCACTTTGCTCGGGCCCTCGCCTTTTTGCGCCTCTCGACTAAGTCCCTAATCAAGGCATCTCGCCTCGAGTGCGACTTTTGCTTTTAATAACATTGTTCAGACCAAATTTTGATTGAAAAAACAAACAGATTTATAATTCAGACAGAAGGTTAAACATGTCATGTTATTTTATTCGGTCTGTTTATTCAGCAAACAATCAAACAATAATTATCTATTAAGTTATTTCTCTTTTAGCATTACTTAATACAAACAACACTCTAAATCCAGACAACACTTAATGGAAGATGCTAACAAACAACCCCTAAGTTAGATTTTTGTTACTATTTCTACAATACATATATCACTTATTGTTCTTTCTATTTTTTCTTACTAAAACTTGGCGTTAATGCTTGGTCTTTTTGATCCTAATCCGTCTGACAAAGGAGAAGAAGTTAATACATCCATTGTAAGCTTTCAAATTTACCATCCTTAGTATATTAACTTAATAACTTGAATCATTGTGTTTTGGTTGGTTGTATGCTATAATCGTTAACTGCATAATTTATTGGTTTCAATCTTGGCTTTGATTTGTTAATTTGCTTTATTAATCGTCAATTGGCATTTCTTAGTGAATAAAATATGGTTTGTGATTCAGTGAAGTGAGTTTTTTATTTGTTTTGTTGACCTGAAGTGTGGATATGTTTTCATATTGAAGTATGTAGGTGTTCACAGGCTTGATCTCAACAACTTTCTTTGATTATATTGGAATTGAAAGATACAAATACATATAGTGATGGTACTGATTTTCAAGGTTGGCTTGTCCGTTAGTTATAAAAATGGTATTTGGTGATCAAACAATTTAAGCGTTGTAGATATTAAAATTGAAGTTATGTTTGTTCTCGTGAATAACAGTGGTGCTGATATTTTGATATTTCAGATTTTGATTGAAAATTTGATCATCACTACTAACATTTTGGCTAATTGTCCACCTGATGTGTTAGGATCTCAAATAACAAGAACAAACATGCGGTATTAGTAGTGGTCCAATTTGTATTTTTTGATCAATTCGATTGCAGAGCTCCTTTGAGCCCGATGGTAAGGTCCAGTGATTCTTCATATTTTGATCGGAAAAGTTAATCTTGTAGCTTTTGTGTTGTTTTAGATACTTTCTTCGAGTTATTGTAGTAAGACTTGCTCTAGTTGCATTTTCTTTGATCAATCGTTTGGTGGGCTTTATTAAATCATGTGAAAAGGTAGGACTTTTAGTGTCAAATATAATGTTTTTTTCTCATGAATCATTTCAATCACTTCATGAAGAATGCAACTTTTTTAAGATTAAATGGTGTTGATCAGTTACTTGAATTTAACCAGTCAAGGCCTCTAAAGGCGTTGTAAGGCGCCGTATGTCACTCCCTTACTCTCATCTCTCAAAATGGTGATTCATAGTGAAATGTATAAACCATTTACGATAGGTAAAGGCATTGCAGGTTATTAACTTCATAGCTTCTTCAATTTATACCAACTTGTACATGATTGTTTATGTATCAGCTTGTATTGTTTGCCATATTTGTTTTGAGATACAATGACATGGTTTACTGCTTTATAAACGCCATATATATTGTAGGCCACTGGTTTTTGACGATTATAATTATAACACCACTCTGCGTATCACCCTAATTATCTCTTTTAGTGATTTAGATTTGAAGCTTACAGGGAACCAATTATTAATTATGGATGTTGTACTTTGAGTTGGTTGTCGGTTATAACATTGAAACAATGATCTAGCCCCTGTTTTGACATCTTGTAGAAATGAAAAATAAATTAAGCATGTGTATCTTTTTGCATGATGTAGGAGCATATGTAATTTGTGTTTATTGAAATATTACCGACTAAAGGGTTGCAGTCAGGTTTGAATAACTAATCTATCTGGTTGTAGCGAGCGTGACGTCCTTGAATGACGTTGGTTCTGAGATTTTGATAGGATTTTACTATTAGCTTATTAGTATATTCTAGAAGGGGTATTCTAGTAATAATAATTGTAGTTAGCTATTTTGGAAAATCTATAAATAGGGGATGAAGGGAAGGAAGTAGTGTCCAGAATTATTGTTAGAGATTGTTAGGCTCATTGCTTGTGCTTTGAGGGGTCTCCAACCTTTTGGTTGTGAGAAAGGGATTTCCCTGGAACAATCGTTTGATTGTGGTTCCTATTCTGTTTTATAATATACTTTCTGCAATTAATCATCTATAATTCCTTGTTCTGTCCATTTAAATTTCTCAATCCCTATCATTGGTCCGACCTGCTCGTTTCTGTCTCTACCGATCATTCTGCTGTTTTTCTGCATCTACTTTTCGTTTTTTCTGTTTTATCATGGAGATCAGATCTGTTCTGTCTCATTTGGAGCAAAACGAGGAGCGAATTCGTCAATTGCAACTGGATGTCATTGAAATCAAGTCTACGTTGAAGTCTCTGGCCGCTGATCAAATTGAGGACGCAAAATTTCGTAAGCAGATGCTGAATTGGATGAAGCAACAAGGGAAACAACATGATTCAGGCGGAGGAATGAGATCTGGAATTGTGTTCGATTCTGTTGACGAGAACAGTGATTGTTCTGGTGGCAGCGATGATGCTGACCGAATTCCTCAAGTTCAGATTCTCATCAATTTCACCAATCAATTAGAGATCAATCAAGGGGAAAACATTATTCCACGATCTGATTGTGATGCAGTGAATATTGTGGGTGGAAAAGACGGTGTAGTTATAAGAGAAGTTGTTGCTAACAAGGTGTTTGATGAAATGCCTACAAGAGATCTTGATGAAAATACTTTCGACAAATTACTTGTTGATAGATATGCTTTAAACAACGGCAAGAACGTGGGACAACGTAGTAGTGATCTGTCCTATTTTCTCATTTTCGGTTGGATTTCGAGTTCAACTATTCCAGACAGCATGATTGTTTTTTATGGATTTATGAAGACAATTAAAGAGTGCAACATAGTGGAGCTCTTAAAGGAATCTACATTCATGTTGATCGATGGGCTACAAATGGGCATAAAGGATTGTTGATCAAGAACAAACCCGGAGTTGTGGCAAAATGGTTGGTGAAGTGGAAGTGGAAGAATGATATACACAATCAACAAGTCTTGAGGTCAAGACTTTCATAAGGAGGGAGTATTGATAGGATTTTACTATTAGCTTATTAGTATATTCTAGAAGGGGTATTCTAGTAATAATAATTGTAGTTAGCTATTTTGGAAAATCTATAAATAGGGGATGAAGGGAAGGAAGTAGTGTCCAGAATTATTGTTAGAGATTGTTAGGCTCATTGCTTGTGCTTTGAGGGGTCTCCAAACTTTTGGTTGTGAGAAAGGGATTTCCCTAGAACAATCATTTGATTGTGGTTTCAATTCTGTTTTATAATATACTTTCTGCAATTAATCATCTATAATTCTGATAAAGATCCACCACTGCAAGTGTACTCAAGAAGGAAAGATCGAGTGACAGCTGCAAAAGAGGGACAACTGTCCTTTTTCTTTGGAAACTGGCTGAATCCTCTCAGTCAAATCACTGGATGATTTTAGACAATCAATTTAATTAATGACTATCCAGGAAATTAGGGTGTAGAATCCTGCCCTTAATTTCTACCCATAATTCTAGTATTTGATTAGTATAAATAGATAGGAGGGGGATTAGATCAATTTCATAGAAGGAAATATAGGAGATCGAGGTAGGAGAGAATCACCATTTACTACCATGGATCTGTGGCTTTGAGCCTTTGACGGAAGGTTGAAGATTCTGGATGGGTTTAGGTCCTTTCAATTTTTTTTTACTTTTACATTTTTGTTTATTTGTTTGTTTAGAAATTCCATGTCAACATTTATGTGTTAAAATAAATTTAAAACCAGTGCCACGCTATTTTTTGACAGGTTTCAAGTTACAGATTGCATAACGCTGTGTTCCATAACCATGGAAATGGAAGGAATCATATGGGAAAGGAAAGAAATAGGAAGAAATCAAACATTAAACATGTTCTTTTGATGTTTTTTACAGAGGAAAGGAAAGAGAATGAACGGAAATCACCCTGAATTTCAATCATCCCACTTTTGGGAAGATCGAAGATTTTTAACTAGAGAGCATCCAAACGTGTTCTTCATTCTCTGATACTTTTCGTTCCTTTCTCTTCTTCTCCTTTACTTTCTCTCTCAAAGATTTCCTTTCCTCTCCTTTAATGAGTTTTCTATGAAACAAAGCGTAAATGTTTAATAAAATATGAGTTGAATACGGTAAAGGGTACAAAATAAAATATATTGCTACAATAACAAACAAAAAACAAAGTGAGAATAGGTTGTTATTTTATGCAATAAACCGTTTTTTTCTTTCCCAATTGAAAAGAAACGCTTCAGCCTCCTTCACGCTTCAGGTCTCCTCCATCTTTCCCGTTGCCATTGTCGGTCTCCATCTTTGTCCTCCGATTTCCAGATTGTCGGTATCCATCTCTCCATCTCTCTATCAGTTATGTTCTGCGGGATATGATTCTCTCCGGCGCCCTGACTCACGCCGCGGTTGACCCCTCTATGCCGCCGACTAACCTCACTCCGTCGCCGGATTATTTATCTTCAGGTATTTTTTTTTCTTTTTTCTCTTAAACAAATTACCCAACTTGTTCTTTTGATGTTCTTTTTTCTTTTTTGATGCCTCTGTTTCTGCCGGATGTTTTTTTTATTTCTTAAACAAAAATACTTGATCCGAATGTTTGGGGATTAGTTTAATTGCTGCTGCTAAGTCTTTTGATGCTTAGATGATGTTGCTAGTACATGATCATTTTAAGGATAGGCCGTGCTCTGTTTGTGGTTTGGATGCCAGGCCTGTGATGTCTTGGGGCTGATTTGAGTTTTCTTTCTGCTGCTATATATGGCTGCTAATTCTAGGCTTTAAGAAGTAACAAAAGTGCTTCTAATTATAATCAATAACGGATTTGCAACAAAATTGATTTTTCAAGAAGACCCATCTATGGCAAAAAGAAGTACAACATTTCTGATTATAATTCGTTTCTGATCAAAATCAACATCAAAACTCCCTCAAGCACTGAATTTTTCAAAACACCCATTTGCAGGAACACAGTCTATTCAATTTAAAGTAATAAAAATAAAACAAGGCATAAAGGATAATTTTGATATGAACTGTTGATACAACCTTTCTTTCTGTTTTTCATTACATACTTACATATTAGGCTGCTGATACAACCTTTCTTTCTGTTTCAATTCAGTCAGCACACACACTTGATTTATTTCTTGATTAAAAGGTTGTCGGGGCTGCTGTGTGCTGATATTTGCTGCTGTTTTCCAGCACACAAAACACACAAATTACTGGAATTTCAATAAACTATTGGGGGGCTGCTGCTATGCTAATATTCTTTCTGTTTTTCAACCCCAATATACAACACACATACCAATTGTTGCTGCTGTTTTATTGCATATAAAACAAACCCAACTGTATATAAGTCACACAGACATACTAATTGACTTGCTGCAGCTTCTAAATGCATACAAAACACACACATATATACATCTTAATGTTGTTGTTTCAATTTAAAACACACACACAAGTCGATCTATTTTGCTGTTAAGGTGTTGCTGCTATTCTTCTGGACTTGATGATTCTTGACTTGGTGATTCTTGTTAAAACACACACACAAGTCAATCTATTTAAAACACACACACACACACACACAAGTCAATGCATATAGAACACACACATTGTATGAATGGGGTTGTGGATTTGATGATTCTTGTGTTTATTTTTTTGTTATTTATTTGGCTATTCTTCTACTCCCCTACCTTGATGATTATTTGTTTAGGTAATCTCTATGCAGTTAATAGCGTCTCGCGGTCCAATAGCGGTCAAGACCGCTATTTGCTATCGCGGTTATTGCGGTGATATATCGGTGATATAGCGGTATATTATTTATATATATATATAATCATAATCATAATCATAGACATAAAGAACATAATATGAAGAACTAAAATCCTAAAAGAACATAAACATAAAGAACAAAAGTCATAAAGAACTAAAATCATAAAGGTCATAGAATCAAACAACACATTAAACAAACAAAGATAAACAAGATATAGCATTACTTTATATAGTATTAAACAAAGTATTAAAGATTTAACAAAATATAGCTTAAAGAATGATCGATCTGGACTGCTCCTCCAAATAGCGGTAAATAGCGGTCCTAAATAGCGGTAAATAGCGGCAAATAGCGGTAAATAGCGCCGCTATTCGCGGAACCGCTATTTAGCAACGCTATTTAGGACCGCTATTTTTTCAAGGACCGCTAACCGCTATAGCACCGCTATAGCGGCGCAATTAACTGCCCAGGGTAATCTCTTATTGCTATGATGTATGTGTGTGTTTGTAATGAAAGTTTTTATTGACTTTGATGACCAAATAAAAGAGTTGATGTTTAATAATTTGTAATGGACATGTTGAGAGTTTTATACTAATATATTTTATTAAATTATTTATTTTTATTAATTTGTAATCTTCATTCAGACCCAATGTTATTAAAGGCCTGCGCCTCTGCGACTTAGTCCCTCAGGCCAGGCCATTTCAGGCTTGACGCCTTTAAGATGTTCAGGAGCGCCGTGTACGACTAGTCCTAGGGAGTTAGTCGAGGGCCTTGTTTCATAAACATCTATTAGGATTTTAAGACATAATACATAGTTTGCATGGTCAATTATACCCCCTTAAACATCAAAGGTTGCCTATTAGAAGGTTAACTTCGGCCTTCTGGTTTGCCTTACGCAATCTTTGGAACATTTTACTTTGTTTGCCACTACTAATAATTATGGTTTGAGGTAGTGTATTTGATATTATATCTATAATTCTACACAATATGCTTTTATTTAGTCTTTATGGTGACATTGTCATGTAAAGTATTTTTTAAATTTCAGTTGGTTCACTTTGCTCGGGCCCTCGCCTTTTTGCGCCTCTCGACTAAGTCCCTAATCAAGGCATCTCGCCTCGAGTGCGACTTTTGCTTTTAATAACATTGTTCAGACCAAATTTTGATTGAAAAAACAAACAGATTTATAATTCAGACAGAAGGTTAAACATGTCATGTTATTTTATTCGGTCTGTTTATTCAGCAAACAATCAAACAATAATTATCTATTAAGTTATTTCTCTTTTAGCATTACTTAATACAAACAACACTCTAAATCCAGACAACACTTAATGGAAGATGCTAACAAACAACCCCTAAGTTAGATTTTTGTTACTATTTCTACAATACATATATCACTTATTGTTCTTTCTATTTTTTCTTACTAAAACTTGGCGTTAATGCTTGATGATTATTTGTTTAGGTAATCTCCGGCGACGGAGTGAGGTTAGTCGGCGGCATAGAGGGGTCATCCGCGGCGTGAGTCAGGGCGCCGGAGAGAATCATATCCCGCAGAACATAACTGATAGAGAGATGGAGAGATGGATACCGGCAATATGGAAATCGGAGGACAAAGATGGAGACCGACAATGGCAACGGGAAAGATGGAGGAGACCTGAAGCGTGAAGGAGGCTGAAGCGTTTCTTTTCAATTGGGAAAGAAAAAAACGGTTTATTGCATAAAATAACAACCTATTCTCACTTTGTTTTTTGTTTGTTATTGTAGCAATAAATTTTATTTTGTACCCTTTATCGTATTCAACTCATATTTTATTAAACATTTACGCTTTGTTTCATAGAAAACTCATTAAAGGAGAGGAAAGGAAATCTTTGAGAGAGAAAGTAAAGGAGAAGAAGAGAAAGGAATGAAAAGTATCAGAGAATGAAGAACACGTTTGGATGCTCTCTAGTTAAAAATCTTCGATCTTCCCAAAAGTGGGATGATTGAAATTTAGGGTGATTTCCGTTCATTCTCTTTCCTTTCCTCTGTAAAAAACATCAAAAGAACATGTTTAATGTTTGATTTCTTCCTATTTCTTTCCTTTCCCATATGATTCCTTCCATTTCCATGGTTATGGAACACAGCGTTATGCAATCTGTAACTTGAAACCTGTCAAAAAATAGCGTGGCACTGGTTTTAAATTTATTTTAACACATAAATGTTGACATGGAATTTCTAAACAAACAAATAAACAAAAATGTAAAAGTAAAAAAAATTGAAAGGACCTAAACCCATCCAGAATCTTCAACCTTCCGTCAAAGGCTCAAAGCCACAGATCCATGGTAGTAAATGGTGATTCTCTCCTACCTCGATCTCCTATATTTCCTTCTATGAAATTGATCTAATCCCCCTCCTATCCTCTCCTACCTCGATCTCCTATATCAAACAAAACTTATTTTAAGTGGGCTGACCAAAATTTTTTGATTAAGTCCATTAAGTTGTTATCAAACAGCCCCTTATATTATCATAGGTGACCAAGGTCATTGACGCCATAGGTGAAATATATGTTTGAACTATATTGCATAGGTGATGAACCATGATAAATTATCATATATGCTATATCGTATCTATATTGTTGCCAACAACGTGCTTTATTTCTGCAAAAAATCAAAATCATTTTGGTATGCATCGAGTACAAAATCAAAGGAAATCGGATCGAGAAGCGTAAGATTAGATCGAGTATAGAACTCAAAAATCAAAGGAGATCTAGTATGTTGTTCGAGAATACAGAAATGAAATTGAAACTGTACCAGATGAATTCGAAATCCTTTGGTCTGCGTCAATTTGGTCTCTTGTTCAAGATCTGGTCATCGATAGGTACGTGTGGAGAGATCTTCGATTAGGTGCGTTGCAGAGAGAGTTCTCGTTATCAACATCTGATCATTGATAGATGTGGCGGCCCTTGTGGTGGTGGTGGAGAAGACGGCGGTGGCGGTTCAGTTTAGTTCTTTGAATGGTAGTCTCTGGATTAAAACTCTAAGGGGGCGTTTGGTTCGCAGAATGTTTCTGAGGGAATTGGAATCTGTCAAGGAATTGGAATCTGTCAGGAATGAATCTGATTCCAATGGATGTTTGGTTGGCAGGAGAAGGAAATAGAATCCAATTCCTTGAGTTATGTCCTTCGATATTTCTTTCAGACTCTCTGTAATCGAGTCAACCGCATCGTTGAATCCATCATCGGATCGACTTTTTCGCTTCTTGGAATGAACACTTGGTGAAGTCCCATCACCTTGCAAGTTTGTATTACGACTAACTTCTTCCGCATCACGAACATCATCCTCCAAGTCTAGCATTTCTTCTTCTACGTTCACCTCTTGCTCCATCTCAACAAAGTCTCTAGCTCTATTTCCTTGTGCTCGATCTTTTCCAAAAACAATGCAAAGGTCTTCGTAGTAAGGAAATGTTTTGTGTTTCCATCTACTCGCTTCTTTATGAACCTATTTACAAACATTATAATTTTTATAGAAAGACAAAAAAATATTTCCATGTAGCCACTTCTTTATAAACAACAAAAAGATAAAGTTTATAACAATCTACCTGGAGGTACGCCTCCCATACTGGAGTCTCCGCAGTAACACAATGTTTTTCGGCATCATAGCCAAACCCACTAGTGTTTGAACCATTGATCATATCATAAACACATTGTCAATCCTTCTTCATTGTTTTTATCTTTGACTCGATATGTGGCTTTCCTAGAATGCCCGACTCTGGAAGTGATTCTTTCATCGCTTGCTCAAGATGTTGTAAATATCCAGATTTGAAACCATTATCCGCTTTAAATCCTCCCGCATTTGTCATGTTTACCAAAGCCTCAACTAGCTTTGCTTCTTCAATATTTGTCCATACCTTATAATGCCTAATTTGACTTGTCATACCTATAAACATAGAAATACATAATCCAACAATTTCAATACATTAGAAATATATAAAATCAATCCAACAATTTCAATACATTAGAAATAGATAATCAATCCAACAATTTCAATACATTAGAAATGTATAAAATCAATCCAACAATTTCAATACATTAGAAATAGATAATCAATCCAACAATTTCAATACATTAGAAATAGAAAGAGATAAACAAGCTAACAATTTTAATTGGTTACGCCTCTAGATGCAAACATAGACTCGGCTAAACTATCTCTAAACGTAGTCCATTCATTTGAAGTCCCAATAGAACTAATATTATCCATGTCTTCAAGTCCAATATCTCCCGTTCCCTCATCTACTTCCATTTCGTTATCAAGTGGATCTACCTCCATTTGTTGTCTTATATAGTTATGAAGGAGACAACATGCCATTATAATCTTATTTTTTGTTTCAACCGGATAATATGAGTTGTCCCTTAAAATACCCCATCTTGCTTTCAAAATACCAAAACATCTTTCGATCACATTTCTTGCCGATGAATGTTTCATGTTGAAGAATTCCCTTGGTGTAGTTGGTTGGTGTCCATCACGCCATTCATTTAAATGATATCGTTGCCCTCTATACGGGGCTAGAAAACCCTCCCCATTTGTGTATCCGGCATCAACCAAATAATAACCTAAATAAGAATTGTAATTAATAACCATTTATACTTATTAACTTGTACTTAATATGTATGTTAACATACCCGGTCTTGGAACTTTTAATCCATGTGGTCTAAGAAGAGCATCTCGAAGAACTCTACCATCTGCGGCCGAGCCCTCCCATCCCGTTAACACATATATAAACTGCATATCTTGTGAACATACCCCTAGAACGTTTGTTGCAATATCATTCTTTCTTGTTCTATATCTAGGCTTTTCTTCATTTGAGACTAAACACTTTATATATGTTCCATCTAAAGCTCCTAGACAATTCTATAACAAAGATATAAGAAATTGTCATTATAGTTGTATAAGAATTTAACAAAGACTATAAATAACATATTCCTATTTAAATGTACCTTAAACCATTTCCATCTTGGATCGGTAGAGTTATCGGGAACGGGTTCCGGTTTCTTAAGCAAACGGGAATGCAATCGAATCACCGCATTACAAACTCGAGCAAATTGCCTACTAATTGTTTCTCCCGAACGATGAAAGCGACATACAATGACCCGATTCTTAACATTGTGAGCAATAATATGAAGAAAAATGGCAACTTGTTCATCAATATTCATATTCCTAGTTGCTTTTAACCCTCCGTATGTTTCAAGCATATGACACAACTTCGTAAAACACCTTCGAGACATCCTAATTTGAGAGATGGACATAATGTCACTCTCATAAACATACCTATGTAGAATTGGATATCGATCAACATTTGACGTAAACCTTCTAATACGTCGTCTATCTCTATGCCTTTTCAACATCATTTGTTAAAGGATCATAACAATGTGCACAACCACATTCCACCATATTAAGATCAATGACATTTGTCTCTGTCTACGATTGCGTGATGTTAAATTAAGTCCATACATTTTTCCTGTTCAATAGGCTTCATTTGAAACCAAAAAGAGTTAACAATCTTTCAAATAAAATCTTTCAACTAATTAACATATGAACACAATATTCAAATAACAAAAACATCTTAAATACAAACTATCTTTCAAATAATTAACAGAAAGTAAATGCTTTATAAATAGAAAAAGATATGTTAAAAGAAAACAAACCATGAAGAAATAGATTCATGCACACAATCGCAGCAACAGTCCAGTGATTGCAGAAAAATAAATAATACAAACCATGGTTCAAATGCAAACTAATCTTTCAAATAAAACAAACCTTGAAGAAATAAACACATACATATGATTTTTTTCATTTCTAGAAAGAACAGATAGAAAGAACACAAACATATTTCAAAAGGAAACAGATCCATCAGAATCGAGATGAAATAAACACATCGAACAAAATAAAGATGAAATAAACAGATCGAAATAAACACATACAGATCGAAATAAACACATACAAAATAAAGATGAAATAAACAGATCGAACAAAATAAAGATGAAAGAACAGATCGAACATAAAAAAAACGAATCGAGGAAGAAGAACAGATCGAACAGATCGAACATATGTCGCCGAAGAAGAACAGATCGAACATACATATGTCGCCGAAAAAAAACAGATCGAAAATCAAGAAGAACTCACCTCTGTCGCCGAAGCCGCGCTGTCGCCGGAGAAGATCGCCGCTGTCGCCGCCGGAGAAGGAAGAGGCCGTCGCCGCCGCAGAAGGAACCTGCGCCGGAGAAGAAGCTTTCCAGAGAAAAGGGAGAGTGTGGCTGGAGTCTGGAGAAGGGAGGGGATGAGAAGGAAAGAACGTATGATGAGGAAGTGGGGTTATTTCAGGGGTATTTTGGTAACTGACCACTTTCCCCCCTTGAAAGGATTTTAATTCCCTCCCACATTTGAAGGAATCCTATTTTCCACCATTCAAAGGAAAATTTATAAATGAAAGGATTCCAATTCCTTTCAGTTGGTGAACCAAACACTGGAATTCGCTGGAATTGGATTCCCTTTCCTTCCAATTCCCCCAGATTCCAGCGAACCAAACGCCCCCTAAAAGAGTTGGATTTCATGAATTCAGTAAAAATAAAGATAAAAGGGTTAATTTTAGCTATTTGTCCTCAAATTCTTCGGTATAGGAATTTGATATTTCTTCCAACTTATACATAATTACATTCCAATAACACATGAATTCATCTTTAACCAACATTAAATTTATCTTTTATCTATCACCAACAAACATATTATTAACTAAAATTTTAATTTTAATTTCTTCGTATTAAATTCAACGAACGAACAAAACGCCACCAAAAGCTTTTTCAAGATTGGAAATTCTCTTTTTAAACATCATTAAAATATAAGAAATCTTATTAAAGGAACACGTTGATAAAAAAATTTTTGACTTAGAATGCTTTATTAAGAACAACAAAAAAATATAATCAACTACAAAAATGTAATTAACAAAAAGTTGACTTGTAAAGCTTATAAACAACAAAAAGAACATATACTAAGAACAACAAAATGTTTTTTTTTTTCCAGAAGTATATCTCAAATTATTTTTTGTAGGATTGGAGTTTGGATTTCCATACAAATTTCAGCTCATATAATCAACTAAAACTCAAAATCCAAAAATCGAGCACGAAATGTAACGTGATTAGCAAAAACTTAAAAATCTCAAATTAATCATTGTAAATATATTCACCTAATTATTTCTAACAACACTCTAAATTTAAGATCATATAGATAAGGTATGATCAACTTACAATTTTTAGATTTATAAATATGAACAACTGAAGAACACAAACGAAGTCAAAAAAATAAAATTGATATTACTAAGTGTATGCATCAAATTAGATCATGAAAGTCTTTAGAATTCTTTAGCTAAAAAATGTAGATTAATGACATCAAGTAGAGCACATGAATAAAAATGTAGACTAAAAACTTAACTAAATAAAATGTAAACTAAAAAAACGTAATTAAAAATGACCAGAAAATTAAAAATGTAATTACTTCCTCGATTTTTGGAATGAGCCTTTGAAATTTTTTATGTAGATTAATGGCATCATCATGCACCACATATCCAAAAATCAGCTTATACCTACATATAATATGACAATTTTACATCCAAGATATTCATTTACCAATAATATATATATATATATATATATATATATATATATATATATATATATATATACACACATACATACACACACATATAACACATTTTTGATATGAAACATCAAATTTAACATATTACGCGACAAATATTTAAAATAAAATGTCATTAACTTTTATATAATACATGACAATTAAAATCAAATGTCATTATGTTTTACATAATACATGACAAATATTAAAAAATGAAATGTCATCAAGTTCTAAAAATATATGATAAATATGAAAAATCAAACGTTATCAAGTCCTTGATACAATTTATTAATTATTAGCACTTCACGAATCAAACATAATTTGTGCTAACTAATCATTTTTAAATGTCATCTGCTCGTTGGATGTCCCAATAGAAATGATGTTATCATCATCTAGATATCCACCATCTTCGGTTCCCTTATTTGATTCAGTGTCATTCTCAAATGGGTCATTTGTGATTTTTTTTTGTCTTGTATAATTTATGCAAAAGACAACATGATCTTATATTATTTTTAATTATTCGGATAATATGAATTATCCCAATTCCCCATATTGGCTTTAAAATGCTAAAACATCTTTCGATAATATTTCTTGCGGATGAATGTCTCATGTCGAATAATTCTTTGGTAGAGTTGGTTGGGGACGTCACGTCTATCATTCAATGAAACCTTCACAATTTGTATATGCAACATCTACCAACCTTTCAAGCATGTCATATAACTTTAAAAAATACATTTGATTCATCCTAAGTTGTGACATGCATATAGTGAAAAAACAGAATATTTTAGAATACTAAATTTCCACAGTTCACATACAACTTACCTAAAAAATACGAGATAATTTAAATTTTTCTAAAGTCATACATCGATAAATAAAACAACCAGCCATCATGATAGATTACATCAACTAGAATACGTTAAATAATTTTAAGTTTACATGTCATGTCAACTAGGGTTCTACTCGACCCTCAAAAGTCAATATAAAATAATAACGTCTCGGTCTACAAAAGTCAGTTGTCTCATATTGGAGCCTTACTTATCTGCTCCACCTGAAATAATAAGTCCCCTCAACCGGTGTAAGCTGTCGCCCTGAGAGTAACAACATTTAAAATCATAACCAGGGGCGGATGGAAGTGTTGGCTGGTGGTGGCCGTCATTTAGGCCCAATGTGTATAAAATTTTTTAGTTTTCTACATGTGCACCCAAGCCGACTAAAATAGGGACCCAACCCAAAATTAAAAACCTATGAGCGACGTATGAACATGTTTCTTTCTTCTAATCGTTCGCTGTGGCATGTGGCTGTGTGAGCGATTGAGCGGCGACAAACAGGAATACACGATCGACGTTGTTGCCTTCAGAGTTCTGCCCCTTATCCATCGAGGCATCAATTGCATTTCCTACTTGCCTTCTCTATTGGTCATTGTTGTGATTATCCTGCTGCGGTGCTGCCTGTTGCCATCACTGTCGGGAAGCGTTGGCAAGCCGGTAGAGAAACAACATAGTTCAGAAGAGAATACAGCGTGAAATTGCTCCTGTGAATCAGTGATTCAACAATTTCTCGAATCTTCCTCTTCTTGCAATATCATAGCCAAAGAGGTATGAAAAATGAATTGATTTCCTTGTTGGCTTCTTGCGATTTTCTGTATGAAATTGATTTCCTTATTGGTGTGAAATCAAATCCTCCTCCAGGTTCTAACTTCTATAGATTGATACTTGTTTTGTTAATTGATGCTTGCTTTGCTTTGTTTATTGATACTTATATAAGATTGATACTTGTTTTGTTAAATGATACTTGCTTTGCTTTGTTTATTGATACTTTTATAAGATTGATACTTGCTTTATGAATCTACGAATTCTAAATGTTTATGTGTTTCAGAGTTTAGTTAAATGATACTTTCTTTGTTAATTGTTTACTTAATTTTAAATGTTTACTTAGTTAATTGATACTTGCTTTGTGCGTTTAAGTGTTTTATAAAATATTTATTGTTAATTTGGATAAATTTTTAAAAAGAAAGTTATCGTCCAGTAACAGAGAACCTAAGTGGTTCTAACAATGTTCCACTTGTTAGTTCTACTCCTTTAGTTTCAATTCCAGATTCAATTGATATGATATACCTTTCTTAAGATCTAGGTCAAGAATTTTGGAGTATTCCCCTACTCCTTCAGTAATGAAAAGAATTTTATTTGACCATGAACTTGATATCTACTATGAAACGATGCATCAAGACGAATCAATTTCAAACCATGAAAGGCCGCAGAGAAAAATTGTAAAAGATACATTATTTACTTCTTTAATGAAATCATACTTTTCATTTGATTTATATGTTACTATATATGGGTCTTTCTATGCCGCCGACTAACCTCACTCCGTCGCCGGAGATTACCTAAACAAATAATCATCAAGGTAGGGGAGTAGAAGAATAGCCAAATAAATAACAAAAAAATAAACACAAGAATCATCAAATCCACAACCCCATTCATACAATGTGTGTGTTCTATATGCATTGACTTGTGTGTGTGTGTGTTTTAAATAGATTGACTTGTGTGTGTGTTTTAACAAGAATCACCAAGTCAAGAATCATCAAGTCCAGAAGAATAGCAGCAACACCTTAACAGCAAAATAGATCGACTTGTGTGTGTGTTTTAAATTGAAACAGAAACATTAAGATGTATATATGTGTGTGTTTTGTATGCATTTAGAAGCTGCAGCAAGTCAATTAGTATGTCTGTGTGACTTATATACAGTTGGGTTTGTTTTATATGCAATAAAACAGCAGCAACAATTGGTATGTGTGTTGTATATTGGGGTTGAAAAACAGAAAGAATATTAGCATAGCAGCAGCCCCCCAATAGTTTATTGAAATTCCAGTAATTTGTGTGTTTTGTGTGCTGGAAAACAGCAGCAAATATCAGCACACGGCAGCCCCAACAACCTTTTAATCAAGAAATAAATCAAGTGTGTGTGCTGACTGAATTGAAACAGAAAGAAAGGTTGTATCAGCAGCCTAATATGTAAGTATGTAATGAAAAACAGAAAGAAAGGTTGTATCAACAGTTCATATCAAAATTATCCTTTATGCCTTGTTTTATTTTTATTACTTTAAATTGAATAGACTGTGTTCCTGCAAATGGGTGTTTTGAAAAATTCAGTGCTTGAGGGAGTTTTGATGTTGATTTTGATCAGAAACGAATTATAATCAGAAATGTTGTACTTCTTTTTGCCATAGATGGGTCTTCTTGAAAAATCAATTTTGTTGCAAATCCGTTATTGATTATAATTAGAAGCACTTTTGTTACTTCTTAAAGCCTAGAATTAGCAGCCATATATAGCAGCAGAAAGAAAACTCAAATCAGCCCCAAGACATCACAGGCCTGGCATCCAAACCACAAACAGAGCACGGCCTATCCTTAAAATGATCATGTACTAGCAACATCATCTAAGCATCAAAAGACTTAGCAGCAGCAATTAAACTAATCCCCAAACATTCGGATCAAGTATTTTTGTTTAAGAAATAAAAAAAACATCCGGCAGAAACAGAGGCATCAAAAAAGAAAAAAGAACATCAAAAGAACAAGTTGGGTAATTTGTTTAAGAGAAAAAAGAAAAAAAAATACCTGAAGATAAATAATCCGGCGACGGAGTGAGGTTAGTCGGCGGCATAGAGGGGTCAACCGCGGCGTGAGTCAGGGCGCCGGAGAGAATCATATCCCGCAGAACATAACTGATAGAGAGATGGAGAGATGGATACCGGCAATCTGGAAATCAGAGGACAAAGATGGAGACCGACAATGGCAACGGGAAAGATGGAGGAGACCTGAAGCGTGAAGGAGGCTGAAGCGTTTCTTTTCAATTGGGAAAGAAAAAAACGGTTTATTGCATAAAATAACAACCTATTCTCACTTTGTTTTTTGTTTGTTATTGTAGCAATATATTTTATTTTGTACCCTTTATCGTATTCAACTCATATTTTATTAAACATTTACGCTTTGTTTCATAGAAAACTCATTAAAGGAGAGGAAAGGAAATCTTTGAGAGAGAAAGTAAAGGAGAAGAAGAGAAAGGAACGAAAAGTATCAGAGAATGAAGAACACGTTTGGATGCTCTGTAGTTAAAAATCTTCGATCTTCCCAAAAGTGGGATGATTGAAATTCAGGGTGATTTCCGTTCATTCTCTTTCCTTTCCTCTGTAAAAAACATCAAAAGAACATGTTTAATGTTTGATTTCTTCCTATTTCTTTCCTTTCCCATATGATTCCTTCCATTTCCATGGTTATGGAACACAGCGTTATGCAATCTGTAACTTGAAACCTGTCAAAAAATAGCGTGGCACTGGTTTTAAATTTATTTTAACACATAAATGTTGACATGGAATTTCTAAACAAACAAATAAACAAAAATGTAAAAGTAAAAAAAATTGAAAGGACCTAAACCCATCCAGAATCTTCAACCTTCCGTCAAAGGCTCAAAGCCAC
Source organism: Centrapalus pauciflorus (assembly GCA_020465985.1). Lineage (NCBI taxonomy): Eukaryota > Viridiplantae > Streptophyta > Magnoliopsida > Asterales > Asteraceae > Centrapalus > Centrapalus pauciflorus. Next base: position 68,497 of record JAANYP010008529.1, read on the forward strand.
AGATCCGTGGTAGTAAATGGTGATTCTCTCCTACCTCGATCTCCTATATTTCCTTCTATGAAATTGATCTAATCCCCCTCCTATCCTCTCCTACCTCGATCTCCTATATCAAACAAAACTTATTTTAAGTGGGCTGACCAAAATTTTTTGATTAAGTCCATTAAGTTGTTATCAAACAGCCCCTTATATTATCATAGGTGACCAAGGTCATTGACGCCATAGGTGAAATATATGTTTGAACTATATTGCATAGGTGATGAACCATGATAAATTATCATATATGCTATATCGTATCTATATTGTTGCCAACAACGTGCTTTATTTCTGCAAAAAATCAAAATCCTTTTGGTGTGCATCGAGTACAAAATCAAAGGAAATCGGATCGAGAAGCGTAATATTAGATCGAGTATAGAACTCAAAAATCAAAGGAGATCTAGTATGTTGTTCGAGAATACAGAAATGAAATTGAAACTGTACCAGATGAATTCGAAATCCTTTGGTCTGCGTCAATTTGGTCTCTTGTTCGAGATCTGGTCATCGATAGGTACGTGTGGAGAGATCTTCGATTAGCTGCGTTGCAGAGAGAGTTCTCGTTATCAACATCTGATCATTGATAGATGTGGCGGCCCTTGTGGTGGTGGTGGAGAAGACGGCGGTGGCGGTTCGGTTTAGTACTTTGAATGGTAGTCTCTGGATTAAAACTCTAAGGGGGCGTTTGGTTCGCAGAATGTTTCTGAGGGAATTGGAATCTGTCAAGGAATTGGAATCTGTCAGGAATGAATCTGATTCCAATGGATGTTTGGTTGGCAGGAGAAGGAAATAGAATCCAATTCCTTGAGTTATGTCCTTCGATATTTCTTTCAGACTCTCTGTAATCGAGTCAACCGCATCGTTGAATCCATCATCGGATCGACTTTTTCGCTTCTTGGAATGAACACTTGGTGAAGTCCCATCACCTTGCAAGTTTGTATTACGACTAACTTCTTCCGCATCACGAACATCATCCTCCAAGTCTAGCATTTCTTCTTCTACGTTCACCTCTTGCTCCATCTCAACAAAGTCTCTAGCTCTATTTCCTTGTGCTCGATCTTTTCCAAAAACAATGCAAAGGTCTTCGTAGTAAGGAAATGTTTTGTGTTTCCATCTACTCGCTTCTTTATGAACCTATTTACAAACATTATAATTTTTATAGAAAGACAAAAAAAAATTTCCATGTAGCCACTTCTTTATAAACAACAAAAAGATAAAGTTTATAACAATCTACCTGGAGGTACGCCTCCCATACTGGAGTCTCCGCAGTAACACAATGTTTTTCGGCATCATAGCCAAACCCACTAGTGTTTGAACCATTGATCATATCATAAACACATTGCCAATCCTTCTTCATTGTTTTTATCTTTGACTCGATATGTGGCTTTCCTAGAATGCCCGACTCTGGAAGTGATTCTTTCATCGCTTGCTCAAGATGTTGTAAATATCCAGATTTGAAACCATTATCCGCTTTAAATCGGAGGACAAAGATGGAGACCGACAATGGCAACGTGAAAGATGGAGGAGACCTGAAGCGTGAAGGAGGCTGAAGCGTTTCTTTTCAATTGGGAAAAAAAAAACGGTTTATTGCATAAAATAACAACCTATTCTCACTTTGTTTTTTGTTTGTTATTGTAGCAATATATTTTATTTTGTACCCTTTATCGTATTCAACTCATATTTTATTAAACATTTACGCTTTGTTTCATAGAAAACTCATTAAAGGAGAGGAAAGGAAATCTTTGAGAGAGAAAGTAAAGGAGAAGAAGAGAAAGGAACGAAAAGTATCAGAGAATGAAGAACACGTTTGGATGCTCTCTAGTTAAAAATCTTCAATCTTCCCAAAAGTGGGATGATTGAAATTTAGGGTGATTTCCGTTCATTCTCTTTCCTTTCCTCTGTAAAAAACATCAAAAGAACATGTTTAATGTTTGATTTCTTCCTATTTCTTTCCTTTCCCATATGATTCCTTCCATTTCCATGGTTATGGAACACAGCGTTATGCAATCTGTAACTTGAAACCTGTCAAAAAATAGCGTGACACTGGTTTTAAATTTATTTTAACACATAAATGTTGACATGGAATTTCTAAACAAACAAATAAACAAAAATGTAAAAGTAAAAAAAATTGAAAGGACCTAAACCCATTCAGAATCTTCAACCTTCCGTCAAAGGCTCAAAGCCATAGATCCATGGTAGTAAATGGTGATTCTCTCCTACCTCGATCTCCTATATTTCCTTCTATGAAATTGATCTAATCCCCCTCCTATCCTCTACCAAGAAGGACGGGTTTCTTTGGTCGGAGGCAGCCTTTAAGGCATTTAATGACTTGAAACAGGCGCTGCTGACTACACCTGTTTTGAGGTTGCCAGATTTCTCTAAACCTTTTACTATAGAGTGTGATGCATCGTCAGATGGAATCGGGGCAATACTATCACAAGAGGATCATCCGGTGGCTTATTTCAGTAAAGGATTCTCCCCATCTAACCGCTTTAAATCGGCTTATGACAGGGAGCTGCTGGCTTTAGTCCTTGCGGTCCAAAAATGGAGTCATTACTTGCTTGGCAGACATTTTCTCATTCGCACAGATCACTATACCCTTAAGTTCTTGTTAGAACAACGCATCACCACTACTGAGCAACAAAGGCTTTTGTTAAAACTCATGCCTTATGATTTTTCAATTGTTCATAAGGCTGGGAAAGAGAACAAGGGGGCAGATGCTTTGTCTCGCCGACCCCACTCTGGAGAATTATTAACGCTTATCACCCCTTTTTGTGTTGAGGCAGCTGATATCTAGGCAGGGTTGCAAGCTGATTCATTTACTAGCGATCTGATCACTAAGTTGCAAACAGATCCTTCTTCCGTTCCTGATTTTTTGCTGGTGGATCAGCTTTTGTTTTATCATGGACGGATGGTGATTCCGAAGATACACAATCTCCTAGTTAAGTTGTTACAAGAAGCACATGACACTCCAATCGGTGGTCATGGAGGTTTTTTAAAAACCTACAAAAGACTCTCTTCACGCTACTATTGGCCAAAGATGAAACAGGATGTCAGGGAGTTTGTCCAGCAATGTATAATCTGCCAGCAACAAAAGTATCAGACATTGGCTCCAGCAGGATTACTTCAGCCCCTACCCATTCCGGATCGGATTTGGGAAGATGTTTCTATGGATTTTATCGTTGGATTACCGTCATCTAATCGTTTTGATACTATTTTAGTTGTAGTGGATCGTTTAAGCAAATATGCTCACTTCATTTGCTTATCCCATCCCTACACGGCTAAAGGAGTAGCAGCGGTTTTCTGTAGGGAAATAGTTAGGTTGCATGGCTTTCCCCGATCCATTGTGTCTGATCGAGATGTTGTGTTTCTCAGCAATTTTTGGCAAGAATTGTTCCGACTAAGTCAGACAAAATTAAAGTTGAGTACAAGTTACCACCCTCAAACGGATGGCCAAACCGAAGTTTTGAATCGCTGTCTAGAAGCTTACTTACGTTGCTTTGCTAGTGAACAACCAACCAAATGGAGTGCGTACTTACCTTGGGCCAAATATTCATATAACACGGGGTATCACACGGCCACTGGTACAACTCCATTCTCTGTTGTGTATGGTCGAGAACCCCCTTCGTTGTTTCCCTATACTGCAGGTGAAACAAAAAACGCAGAGCTGGAACACCAGTTAGTTGATCGGGATGATATGATAAAGCTTCTTCGCCAAAACCTCCAAAAGGCCCAAGACAGAATGAGAAATCAGGCAAATCAGAAGCGTCGGGAACTAACATTTCAGGTTGGTGATTATGTATTCTTGAAGATACAGCCATATCGTCAAAAGACCTTGGCTAAACGTCGTTATGAGAAGCTGTCTCCAAGATTTTTTGGACCATATCGAGTTAAAAGAGTAGTGGGTCCAGTTGCTTATGAGCTGGAATTACCACCCGAAGCTAGAATCCACCCGGTATTTCACATCTCCATGCTTAAACCTGCCTGTGGCTCATTTTCTTCGACACCAAATGTCCCATTACCCATCACCAAAGACTGGGAAATTGATTTGCAACCTAACTCGGTCATCACTCATCGATGGGTCTATGAAGCTGGCCAACCTGTTCTCGAATTGCTTATTTCATGGTGTAATCGACCTGTAGAAGAAGCAACATGGGAGACCTATGATCTACTGGCTGAGCAATTTCCTACATTCCGTCTTGAGGACAAGACGTTTTACCGGGAAGGAAGTAATGATAAAGATCCACCACTGAAAGTGTACTCAAGAAGGAAAGATCGAGTGACAGCTGCAAAAGAGGGACAACTGTCCTTTTTCTTTGGAAACTGGCTGAATCCTCTCAGTCAAATCACTGGATGATTTTAGACAATCAATTTAATTAATGACTATCCAGGAAATTAGGGTGTAGAATCCTGCCCTTAATTTCTACCCATAATTCTAGTATTTGATTAGTATAAATAGATAGCTAGTTTTATAGATTGGCATTGCGAATTATATTTTAATTACCTTGTTCTTGTAACCGGAGACCGTGCCCCTCTCGAATCGGGCCACTATCCTTTATTTCTAATAAAATTCAGTTAGTTTTCATCTTCATCAGTTCTGTACTTATCAAATTCCGTGTTCTGTCCATTTAAATTTCTCAATCCCTATCAGAGTTTTTGCTAGCATTAACTTTCAAACTTGCAGATGTCCATGTGAGCCACCTCTAAAAATGAGAAAGCTTTCCCAGTTCTTGGAAGTTGAATGGTTTTCCCCATTTTCTTTATCTATGGAAGCTAACTTTTATATATTGAAGATTATTATCATTATTTTAAAACTAAGATATGTTGGAAATTTTATGGAGTAGTTTTGGAGGTAGTCATATGTGAAGGACTATTGGGTGTTAGTATGTGGGAGTATGATAAATAGCAATAGCTTCATTTTGGTCATATACCTTCCCTCAAAACGAAGGAAACTTTAATCAAGTTTATGTAGTATATTAAGTGGGTCATTAAACACCCATGTCATGGCTAGACCTGGCAATTGGAGACACGAATACACGAGTTTGTGAGAGACACGACACGACACGAATACACGACACGAATACATCTTAAAAATTGAGATAAAACTTATTGCCCTTCGTGTATTCAAGTCATGTCAAATTCGGGTCTGACACGTGAAAATGACACGAATTGCCAGGTCTAGTCATGGCAAAGAGCATCATGCATAGTAACACTATGCATCTATTCTTATGAAATTCTTTAAATTTCGTATGAATCTTCATGAAGATTTGATGTTTATTGTTGTTGAAATTGATTGTTTCACAAACTCATAGCTTGCACATAATCTATTTGTAAAGGAGTTGATTGTAAGATAAGCAGATTGTACGAGATTATCTATATGCATGGTTTATGTTTTGGTACATTAAGTTTTTTGTGATGGTTTTCCCATTATTTGGTTGTTATGTAATTTACTTTAATATTTTTTTCTCCTTTTATTCTCTTTATTGTTTAAGACAAGTGTCTATTTTCTTTCATATTATTCATAGTTTGGTTTGTTTATTATCGATTCTTTTAATATTTTAAAATTTGTAGTTTAGTAAATAATTTATTTTTCTAACAAACCCGTGTATTACATGGGTAAGTAAACTAGTATTGATTCTATTAATTATAAAAAGGGGTTAATATCGAAAAGACCTTGTAAACTTCCCTCGTTGTCGTGATTAAGTTCCTAATTTTTTTTATCGATTGTTTAAGTCCCTGAACAATTTTTGTCTTGTTCAAAAGTGTATATCTTCACCGGCTCATCCGGATGAGCCGGTAAAACACAACTGGTTAAACACAAAGTTTAGGGACTTCATCGTTAAAATGTGTAAAGATAGTGGACTTTTTCCGATATTAATCGTGTGAACAAACCAAGGTTACTTGTTTGGTAACCGATTAAACATGTCAAATATATATTGAATAAGATAAAAATAGTTTAGGGACTTATTCAATCAGGAAAAAAAATTATGGACTTAATCATAAAAATAAAAAAACTTGATAGGGTTTTCCAATATTAACCCTATAAAAAAAATTCAAATTTTGATACCATTTATGATGAAAACTAAATAATACTGCTATAAACGGTTAAAAAACAAAATTTGTTGCTATTTTTAACAATTAACCCTTTAGAAAAAGGTAAAAGAAATGTTATTAGCTCATCTAGTTTCTAAGACATTACTTTTACACATTTGGCAGACTACTAGATGTTTACCAATAGTCAAAGACAAGAAGAGCGAACGGGAAAGTATGGTACCCCTAGGGTACAGTACCTTCAGGTAAGATTGTTAAACTTATGAATTTTATGTCAAATTTTGTAACTTAATTATCTTTTTGCCTGGTTGCACACAGTTTTACAAACTTTTATTAAAAAATGACTTGGATATGACTAGCATGTGCCATGGTTGTGGATTAAGGGCCCATTTGTTTTTTTAACTTTTGTCTAATTAGACTCTTTTGTGTGATTCGGTCAGACAAAAGAGGATAAATGTCGTTTGTTTTTTCCATCTCAAACAGACGTCCGTGGTCTGACCGTCTTCTTTTCCAATCAGATTCAAAAAATGTATTCTCTCTGAAGTCTAACATCTGATAAACTCAAAACCCTATTTTCATCCCAGTCGATTTGCTCCTCCCTGCTTCTATCTGACAATCGTCTCGTCTCGGCTTCTCCCCCACCATCGTCGGTCCCTTCTCCGGTGAACGACCATCGTCGGTCCCTTCTCCGGTGAACGACCATCGTCGGAGTTCTCTGCTCGAGGCCCTCCTCAACCTCGTCGGTCCCTGCTTTAATCTGACCATCGACGGAGTTCTCTGCTCGAAGCCCTCCTCAACCTCGTCGGCCCTCTCTATTCGCACTCTCCACACCACACATCAGGTTTGATTTCAAAATCATTTCTGTTAATGGGTTTTCTGTGATTTAATCTTGGCACTAATGTTCTGCACAAACGATGATTCTGTGATTTTTTTTTGTTTATGCTTCTTGAGATAACTCGGGCCTTGAACTTATTTTCACCCCAAGAGGTACATACAAGTTATTCAGCCAAGTGTACATCATATACCCTGCTTTAAATTAGATTTGGGAAACCTCTATCTCAGTTTAATAGATGTGTGAAGGAAATTTGGTAGGTGCGTGACACCTGAAAGAATAAAAATTGAATTATTTAAATTACAATACATATGTGTTCTTTAGGAGATTAACTTACAAAAAGAACAAAACCAAATATGAACGATAAATATAAGCGCAAAAAGCTTTGAGAACTCTGTATAAAGGGTCACGAATCAATTTGTTGTTATCTCCACTTATGGTTCCTACTTCCTACTACTATCACCTTCGCTTGTATCAGAAGTTCCTTCACCAGATTGTTTGTTGCCTAATCGTCCCATTTCCCACTTGAAGATGCAACATCCTGGTTGTTTAGATTGTGGGTTCTTGGCAAATTCTGACTTTGTTGAAGCTCAGTTTCTTGATTTTGAATTTGGTTGTAACATGTTGTAGCTTGATGAACAATGGATTCTAATGTTTCATTGGTCCTTCCAAGCCCATGATGCATCGCTGGCTGACCATTTTCCCATGTTAATTCTGCAACTCCATACTCACTAAGTCTGAAAACACACACATCAACTAAAAGCAAGTAGATTACTTAAATACCCATTGCCCAAAATTACAAAAGGATCATTTCTTAACTGTTAAAAATCAAATTCTTTTGATATCTCATATACCCATTGCCCAAAATCAAAGAGAGTTCATTTCTTGACTGTTTAAAATCAAATTCTTTTGATTACTAGTACACCCATTGCCCAAAATCAAAGAAAGATCATTTCTTGACTGTTTAAAATCAAATTTTTTATTTGAGTTTTGATAAGCTATAAGTAACCTGGAAAATGTCATTTATTTCTATGCAAGTGGGAGGAGAAGCACACACAGTCACTTGCAAGACAGGTTCTTTACTTCTTTATAGAATAGGGAAAAAAATGGAAAGGTTAGACCTTGTACAGCCTTCATTGCAAAAGGTGCAAGTTACTGAAACACCTCTGGAAAAAAGTTTACCTATAAAAAAAAGATGATTCTGTAGTGGACATATACATGGGGACAAGAGGAGGGGTATATGCTGCTGCTTCTGCCTCCTATGTGGCAACTCCATTTTATTTTTATGTAGCTAGTTATAATTATGCTTAAGCAAATTGTTAAATCATGGCTCTTTCTCTGTCTTGATGCTCTTTAATCTAAAATTCCAATCTTAGAAAAAAAAACAAGACAAGAGATGTTATTGTGAAGATGGAAGTGGTCTTCACTTTAATTTGATCTTCTTTAATTTCTTTTCTTTGTACAAATTTTACAATTCCATGTTGTCGTGTGTCAACATTTTTTAAATTTCTTTTCTTTGCGTGGGGTTTTATTTGACTAGATTGTGATGTGAATGTAGAATACCCAAGATTAATAGTTGGATTGAATTTACTGATATTATTATATAAATGTTGGGTTGATTTTATGTTGTAGTAATGGATGACACACGTCTAAGATGGACGGCTGACCACGTTAAATTTATTTTTTTAGAAATTTGTGCCAAGGAAGTCTCCAACGAGGGAGACAATGTGGTAGCCTTAAGAAAAATTCTTGAGTTAATTTGGCCAACAAAATGCAAGAAGCATTTCAATATACCTATCAACAAAAGCAACTCAAGTAGTTCAAGATTATGGGAGTACGGTCGATCGACAATACATGGATAATTTACGTGAAGAAATTGCAGGACAATTATGAATATTTTTTTTTAGTTGTTATGATACTTTATTTTGTATGCTTTGGTGTATTTGAATCGATATTTGTAAGAAGTTGTTTTGAATATAATTAATTAATCATGATCTTAAAACTAAATTTTCATTTTATAATTTAAAATATGTCAATAGATTAATAATTTATTAGGTAAAAGTATTTTATTTTAATTAAAAAAATTTAACATTCTAATGCTAAAAACTATAAATTTGATGAGTTGTATGTAATTAGACTTTTTATTAAATTAAAAAACAAACAATCTTATCTAAACAGAATTTAGACTTTTTTTAACATCTTATCAAACAGACGGTAAAAAGTGTTCAGACGTCTAAACTCTTAAAAAAACAAACGAAGCCTAAGTGTAGCTTGATTTGTTATTCTCTTTATTGTTTAAGACAAGTGTCTATTTTCTTTCATATTATTCATAGTTTGGTTTGTTTATTATCGATTCTTTTAATATTTTAAAATTTGTAGTTTAGTAAATAATTTATTTTTCTAACAAACCCGTGTATTACATGGGTAAGTAAACTAGTATTGATTCTATTAATTATAAAAAGGGGTTAATATCGAAAAGACCTTGTAAACATCCCTCGTTGTCGTGATTAAGTTCCTAATTTTTTTTTATCGATTGTTTAAGTCCCTGAACAATTTTTGTCTTGTTCAAAAGTGTATATCTTCACCGGCTCATCCGGATGAGCCGGTAAAACACAACTGGTTAAACACAAAGTTTAGGGACTTCATCGTTAAAATGTGTAAAGATAGTGGACTTTTTCCGATATTAATCGTGTGAACAAACCAAGGTTACTTGTTTGGTAACCGATTAAACATGTCAAATATATATTGAATAAGATAAAAATAGTTTAGGGACTTATTCAATCAGGAAAAAAAATTATGGACTTAATCATAAAAATAAAAAAACTTGATAGGGTTTTCCAATATTAACCCTATAAAAAAAATTCAAATTTTGATACCATTTATGATGAAAACTAAATAATACTGCTATAAACGGTTAAAAAACAAAATTTGTTGCTATTTTTAACAATTAACCCTTTAGAAAAAGGTAAAAGAAATGTTATTAGCTCATCTAGTTTCTAAGACATTACTTTTACACATTTGGCAGACTACTAGATGTTTACCAATAGTCAAAGACAAGAAGAGCGAACGGGAAAGTATGGTACCCCTAGGGTACAGTACCTTCAGGTAAGATTGTTAAACTTATGAATTTTATGTCAAATTTTGTAACTTAATTATCTTTTTGCCTGGTTGCACACAGTTTTACAAACTTTTATTAAAAAATGACTTGGATATGACTAGCATGTGCCATGGTTGTGGATTAAGTGTAGCTTGATTTGTTATTTTCAGGGGTTTGATTCGTTTTTCTATTAGTCCTGTTTTAATGCTTCCAAGCGAAACAGAACAAGATTTGTAGTTTATGAGTCCATAGGATACATCATCGTGTGAGTTGAATCAAACAGAATGAAAATGGATGATTATGTTGGTATAACTGTACTTAAATCGTCTTTCTTTTATAAGTGATAAGGAATATGCTACTAAGCCTAATGGGCCTTGGGGCCTGTAAAATAGCAGATTCTTGAAGAGCAGAGCACATGTAGGAGAGGGTGGGAGAAAAATATATAGTTAAAGATTGTGGTGAGAGGAGGGGGGTCTGGTAGAAATTAGTTTGTTACTCGGCTGTTAGAGCTTGGGCAGAGAGAGTTGTATCTCTTCTGAATTTGGGCAGGAGGTCTCCAGAATATGGATCTTCTCTGATTTTGTATTTTTTTTCTTCTTCCAATTAATGAAATCGTCTTTCACTTCCCTACAATCACTTCATCTTCTTAAATTCTTAGTTTAATTTCTATCAATTGGTTCCATTGCCGGGGAACTCCTCAACGGTGGTGCAACCAGAACAACCCTCGATTACCACCAGACTCCAATCTCTTGTTGATGCCCAAGATGAAAAAATCCAACACCTCTCACATCAGATGCAGGATCTTACCACCACAGTAAACTCAATAAAAGGAAAATTCAATGAACTGCCTACAACCTGGGAGAAGATAATGCTGGATTTCGTGAACGCCCTGAATCAGACTTTGTTGGAGAGAACTCTTGTGGTTTGGGGTTTAAGAACAAAGAGGGGTTAGAACATTTGATCAGAGACAATCATTTTGATGATTCTCTTTTCTCGTTGCCAAAAGTGAAACTTCCCTTATTTGAAGGAGCAGACCTGAGAGGTTGGATCACAAAGGCAGAATTATACTTTCAGGTACACCAAACACCTTCTACTCAAGAATTAAAATTAGCCCAGATGTGTATGGATGGTTCTGCACTCAATTGGTTCACGAATCTGCTAATAAAACATCCACAAACCACTTGGGATCAATTTCGAAGTAAGTTGATGATTCGTTTCGGCGGTAGTAAATTTCCTTATTGCCCATGAGGCATTGGGATCTCTGTATCAAAAAGGAGATGTGGATGAATATATTGTAAATTTTGAAGCCCTTTCCGACCTAATATCGGGATGTTTTTTGCGGGGGCTGCAAATCGACGTACGGAATTGGGTACGGACCCTAAATCCTCTTACGTGCGACCAAGCTATGGATTTTGCACGTCATGTTGAGACAGCTACTGGTAACGCTGGGGAGAAATTTGGATCTGGAGGGGGAAAGCCTAGTACGACTCTTGGAGACTTCCAAGCCCAACCGTGGAAAAATAATTTTAATGAGACAGGCCCAAGATCAAACAGGCCCACTCATTTTAATCACATGGTAGCACAGGGCAACATGCCTCGTATACAACATGTTAACCCATCTGATGAGTCTCAGCCACGTTCCTTCAATACCACAAACCCTAATCGGAGTACAAGCACAACATTTGACTAAACAGGAGTGGGAGGATCGCAGAAAGAAGGGGCTATGTTTTAGTTGTGGGCAACGGTACTCTCAACAGCACAAATGCACAGAAGGGCAACTTCATGTCCTACTGCTTGCTGATGGAGAGAAAGTGGGTGAAGATGGTGAAATTTGTCGATTGGAAGCAGTCACAGACGATGACGGGATCTTAAATGGTGAGTGTTATGTGCTTGAAGACATAATTCAAACACACTCAAGTTTGAAGGAGAAATTGGTGGAATTCCAACACTGATCCTTATTGACAGTGGTGCTACTCACAATTTCATCTCTAAAAGGCTAGCAATTACCTTAGGATTGGAAATTAAACCGATTAAAAGTTTGGGTATTAATTTCGGAGGTGGAACACTGGTTAAAATGTTAAAATCTCTGAGCAATGCCATATGATTTATGTTAGCATAGGGTCATATTCTGGTGTGGTTGATTGCCTAGTCTACGAAATGGGTCCTTTGGATATAATTTTGGGAGTCTCATGGTTGGGTGCATTAGGGGATGTTACTTTCAATTGGCATACAGGATGGATTTGTTTTTGGAACCAAGGAACACTAGTGCAGTTACAAAGCTCTTTACTGGCTCTGTGGATTTTCCACTTCCTGAAAAACGTTCAAATACACTGATGCTATCCAATATCAGAGACCAAGGACAGCAAGAACAACAGTGGTTGATTCCATGGCAGCAAGGGATTATTAAGGACGCTTATGCCATTCAGAGTCGATGTGCAGAATCCAGGCTTGAGGACAAGCCTATTTTTTATGGGGCCGGTATTGATAGAGAATATGCTACTGAGCCTAATGGGCCTTGGAGCCTGGAAATAGCAGATTCTAGAAGAGCAGAGCATGTGTGGGAGAGGGTGGGAGAAAACTATATAGTTAGAGATTGTGGTGATAGGAGGAGGGTCTGGTAGAAATTAGTTTGTTAGTCGGCTGTTAGAGCTTGGGCAGAGAGAGTTGTATCTCTTCTGAATTTGGGCAGGAGGTCTCCAGAATATGGATCCTCTCTAATTTTGTATTTTCTTTTCTTCTTCCAATTAATGAAATCGTCTTTCACTTCCCTACAATCTCTTCATCTTCTTAAATTCTTAGTTTAATTTCTATCAATAAGTTACTCTCCTACGTATATATTTACCTTAAAAAAAACCGTACATGTGTGCCTGTCTAAGATTTTAGCAATTTAACATGCCAGCGAATGCACCCAATACAATCATCAGTTTTCTTCTTCATAGACACTTGGCCTTGAAGATGTATGAGAATGTTTACTGTAGCTTTTAAATCTGTTATTTATACTTGGTACTTCTTTTTTTGAAATATTTGTAGGAACTTGTAGCTCAGTTTCAAAATGCGTCTACTGAAGGTATGTTGTAGAGTCTATATGCCTTATGGGATTATAATTTGTCTTCAATTAAGATCTAAAAAAGTAAACATGATTGTTTCCGTTCATTTATGTAGTTCTCTCTATTGTGTAGCGTGTGGGTGTACTTTTCATATCAAGATAAATGGGACCTAATATATAGAGGTGGCAATTTTGATCACTTTACTTCTGATTTGGTTAATGTTTAATCTCTAACGGATTCAGTGGGTAAAATCAAATATATTAGCTAAAAAGACACAGATCAAATTGTTAGAACAAAACCTTTTAGTTTGAGTTTTTAATAAAACTGAAAACAACAAAGGTGTTCTTGAAAACACATTTAATAAGCAAAACATGTTTAGAAAGGTTAAAAGGATTTTTTAGTTTTCATTTAACCATCACACACACACTCTCTCTCCTTAAACCTCCCTCTCTCATTCGAAAACGGAAACGCAGTCTGAAAACATCTAAATGGAGTTTTCAATAGGTAGTTATAAAGTGAAAACTGAAAACATCTAAAAACAGTGGATCTGAACGCGTTTTCTGGAAACTTTTGTTTTCGACAAAAAGTTTTGCGAAAAATAGGTTAACTAAACATTCCCTTAATTATTCATCACTTTTTTCTTACTGGTTTTTCATAATTGTAGAGTCCAAGGAGAAAATTGTTGCTAACTTAGCAAACTTTGCATATGATCCCTACAACTATACATTTTTGCGACAGGTTATCTTTTTGTTTTATTTACTTCATAGTTTATACTGTCAACATCTATTGTACTTGACGATCGTGCTCAACCTTAAAACAGCTTAATGTTTTGGAACTTTTCCTCGACTGCATAACAGAACCCAATGAGAAGCTAATAGAGTTCGGTGCCGGAGGGATCTGTAATTCATGTGTTGGTATGTTAAAATCATTTGAAGCCACTGGATAGATCTATTAGCTCAGCCGCTCAGGATACTCTGTAGTTCTAATTGCAAATTGACCTCATGTTTTGTGTCTACAGATCCTGCAAATGCAGCAGTAATAACCAAATGTGATGGGGTACCTCTTCTTATTCAGTGTTTATCAAGTCCTGTTAAAAACACGGTAAGATTTGCTATTGTAATTAGCTTTTGTATCTTTTACCTTAGCTCATTTGGTTTCTATTGTCAATTGTCGTTGAGTTTTGTTTGTTAACACTTAAGTAAACCATCACTAAAGTAGTACTCTCCAATGTTGTAGAACCCACTAGCCAGTTGAGCAGGCAGCCGGGGAGTAGCGAGACTCGGCCTAGGTGGGGAGTACTTGGGTTGGAAGTTTTATACATAAATTTTTAGAATTTTACATATAACATGTATATAAATATTCAAATATAAATATGATTGTTCATAACATCCAATAAATATATTGAATAACACTAACATAATTGTTAAAAACTTCAGAGGAAAAGAGACTCTTGATCTAGGTTAAATGTGTTGATTAAAAAAAGATTTGATCAAGTTTGACCGATTAGCTCGATTCTTGACCTAAATTGTGTTTGTTGTGTTTGAGGAAAATAAAATAAAAATATGACGTCAGTTGGTTGACTTGGACTGAGTTTTGACCGATTTCGAGTAGTGTAGCCAATTACCTCCGACTCCCCTCGGAAAGGGACCGAATTCCCAGTTGGTGCCGAGTTTTACAACACTGGTACTCTCTTGTTCCTAAAAGTATAACATTTGACCCTGCACTTAGTGAAAGACTTTACTATGTGAATTTTTTAAGACCTGTAATCATGTAATGTCGATGAATAGCAATGAACTTTTAGTTCTGTTCCATTTACTTCCATTGACCTTAGAAAAGATTTTCCATACTGGTAAGTAAATACAGGAGCGATGCCATTGAATAACAACGAACTTTCACTCATCTTTCATTTTATGAAGCATACTTCTAAACCCTTAAACAATATTGAAATCACTTAAGTTTCCAACTTTGATCGCTTAAATGTAGGTTTTGAATGTATCTAGACGAACATGACATAACATATTTACTTGTTTCTAGAGGGAAAATACACTTCATATCTTTCCACAGAAAAAACTGCCATTAACTTTTATAACCACCTTCACCGTAAACTTTAGGGTTAGTATCGAAAAAACCCAATAAACTATCACCGTTTTCGCGATTAAGTTTCTAAACATTTTTTTGATTGCATAAGTTTTAAAATTATTTTTGTTTCACTAAAAAGTACATATTTTTTACAGACTACCGGATGAGCCGGCAAACACAACCATTAAAAAAAATTAGAGACTTAATTGCTAAGATAACGATGAAAGAAAATGAGTTTTTTTCAATATTAATCAGGCGAAAAAACCAAATTTACTTGTTTGGTAACCGGTCAAACGTGTCAGATATTTACTTTTAATTAACACAAAATTAGTTTAGGGACTTAAACAATTAGAAAAGAAGTTTAGGGTAATCGCGAAAATAGATTAAGTTGAAAGGTTTTTTTAATATTAAGGATTAACCCGAAACTAAATATTTCCCTGTTTACAGCAATTATTGCTTAAAAATTCAATAGAAACTACATTACATTTTCATACAATTTGTCTGTAGTTTTAAGAATTTTTTTTTACATTTTTATTTAAGTTTCGAAGTGTTTGTAGGTGAATTATGCTCTTGGTGCTTTGTACTATTTATGTAATGCATCTACGAAGGAAGAAATCTTGAGACCGGAAGTGGTGGATCTCATTAAACGGTATGCAGCTGCAGGTGCTGTTAACGTTAGCTTCAGCAATCTTGCTCGGGCTTTTTTAGACAAGCATGTTCCAGAAAACGGTTGAAGTCCATTACATTGACTTATTGTGGTGGTTCCATGGATCTCAGACGATTGTTGACGTCAAAGATGGTGATTTTCGAAGTCGAATCTTGGAACTTTCTATTTCATTATTCTTCAATGTCTATGGTAGCTAAATTCGCTTTTGATTATAAGCAACCGTCTTGTATTCGAAAATTGCTAAGAAATGTAGAATTTAAACTCTAGAGGATTGTATTTTATAATAATATTCAGGGTCAATATTGAAAAAGCCATGGGCTTTGTTTTTCGTTAAGAGGCTCTTAAAAGGGTTTGAAGTTTAGACTTCAGACTAATAAATTAAGATTGTTTAGTTTCAGAGTTAAGAGGTGGTAACATTTGAATTTACCTCTTAATTTTAAGAGGGAGGCTTGGGTCGGATAACAATAAAGGTCTCTTTTTTTATTTTTAGTTTACAAACCTAAAACTATTTATTATATTAATTATTATGATTTCAGTTTTTTTTAAGGCGATTAAAGTATAAGTTCATTTATTTCTAATTTAAAAATATTTATCATATTGATTATTATAATTTAATTTGTTTATATAAGTTAATTGATTATAATATACAATTAATTAGATATAATATTTTAAAGTAATATTTTTAAAAAGATGTTTCGTATTACGAAATAAACAATCTTAAGATCACCTATTAATTTCAGATTTTAGATCTTAAGACCACATGTTAATAACATATCACATTTAATCTCTTAAAAAACAAATAACTCAATTACTTGTTAACTTTCATTGATTTATTGCATTCAATTTTTTTTTTTTGACTATTTAATTTCTTTAATATTTTCTTTGCCTTATCTAAGACTATATATGTGACTTGCTAGACCAAGTAGCTTGCCAAAAGGAAAGAAAAAATATTCAATTTTCACAATTTTTTGCCAGAAAAACTGAACTATCTAAAGGAACAATGAAATGATCAACAGAGAATCAATCTCATGTTGCATTGATGAATATTTGAACAAATTTAACATCTTTTATTGGATGCCTACGTGAAAACTAGTAAGAAAACCATCTTTTCTATCGGCTTGAGAAAACCATCAACGGGTGTCATTTAAGTCTAAATGTTGTAATAGAAATCGAGCCGGTTGAATTCATATGTTCTCATAATCTTTTATCAAGTTCTAACGTTTCCCAATTGAACTCTCACTTCCAGTTCCTCTCATTCTCCTCCAATTTGTCTTGAGTTCTTCGGTTGCACACAGACAACTCTGCTGCTGATTACATAACGCGGTAACCAAATTTATAGTGGTTGAAATTGAAACATAAAGATACCATTCCAAAATCTACCACAGAATACAATCGGAATAAAAAAATTGAACAATCCAAGCAGAGATGAAATTAAACACAAAAAAAATCTTGAATGTAGAAATACAGATAAAAAAATGGTTTCTTAATTTAATTAAACATCAAAGCATATGCATATAATTGATGAATGCAAGTGCATTAAGTTGATTAAATTGCTCAAAGTTCATAAACACTTAGATTATATTTTAAATGAAAGCTTTATGATACAAGGACATAACTAAGCATGTATATATGTGAATTGGGTTATAAAATTCATTTGAAAGCATATTGAGGTTCATATTTCATAATGTAAACATTAAGTACCATGAACATGGATACGTGCTTAAGTGAATGTACATTCAACTTTATGAATATATAATCATCAAATAAGCTCATGGTATGTCACATACAAGTTTTCAAGTGCAAGTAAAGGCTAAAATGACTTAATAAAGTCACACATGATCATGAAAAACATGAAAGCTCATAAAGTCATTAACTCATGTCAAGACAAGCCTTAAGTCTAATTGTGGTTCAACAAAGCTAAAATGACACGATAAGAATAAATGAAATGAGTCTATACATAAGCTACAGAAAATCCAAGAATGCAATAGAAATACACAAATATGTTTAAAGCCATAAAATCTTATGTTAATGTGATTGCCAAATACTAACAGGTTAAGCTAAATCCGAACTGTGTCATAAAGTCAAAGTCAGTAAAGTCAAGCCAAAGCCAGAAAAGTCAAGCCAAAACCAGTAAAGTCAAAGTCAGTCAAACCAAAGCTAAAGTCTAAAGCTAAATCCTGAGATAACTCAGGTGGTGGATTAATCCGCTTGCCAAATTCAAAGTCAACAGCCAAGTCTTAAAACCAGTAACTGTGAGTTATAGATATAACTGTGTACATGTTTGTCTTCATGTGAGACATACTATTGTTCTATCTTTAATTGAAAGTCTTATATGTTCAGCTAGAATGTGACCTGTGCACACTTTGGTACGGTGATGTCCTGTGGATCATGATAGCTATTGATAAATCATACAACACACATGTCTTTATAGTCGAATTCAACATTGATATTGCTATCTTGATTCATCACTTTGCATATTTTTAGTCTGCCTTCTTTATGTTACATTCATATGTTCCTGCTTAACTCATGTCTGAATAAGTCTATGCTTGCCTAAGTCTATGTCCACTCTGATGTCTGCCCATGTTGCCTTACTGGTAGCTAGCCCAGTACGTGGTTGATCCCCACATAAAATGGTGTGTGTGTGGGAATAGACATCATCCTATCTTAAAGTCTTATGTCTCACAATGTCCAGCTGATAGCGGCAGCCATAAGTCAAAATCACGCTTAAAGTCAAAAGTATAAAGTCTAAAGTCTCCGCTTTAGTAAACTCACTAAGCACAACGCTTACAATTGTTATTGAATCCTTCTATAGGAAAAGACAAAGGGAAAAGTCCAGCCGAACCAAACTCCTTAAGAACTGCAAGCCCAAAATTTGAAGTCACTAGACCACTACGAAATTTGTAATTGGTACCGAATGAAGGAAATTATAGAGGTGATTTGGGTAGAAGCAGTGTTATGTATTGTGGTTATGTACTAGATTAGTGTCTTTATTCCCTTTTTATACTGTTTTAAACTTGTTGTAAGTTTATCCTAACTTTGTAATTTAATTCCGCACCGTATTTATTATAATCTATCTTAGTTGTGATTGATACTGTGTTGCTACTAGGGACCTAGTCATTAAGGCTCCCTCATAAGGTCAGGTCTTTCAGATTTCACAATGACTATTTGGAAATCCTACTAGTGTAATATCACGCTAGCGCTAAAAATAGGTCACATAGATTATGTCTATTGTGTAAACAGAATTCCTATGCGGACCTGGACTCGGTTACTTACAAATGAATATGTTTCATTTTTCTTAAGTCAAGTTAAAAAGCTTTGACTTCGTTTGTTTACGTGAGGAGAAACTATCATTTGTGTGCATCAAGGGATATGAACAAATGGCAGAGTTCATCAAAGTTGTTGAAATGGTCCAGAATTTTGGTATACCTGTTCCTATGATGCTAAAACCAAGACCATTCATGGAACCATTCTCAACAACACCATAGATGTTGAATTACTCAAGCCACACTGACTGCTGCTCCTTGTCATGGACAAGTTCGACAGACCACAAACAGAATATCAACATATAGAGGATCTTTTACGTTGTTGTGGTGTCAAAAACCTTGCTGCTAGATAAACTCTACACAAGAAAGACTTTTCTCCTACCTACAACTATGTGTTTGGTTGTGTAGTGCTGTGTCTAAGTAGCCAAGTTGGCTCCTTTGATTAACTTAGCATGGATAAGACACATATTGCCATTCAGTTCATTGATGGTTCCACTTTAAATATGGAAAAGTGGATATTTGGCTATCTACGTTCCTTTTTGGAACAACAAAAAACATCACCATTAGTAAGGTATCCTCGTTTTCTAAGTCTCAAATTAAGAAGTTTGTGGTGAAGAACCCTACATCACTCAACCCTTTATGGATTCAGTGATCTTGCCAATTGTTGGGAATATAGTTTTTCATATGGCTGTATGTGCCAATGAGCCTTCTCTTACAACACCAATGTTGAGACTGTTGGGTCTGGTAGAAGGGCCTCCCATCATGGAGGTGGATCCTCCCACAGGAAAATCCTAAGTACTGGGAAAAAGGGCAAAAACTGCCCCAAGCCTGGTGATGAAAGGCATGTCACCAAAAAGGCCAAAACTATTAAGTCTGCTCATTCAGGCTTTGTGCTAAGGGGAGCAGACTGATACCCAAGGTCCATCTGTTGGACCTAAGGCCTCTGTGGCCACTGGCTCTCCGCCACTTGGGACTAGGGAACAACCAACACCATATGTTCCTAGACCAGTCTCCCAACCTATTTCCTCACTTACCACTACCACTTCTCCATTCTAAAGGCCAATGAAGAAAACCTTGGTGAAAAAGAAGAAGGTCCCCTAAGTAAAGAGGATTGTTGATGTTGAAGACCTTCTAATCCCACCACAAAGCCCCTCTGGTTCCTCTCAGAAGGAGCCAATTGTAATAGAGGAGAAACTTATTGCCACCACTCCACCTTTCTTGGAAACTGGTGCAGCCACTGTGGAACCTTCCTCACTCCACACTGAGTCCACCCAAGGTCAGCCTAAGCCCTTTGGTTCCTCCTAACAAAATCCAATTGTATAAATGGAGAAAGCCTCATGCATTGTCCTACCCTCCTAACAGCGTGAGAACATTGAATGACAGAAGTCCTCTTCACTCCAAACTTAGTCCACACTGTCTCCCACTCATCTTTCTCTTGCACCATCTGAGTCTGCACATGGTGTCAAACCTGTTGGTTCCAGCCCACCAACATATCAACCTTCACTTCCTCATGATAATACTAGTACAAGCCCTCCGGCAGTTGAAGGACCAACTATAGAACGAACCCTCGGTGAGGGCTTCACCTCACTGCAAACTCTATCATCAGTTTTTCCCACTGTTTATGTTAAAATGCATCTTACTATGTCCCATGAAGAGGTGCTAAAAGACCAAAGCACCACTGAGGGCACTAAATGGCTTTGATGAATGGATGACAATACATATCATCCATGAGAAGCCACCCCACCTCTACCACCTCACCCCATGAAGCAGCTAAAGCCACTGCTGAAGATATCAGTGACCCTTCCAAATTGGGTCACCTTTCCTTTGCACAAGCTATGGAACTTCTTTCCATTATGCGACTACCATCACCAAGTGAACCTTTCTCACCCCTAAAGGACTCAAGTCCATCTATACTCTCCATAGACCACTCCTCAACCTGATCACACTCCATAGCGTTCTGCACTCACTGCATAACAACAACAATTATTCTCCTCCCTCACCTCTTTACTCTCTCAACAGTAGGACTTTATATCCAGCTTGTCAACTATGTCCCAACAGATGTCAAACACTGCTGAAGCTTGTTCTACCTCTCTCCTTCACTTTATACTCTTTGAATATCTTGGTAGTATCCATGTCAAACTCAGTGGCATCTGGCTTGGATGATGTGCAAGAGACTTTTAACATCACTCTTGCACAACTTCAAAGCCTTATGTTCAATGATGCTGACAAGGCTGTTCTTTTTTTGCTTTCGGCCAAATCAACTTCTCATCCAACCTCCCTTAAGCATTATGTTACCCAGTTAGGTAAAGTAAAAGACAACTTGACATTCTTAGTGAAAAGTCTGATTGGTCCCAAGTCTGCTGCTGCTGCCAAACCCTTTGGATTTGTTCCTTTGGACAAGGCTGGTGTTGAAGACTCTGTACCATCTCTTCCTCTAAATCTAAGGGGGAGAAGTCTTCAACTCCTTCAAATGAGAAAATCTGAAAGCTTGTTTTCCCAGATATTACACAACCATGGCATATAGAGTAACACACAAACAGATTTATCAATGAAAATACTCTATTGGGTGAAGAAGATGAAATGCTCTGTGAGAATATATATCACTGTGATATTTTATTTCTTCAACAACAACAAAAACCTCCATCTCATTTGGTTTTTATAACCAAAGAGACTTTGGGAAAATTACATAACAGGTCCTTGAACTTTAAACATTACATAAACAAATACATAACTAGAAGTTAAATTATTACAAACTAAAGATATTAACTAGAAGTTGAAATAAATATGTCTAACAATTCTCCCCCTATTTCAATTCTAGCTAACACTTCAAAAACTTCAAATGTCTTGCCTCAGCTGAAGATAGACCTCAAATCGTCTTATGTATTCTCGGAGGGTTAAACGATCATCAATTAGCTCAATGCCTCTCCTTATCTCATTGCTTTCTTCAAGAGGAAGACGAAGTGAAGAAGGCAAGCTACTGTCTTGCTCAAGATGCTCGTGAAGGCCACTTCTGATCAGTCTCAACGTTCCATCTGAATAGGCAGCTATTTCTTCGAATCTCATGAAGCACTTTTCATTCTTGATGTTGCAGAACACAACTCCATGTTCAGGCTTTAGAAGAACCTTAAATTGAGGGTGTTGGTGATTTTGTGGAAACTCATATCGAGGAGCTGCCAGACCTACACGACTACTCAGGTTTTCAACTGCCATTTGGAAATCTTTGACTATCATGGACACGGAGATGCGACGCATACAGCGGAGAATCGCCATTATAGCACAAATGCGTGGCTTACTTGGCCTTGCCTTTTTTAGACGAAGGAATAGCCACTCAAGATCGTCGAACTCAAGATTATCCAGATCTGGCTCACCAAACATAGACACATCATCGTTTTTTCGGACAACAGTAAAGGATGGAGACCAGATCTTGGAAATCTTGTTGCATGAGATATCTTTGATCTTTTTAATTCGAACATTTGACTTGACCCTTTCTATTTCTTGAGGATAACGAAGCATCACAACTTCATACTCCATTTTCTCTGATCTTGGACGTTCATCGAGCCTCAGTAGCCACCTTTTAGAAATCTTCCCAACCGATTCCTTAGAGAACATAAAGTCCAAATGATGTTCAAGGAATGGATAGAGAAGATTTTCATCATACATCTTTTTGATGTACTTCTTTCTCCCTCTCTTCTTATGTCTCTTTCTCTCAGCCTGATTTGTATGTTCAGTTGGCTCTGGAGATACGCGAAGGTATTCATGGCTTTTCAACTGTCATGGCTCTCCATTTCTCCTTTTCTGAATAAAAAAGACCCCCATCGACCAATGCATCAACCCATTCTGCTTCTTTTTCAGCAAGCTGTTCTTCAGTGAAGGTTGGAGCTGTAGAAGATTGTCCTACCTCTGAAGAAACGAAGATTTCTCTAATCCTTCCTGACTTAAGTTTTGTTCAGACGATTTTTTCTTCAAAGGCATCGACTGTTGTGGCACGGTTCACAGATGGAATGGGAGAAGTCGTGGTTACAACTGGGTTTTCAGATGGAATTTCTTCTTTGGGAATCAGGAGATCATCATCGTCAGAGTCGTATGAGAATATTTCAATATTTTCATGACCGGAGGGATTCTGAGACGATTCAGATGGCTCAAATACTATCATAGCGCGAGACAGATCTTGAATGTTGTGAGCTTCAGACTCTATGGCCTTTTCTAAAGCCTCTGAACTCTGATCTTCCCCTATGACAGCTGAAATTGGCCTTTCATTTACTATGGCAGCCTCAGATTATGTAGATACCCGCTGCCTTTTCTCCCCCTTAGGAGGACCCTCATCCTCAGGGTCATCATGTCGACGTTTAAGTCCTTGGGTAGCGGGCCTGCAAGATTGTTCCAGGCTAGCCAACCTCTGTTGCAGGACTGATAACTGGGACTGAAGGTCTTTAAACTTTGATTCCAGCGATGAGTACAGTTGAACCAGTGAAATTGTAGCCGCCTCGACCTGAGAACTAATAAGAGTGGAGATTTCTGCACGGAAGGCTCTCAGGTCAGCTTTCGTGACAAGATCATCACTCTGGACTGGTACGGGAGAAGGAGGAACCTGTCCTGGTGGCGACACCGAGGAGATCCTTACCCTTCAGAAGACGAAGGATAGTCCCAAACTGCTCCTCCTGGTATGCCTTTAGAGCATCCAGGTCTGCTCGTGTAACCCGGGGTTCACGTAGATCCCCCGTTTCCACCTCAGGTGTAGTACCTAGGTGTCCAACTGTCACTGTTGGCATAACGTTAGCTGTGGCTGGAATTCCTTCTGTCATTTCCGCCACACTTGTGGTGTGAGCGGATCCGGAAGTTCCGGATGTCACAAAGACATCAGATGATGCAGCAGGTGTCCTAAAGTGTGTATAATGACGTGTTGGACTAAGTGTGCTCATCAAAGACTATGACGATCGGGGCGGGGATCGTCGGATTTCAACACCTCCCGTCTCCAAATGAGACTGTGGTGGCATATGTGGAATTTCCCCATGCGCAATTGAAACACTGGTCTGTTGAGAGACCAGTGAGTGGCTAGGTTGGGGTGTGCATTCGGCCATTGGGCTAATGTCCTTAGATTGACTTGCCCGGATTTGACTTGGTTGGGGTTCACCCTCCACACTCTCTAACCTCTCGGCGCTCCCTGATTGATTGTCTCTCGGACTCGGAAACACAAAGTCCATCATAGTCTCACGCTCAGTTTCAAAGATCATCTCTGCTGCAGTTAAGTCTTCTACCGCCCCTTCAGAAGTTGGGATATCAAAAAGACTATGTTCAGCGGTAGGACTTGATCGTTCTTATGCTATGCGCACCGTTTGGGAATCCATATTTGGGGATGGACTCGGTGCGGGAATGTCGTGAGATTTCTTTGATCTGATGGCCCGTCTTGGCTTTGTAGCTAGTTGCTGTATTTGTGACGGCGCAACAGCTGCTTATTCTTCAGGCATTACGTCCAGCCCGACTCCCTCAACTACTTCTACTCTTTCTATTTCCAGCCCGACTCCCTCAGCTACCTCTACTCTCTCTACGTCCAGCTCGGCTCCCTCAGCTACTCCTACTCTCACGACTTCCATCCTGGCTCCCTCAGCACTTTTAGAACTATCAGAACCACCATCTCCCCCTGCACCCTCAGAACTCACAGCACTCTCACTCCTACCAACTTGGGAAGGCTGTCCCGGTGCTGGGGCAGCCATAGCTGGATAATTAAGTCCTAGATACTCTCTTACTCTAATGCTCGATTGATCAGCATGCACTAAGATTTCTTGCGGGAGAGGACGAATCACAATGCCTTGTTGAACGGGATGTGGCTTCAGATATCCCAAGGAGTAGACGGGATACATCGGATTCTTGAGTCTTGGAAAAATCGTCCTTGAATGTGTGTCCATAAAATATCTGACAAAGAGTTGGAAAAATCTTTGGAAAGGAATGTATCTTTTCTTCTTTTTGTCATTAGCTTTATCTTGAATATATTCACTGATTTCTTCCTAGACGAAGTTACCGTAGTCAAAATGATGATCAAATACAAACGAGTGAAACATTCGTAGCGTAGCCACACTTCCAGCGTCATGGCCAGATGTTTTCCCTGTCATGCACTTGGTCAGAATATTCCAGATGATGAACCATAGACCCTGAAGACCTTTGGTTTTGAATTGAGAGGTTTTTGATAAAGGACCATGATACCCCATGCTAAGAATGTCTGCACATAACGTATCGACATCCATTAGAGGATCAAAGTCGAGTTTGCCTTGGAATGCATTTGCAGTGGGAAGCCGCAAGATATTACGCAGCATGGGAAGGGAGAGTGTAACAGTCAGATTGTCGATCTTGGTTTGAAATAGATCCTCGCCATTAAGAGTAATAATTTCCAAATAATGCCAGAACTGCTGAAGATAGATTTTCGGAACGGGTTCAGCAGCAGTCAAAGCATAATTGATCCGGTGGCCCTGAATGATGTCATAGACAACATTTTTGACTTTGAAGAAAGACTCGGGGTCTAACTTCCAGTTGTTTGCTAAATGGGAGACCCAAAGATCGGAGTCTAACAACTGATATGCTTGAGCAGCCATTTGAATTCTGTTGAAAAGAATAAGAATTAGTTAACCAAACAGAATAGATAAAACTGACAGTTAATAGATAAGGGATAAAGAGTTAGATAACAGCAGTTGAAACAGTTTGGGCGTCTTAAACTAACTTTATCCCACAAGAAAGATGTAAACAAATCAAAAATAAATAAATAACAATAAACCACAAGTCTACAATTTAAAATGAAGAAGAAGAAATAAATAAATAAGTAAAATAAGTATATAAAAAAATGAAAGAAAGAAAAAAATAATAGTAAAAAGAAAAGAAAAGAATTTGAGAATAAAGGCATCAAAAAATTAAAATAAAGGAGTAAAAAAAAAATTTAGCTAAAGATAAAACTTAAAGAGAAAAAGAAAAAATAAACTAAAATTAAAATAAATAGACATGAGAAAAAAAATAAGCTAAAATTAAGATTAAAGAAAAAGATGAGGTAAAATAAAAAATAAAATAAAAAATAAAACATAAAACATAAAAGAAATTAAAATAAAATAAAAAAACAAAATTAAGAATAAGTAAAAATAAAATTCCAAAATAATAATAATAAAAATGATAATAATAATAATAATAATAATAATAATAATAATAATAATAATAATAATAATAAAAATAAAGAAACAACAAAGAATAAAAATAAAAAAAATAGAACAAACAGAAAAAGAAAAAATAAAATTACCGAAACCAAAGATGAAATTGAAACCTACCGAAACCATTTTCGATGGAACCTACCGAAACCATAGAACAAAGTCCATTATACCGAAACCACATTGATACCGAAACCATTGTACAAAAACCATAATTACCGAAACCATGATACTGAAATTACCGAAACCATGAATTGAAATTACCAATACCGAGACCATGGAACCATTATACCGAAACCATTGTGGAATTCAAACTACCGAAACCTATGGCCATCGAAACCCTTTAGACTTATAGAAACCATTTGCTTCTATCGAAACCATCAATACAAAAACCATATGAAGGGGTACCGAAACCATTGAACAAAAATTATCGAAACCATGGATATGAAATTACCGAAATCATGGACAATGGAAACTACCGAACCCCTTGTCGAAATGAAAACTACCGAAACCATTTGAGATTTAAACTACTGAAACCATTGCCATCGAAACCCTTAGACTTATCGACACCATCAATACAGAACCATATCTAGAAACCCTGTAGACTTACCGAAACCATTGATTATCGAAATCGTCATCAAAGTCTATCAATGTTTCGGTACAATCAAACAATGAAACCATGTGAAGGGGTATCGAAGACATTAAGGGTTACCGAAACCTTTGAAGGGGTACCGAAACCCTAGGTTTCGGTGAACCCAATCCCGAATCCATCATTTTCAAGCTTTTAAAACAAATAAGTCATAGATTTCTACAAGAATCAGTGAAGGAAGCATGCATTTACATTTAATACTCCATATCTACTAACATTTTCATACCAAAAACATGAACTACCGATGAGCACTGTGATGAAACAGTGAGAACCGAAAAAATACACATACAGTAGATAAAATACATATATATGATAAAAAAACAAATAATATACAAGAAAGAGAGAAGAAAAACACAAACCTTATGAGAGTTCTTGAAGAAGAAAAAGAAGAATGCAGGAAAATTTTTTTTGGGAAGAGGGGGGTCTCAGATTTGGGAAGGAGGGAAGAAGGAGATGAAACAACAACCGACCCCCCTTTTCTATTTAAACAAGTTCAAAAATTTTGGCATTTTCGAAAAACAAAAACAAAACAAAACAAATAAATTAACATCTTTTTGGGTTTTTCTAAAATTTGATGAAATAAATAAAAAACTTAAATGAACTAGATGAAAATCTTTTTAAAGTTTTCTGATAAAATTAAAAATGCAAATCTTTTTGAGATTTTGTGATAAAGTTAGAGATAAAAACTATAAACTAAAAGAAATGAAAATATTTTTGAGGTTTTCTAAAAAAGATTAAAAAAGAAAAGAAATAAAAAATAAACTAAAAGAAATAAAATCTTTTCGAAGATTTTCTTATAAAAACTAAAGATAAGAATAAAAGATATAAAGAAAACTAATAATAAAATATTTTTTGATGTAAAATAAAAAAATAAAAAAGTAAAAAAACTATAAAAACTTTTTGATATTTTTAAGAAGAAATAAAGATTAAAATAAAAGAAAATCTTTTTGATGTTTTCATATAAAAATTTAAAATAGAAGAAAATAAAGACTAAACTAAAATAAATGAAAATCTTTTTGAAATTTTCAGATAAAAATTTAAAGGATAAAAACGATTGGATTTCTCTCCCCCTCAAAATCTCAAACAGATATAAATACCAACTACTCAAACAATGTCATTATTTCAGATAAACACTTAGAGATATAGACAATAAGAAAATCATTTCATCAAGGACAGATGTAGACAAAGATAGAGTTGTACTAAAGTTTGTTCGATAAATTAGATAAATCTAAGCCGGATTATTCAACATGCCTAATTTTGCAACCAAGGTTTGAAACCGAGAATCGTCCAAGGCCTTGGTGAAAATGTCAGCTAATTGGTCCTCCGTTCGAACAAAATAGAGTTCAACTGTACCTTTTTCTACATGATCTTTGATGAAATGGTACCAGATGTCTATGTGCTTTGTGCGAGAGTGTTGAACTGGATTGCAAGAGGTAGCGATGGCACTTCGGGAGTCACAGTAGATAGGGATTCTGGATAGCAAGTAACCATAGTCACGCAGTTGTGTTCGCATCCACAACACCTGAGAACAACAGCTAGCAGCTGCAACGTACTCGGCTTCAGCTGTGGATGTTGAAACACAATTTTGTTTCTTTGATGACCAACTAACCAGCCTTTCCCCTAGGAATTGAACGCTTCCTGAAGTGCTCTTTCTGTCAAGATGACAACCTGCAAAGTCTGCGTCTGAAAAAGAAGTTAAATCGAAATTGGATCCTTTTGGATACCAAAGTCCAAGATTTGGAGTGCCCTTTAAGTATCTGAAAATCTTCTTTACAGCAAGAAGGTGTGATTCTTTTGGATTGGCTTGAAAACGTGCACAAAGACATGTGGAGAACATTATATCTGGCCTACTTGCCGTGAGATAAAGAAATGAGCCAATCATACCCCTGTATTGTGTCACATCAACACTTTTTCCAGAAGGATCAGCGTTTAGCTTGCAATGTGAAGCCATAGGAACTTTTGATGATGTACAAGAATCAAGTTTAAATTTTTTCAGCATGTCTAAAGTGTATTTAGACTGATTGACAAAAGTTCCTTCTGGAAGCTGTTTGACTTGTAAGCCGAGAAAGAAGTTAATCTCTCCCATCATACTCATCTAAAACTTCGACTCCATGAGGTCTGAGAAGCTCTTACAAAACTCAGGGTTTGTAGATCCGAATATAATATCATCCACATAAATTTGTACAAGCATTATGTGTCTTCCCTCAGATTTAGTAAATAGAGTTGTGTCTACCACACCTTTTGAAAAACCAGATAGGGTAAGAAATGAAGATAAGCTATCATACCAGGCACGAGGAGCTTGTTTTAGACCATATAAATCTTTGTCTAAAACATAAACATGATCAGGTTTATGTTCATCAACTAAACCTTCAGGTTGTGAAACATAGACCTCCTCGTTGAGGACTCCATTCAGGAATGCTGTTTTGACGTCCATTTGATATACTTTGAAATCTTTGTATACAGCAAACGCCAAGAATATTCTGATGGCCTCGAGTCTTGCAACTGGAGCAAAAGTTTCGTCGTAGTCAATTCCTTCTTGTTGACGATATCCTTTAGCAACCAGTCTTGCTTTATTTCTTACCACTATCCCATTTTCATCTCGCTTATTTTTGAAGATCCATTTTGTTCCAATAATGATTCGATTCTTTGGTTTGGGCACCAATCTCCAAACTTGCAGTCGTTCAAATTGATTCAATTCTTCTTGCATAGCAACAATCTAGTCTGGGTCCTTTAAAGCTTCATCCACACGAGAAGGTTCGGCACTGCTTAGAAATGATGAGGACAGACATTCATTGGCTGAAAGCACGACTCGTTTGAATTCCAGTGGATGGGTTACCGATGATTTGGTCAGTAGGGTGGCTACGAGTCCATTTGATTTCATGTGGAAGAGGGGAACTGGATGGTTGAGTTTGAGGAACATCAGATTGGATGATTGATTGTTCTATTCTTTCAAGAGATGGCATTATGGTATCTGGTTCAACAAATTCTGGTTCGTCATCGGTTTGATCGGGAATAACAGAATTTGAGGAATCTTGTTGAGATGATTCTGATGCTTGTTGAGGAGAAGATTCAGTGATTGGAGATGTTTCAGTTGGTACTGAATCAGATGATGTTGTTGCATTTATCACCGATTTATCCAATGTTATCACCGTTTGTTCTGCAGGAACAAAAGATGAAACGTTTGGATTAGCTGACTCAAAATAATCATTATAAAAGTGATCAAATAAAGTATTTAATGAGTCGTCAGTTGTTGCAGAAGCTGAAGGACTCTGAGATTGAGAAATTGGCGGCCTAGAAGTTGTAGCTTCATTACTGGATTCAGCCAATTCATCAAATGATACATTAACGCTTTCATTCATAGTCCTAGTGCGAGTGTTGTAGACACGATAAGCTTTCGATGATGTGGAGTATCCAATGAAAATTCTTTCATCGGCCTTCTCGCTGAATTTTCCGAGATTCTCCCTGTCGTTTAGTACAAAACACCTGCAACCAAAAACACGAAAGTATTTGATATAGGGTAATCGTTTGTTAATTAGCTCAAAGGGAGTTGTGTTGAAGCGCTTGTGGATTATTGAGCGGTTCTGCGTGTAGCAAGCAGTGGCAACAGCTTCGGCCCACAGAAACGTTGGCAACTTTGAATAGGCAAGCATTGTTCGAGTAGCTTCCACCAGTGTTCGGTTTCGTCTTTCGACAATCCCGTTTTGTTGTGGAGTCCTGGCAGCGGAAAATTGATGATGAATGCCTTTTGATCTCAGGAAAGTTTCAAGAACCGAATTCTTGAATTCTGTGCCTTGATCTGTTCTAATGAATTGGACAGCTGACTGCAACTTTGTCTCAACAAGTTTGATTAAATCAATGATATGTTGAAGAGTCTCATCTTTGGTTCGCAAGAATCGAACGTATGTGTATCGAGAATAGTCATCCACGACAACCAACACATAGCGCTTTCCATTGATACTTTGGATCCTCATTGGTCCACATAAGTCCATGTGGAGGAGCTCTAACGGCCTTTTGGATGTGGGTTCGAGTTTGGGTTTATGTGCTACTCTTTTCATTTTTCCTTTTTCACAAGCTCCGCAAAGATGATCTTTGTCGTACCGGAGCACTGGCAGACCGCTGACAAGACTTTTTGAGACCAGTTTATTAATATTGTCAAAGTTGAGGTGAGATAAGCGACGGTGCCACAACCAAGAGTCTTTTGTTGAAGCCTTGGAGGGTAGGCAAATGCTTTCTTTCAGTTTGAGTTTTGCCAGATCGATGGTATATAAGTTTGAGTTACGGAATCCTGATAGCAATTCATTTCCCGAATTAGTTTTCACACTAAATTTTGTGGCTTTAAAGTTCACCTCGAGACCCTTATCACAGAACTGTCCTATGCTAAAGAGATTGTGGCCCAATCCCGGTACATAGTTCACATGTTGGATATAACACCTTACTTTTTATTTGCATTTTTATTTTTAGTAATTTTGAGCAATTTGCGTAAAATGATGTAATTTCGAGATTTAGTATAAATAGGAGCCGGGAGTTACATTTTCTCACTTTTGCAAAATCCTTCTAGCAAATTCCAGAGCTTCTCTCTAGCCCGAAACTTCTCTCTAAATTTTCTCCCAAACCGACCGGCCAAATCTCGAGTTCTGTACGTCATCGGAAAGGTCTCGAAGTGTACTATCCGAATCTGCTATTGCATGCGTGATATCATACGGTTTTGAGGTAAGATTCGCCCTTTTCGTTTTCTGCATTTTTTGGTTTTTAAAGTAAAATTCGAGTTTATCATTTTTAAGCGATTTAAAGCTAATTTCGTATGAGTTTTAGCTAGAATATGGTAGATTATATATAATATAACTAAACCGAGGCTTATTACTTAGCTTATTTGTGATTATTAGGCTTGAAAATGCATGTTTAAAGCTGTAACTTATGAACAAACTCGAGTATGCATAGAACAAATTCGAATTGCCAAGAACAAGCTCGAATAGAGCTAAATTCGAATTTGTAGGTTCGAATCTAGCTTCAGATTCGAATGAGGTTCGAATCTAACCCCCCCTATTCGAGTCTGTCTTCGAGTTTGACCCCATGTGTTCGAATTTGTTCATTAAATTCGAAACCTTCCCCCTAAATTCGAATTTAATTGATAAAATTTACGGACAACGCATAAATTAGCAAAATAAATAGCAAAATATTTAGCTAGAAGTTATGGCTTATAGATGTTGGAATATTGAGCTAGCAGTATTAGTTTAGTACATGTTCTGTAATATTAAACTTCAGATATTATAGATAAGCCGTTTAGCCCAGTTGCGAGTCAAAGCCAGAGCCAGAATATATTAAGCCTAGATAAGCAAGTGCAAGCGTTTCAAAGCAATTAAAAGCATAGAAAGCCAGTGCAAGCATTTTCAGTACTGTGAGTAACAGTTATTCTTGTTTACATGTTTTATATGAAATTGAGACATAAATTGTTTCTATATGATTTATTTGGAATTCAATAGACTTTTGTGAGTGAAGGCGAACACTGTGGTACAGGTGATGCCCAGCTTAGCCGGATCTTACATTTGATCTATTAATATGCATATTTATCTGCTATCTGTTTATTGTTCTGCATACTATACAGCAAGCTTTGTTTTAGCGTTTCTTTGTGCATCTCATAAGCATTATATTTAGCAAGCAAGCAATTCTGATGCTCACCACTATCCCTAAGCATTATGCGGGTAGCTAGCCCCGCATCACAGATTGATCATCTGTCAGCGGTAAACCCCTAGTGGTGGCATCTCTTTTCTGCGTGAAATGTCTCAATCGTGCAACATTCTTTTTGGGTATTAAGCAAACAAGCAAGCAAGCAAGCAAGCATAATAGCCTTTATAGGCACTTTCGCCTCATATTTTACATGCATTCATGAATATCTGTTTACTCACTAAGCATTAGCTTACAGTTGCTACCCACAATTTTTACAGGAAAAGGTAAAGAGCAAGCTGGACCTTCTGCATAGGTCTATTTTCTGATCAACCCAGAGGACTTAGCTCACTTTCAGCTTGTGGTATAACTTTATAGTGCCTTGGGTTTTGGGTTGCTGCTTTTATTTATATTGTGATGTTTTTAGCAACTTAACACTGTAACCTTGTAGCACGTGTAGTGCAAGACTTATTGTAATATTTTATTTAGCTTTATGCATTTATTATTATTCCTGGGATAAGCAAGCGTGTTTTAAAGCAATGATGTGACAGGATGGTATCATAGCATTAGTTTGAGGGATTCAAGTGTTAGCAATAACACTTGGACTCAAACTTTTAAGCAAAGATATTAGCTTCGAATGTCTAGGCTTTAACTTGACCTGAGATAGGCTTTGACTTTGCTTTAGGAATTGGGAAATGGGGTAGAATAGGAGTTATGCCTATTCTTATGCAAGTATTATTTATATAATTTCAGAACATGTCTGGATCTGGTGAAGGAGCTGGAGGTGGACTCACTTCTGAACAGATCATGCAAATTATGCAAACTATGCTTAACGAGAACAACGAGCGTCAAGCTAAGTTTCTGCAAGACCAGTTTCGTGCTCGTGATGAAGCCGAAACTAAGCGTAGAGAAGAACGTAGGAAAAAGCAACAAGACGATACTGGACGCCACAACGACGACACCGATGAGGAGGAAGTCCCTGTAGTCCCTCCTAAGGGCTGCAACTTCCGTTACTTTAAAGCTTGCGGAGCTCAACCTTTCAAAGGAGCTGCAAACTCGATTGAAGCGCTCGAGTGGATTACTGGCATCGAACGCATATTTCTCATCAGCGACTGTGCTGAAGAATCCAAGGTCAGCTTTGCTACTACATTGTTCGAGGGTGGCGCTGTTATGTGGTGGAGGTCTCAGGAGAACATGCACGGGGCCAACTGGATTAAGTCCCTATCTTGGGATGAATTTAAGGTTATTTTCTTTCGTCAGTATTGCCCGACTGATGAAAAGAAGCGTTTGGAAGAGAAGCTGATGTCTCTTACTCAGGGAACCAAATCGGTGAGTGAGTATGAGATTGAATTTACCCGACTTAGCCTGCTGTCTGACTATCAAGTCGCTACCGAAGAGAGAAAGATCGACCGTTTTCTGATGGGTCTGCATCCCGAATATCAGAATTTCTTGAAGCACCAGAGATATACCCACTATGCTGATTGTGTTGAAGCTGCTCGAATTCTTGAGCAGGGTTTTATTCGAGCTGGAGGAGTTCCTGCTTCATCTGTTAACCCGACATGTCCATCACCGCCCAAGAAATCGCGCACTGGAAGCTATTCTGGATCTTCATCCAGATATTCTCAGCCACAGCAGTCTCAGTACCGACAGTTCAGCTCACCTCCGGCACAACAATCTCGATCTTATGCGGTACATTCTGAGCCGAGGCAGTGTCGTCGCTGCCAGAAGTCACACATTGGGCGTTGTAACCCTAATGATGTGATGTGCTACGTGTGCAACGAAATAGGACATAGCAGTGAAGAATGTCCTAACAAAGTTAAAGTTTGTAACAACTGTTTACGCCCTGGACATAATGAGCATGCATGTACGCATCCGTTCAGCATAATTTACCCGAGTGCAGAGCATCATCCGCGATTGTAGCAACAGCAATACTGACCTCAGCAACAACATCAACAACAACAGCAAAGACAAAATCAACCGGCTCGGCATAGCACATCGCGAGGAGGTTCTAGTCGCCGTAACGAGCCAGCTCAGAGTCAGAATCGCGCATTCCAGATAACGGCCGAGCAAGCAAAGGAAATACCAGATGTGGTATCTGGTATGTTTCTCGTTAACTCCGTACCTGCTAGAGTTATTTTTGATTCAGGAGCCAACCGTTCCTTCATATCAAATTCATTTGCATCTAAACTTGGAATTGCACCGACTACTCTACCTGTTATCTTTGATATTGAAACGGCTAGTAATGTAAGTGTGTCTACCGATAAATTTACCGTGATTGCATCATTCTGCTCGACAACTGCACATTTCAACTTGATCTTATTCCGATGGATTTTCACGAGTTCGACGTTATCGTGGGTATGGATTGGCTAGTTCACCATGACGCCAACATCATCTGTAAAAAGAAGTTAATCAAGCTCACTACTCCGGATGGCCGCAGTATTTGCATCTATGGTGACAGAATGAAAGGTGATTTATGCTTGATCTCGGTAGTGAAAGCTAGGAAGCATATAGCTAAGGGTTGCGTATCTTATTTAGCATATGCAATAGATGCTAAATCTGAAAAGAAGACTTTAGCCGAGGTACCGATAGCCTCAGAGTTTCCTGATGTCTTTCCTGAGGACATCTCTGGACTTCCACCAGACCGTCAGGTGGAGTTCAGAATTGATTTGGTGCCAGGCGCGCCACCGATTGCTCGAGCCCCGTACAGACTTGCACCTGCTGAGATGCAAGAAACGATGAAGCAATTGCAAGAGTTGCTTGACAAAGGGCTTATACGACCAAGTTCATCTCCCTGGGGAGCTCCTGTTCTTTTCGTTAAGAAGAAAGATGGGACTCTCCGGATGTGTATTGATTATAGGGAATTGAACAAGGTAACAATAAAGAACAAATATCCGTTGCCCAGAATAGACGATCTTTTTGACCAACTTCAGGGAGCCAGTTACTTCTCAAAGATCGATCTTAGATCTGGGTATCATCAGCTCAAAGTCCGCGAAGAAGATGTTTCCAAAACAGCTTTCCGCAGCAGATACGGGCATTACGAGTTTCTTGTTATGCCCTTTGGCCTTACTAATGCTCCTGTGGCATTCATGGATCTCATGAACCGTGTTTGTAGGCCAATGCTTGACAAGTCTGTTATTGTCTTTATAGACGATATTCTCATCTACTTGAAATCCGAAGCTGAGCATGCTGTTCATCTTAGAGAACTACTAGAGTTGCTGCGCAAAGAGCGACTTTACGACAAGTTCTCTAAATGTGAATTTTTGTTGCGACAGGTGCTCACGATCTCGATTTATTCACTTTAAGTTTATCTTTTCTGTAATTTTCATGCTCAGCGTTAACCTGTAAATCTTGTATCTTATCAGATACAATTTCTTGGACATGTGATATCCGGTGAAGGAATCGCTGTAGATCCTTCTAAAATTGAAGCCATTCAGAACTGGGAAGCTCCCAAATAAGCTACTGAAATCCGAAGTTTCTTGGGATTGGCGGGTTACTACCGTCGATTCATTAAGGACTTCTCAAAACTAGCCATGCCTCTTACATCTCTTACTCGCAAGAATGTTCCCTTTATTTGGGAAGAAGCTCAAGAGAACGCATTCCGAACTTTAAAACAGAAACTCACCGAAGCACCTATTCTGGCCTTGCCCGAAGGCAATGAAGACTTTGTGGTCTTCAGCGATGCTTCATATCAAGGGCTTGGGTGTGTTTTGATGCAAAGAGGCAGAGTCATAGCATATGCTTCTCGCCAACTTAAGGATCATGAAAAGAGTCATCCGACTCATGACCTTGAACTTGCTGCTGTGACTTTTGCATTGAAAACATGGCGTCATTACCTCTACGGCACCAAATGTCAGCTGTATACGGATCACAAGAGCCTTAAGTACATTTTCAGCCAGAAGGAGCTCAACATGCGCCAGCGACGCTCCATGGAACTCATCAAAGACTATGACTGTGATATTCTTTATCACCCTGGCAAAGCGAATGTGGTGGCCGACGCATTGAGTCGTAAATCTTACTCTGCTAAAATGTCTCTATACCTTGACCCATACTTTGTTTTCATCAACTTTGATCGATGAAATCCTTGTTGCTCAAGCCGAAGCCCTAAAAGAAGAAAACCTCAACTCTGAGGACATGAAAGGGCAACTTCAGTTCTTAACCGATAGCCCTCGTGGCTTAAAGCTCTTCAAGAATCGTGTCTGGGTTCCGAAATTTGGTGATGTTCGACAGAAAATTCTTTCGGAAGCTCACTGTTCTAACTTCTCGGTACATCCTGGCAGAACCAAGATGTACAACGATCTAAAAGCCGAGTATTGGTGGCCCGGTATGAAAAGAGACGTAGGCCAATATGTCGATAATTGTGTTACATGCCGATTAGTCAAAGCGGAGCATCAGCAGCCTTATGGCAGTCTACAGCCTCTACCGATTCCCGAATGGAAGTTCGATCACATAACGATTGACTTTATGACAAAGCTTCCTACTACACGAAGACAGCACGATGCAATATGGGTGATTGTGGATCGTCTAACCAAAGTCTCTCATTTCATTCCAATTCGCGAGAACTACTCATTGGAGAAATTGGCTAAGTTGTATATAGACGAGATCGTTACTCGACACGGAGTGCCTCTGTCAATTGTTTCAAATCGCGACAGCCGGTTCACTACGAGGTTCTGGAGTGCATTGCAAGATGGATTAGGCACCAAGATCAGAATGAGCACAGCATATCATCCGCAGCCTGATGGCCAAAGTGAGCGCACGATCCTTACACTCGAAGACATGCTGCGGGCATGTGTTCTTGAGTTTAGCGGTAATTGGGACGACCACTTGCCACTAGCAGAGTTTTCTTATAACAATAGTTACCACTCATCCATCAAAGCCGCACCTTTTGAAGCCTTATACGGACGCAAGTGCCGAACTCCTACGTGTTGGCATGAAGCCGGTGAAGCACCAATCGCCGGTCCCGAGCTACTTCAGCAGACTAATGAAAAGATCAGAATTATTTGCCAACGCTTAGAAACCGCTCAATCTCGACAGAAATCGTATCACGACCAACGCCATAAACCTTTAGAATTCCAGAAGGACGATTATGTCGTATTGAAAGTCTCGCCGATGAAAGGTGTGTTCAGATTCGGCAAGCGTGGCAAGTTAGCACCGCGATTCGTTGGACCTTTCAAGATCACCGAGCGTGTTGGAACTCAATCATATCTCTTGGATTTGCCGAACGAACTATCAAACATACACCCCGTATTTCACGTTTCGCAACTAAGGAAGTGCAAAGAGGATGACAGAGAAAAGTGGGCCGATCATCTGACTTATAAGATTAATGAGAAGTTGCAATGTGACGAGCCTGAGGTCATTCTAGAGACAAAGATGAAGAAGCTGAGAAATAGAGAAGTAGCAACGGTGTTGGTGCAATGGAGAACTTCTCACGGAACTTCTCAGACCTGGGAATCTGAGCAAGACATGAGAGTTCGATATCCACATCTGTTTGAGCCTTAGGTACTTCGAGGACGAAGTGCAAGCGTGGTGGGCTCATACTATAACACCTTACTTTTTATTTGCATTTTTATTTTTAGTAATTTTGAGCAATTTGCGTAAAATGATGTAATTTCGAGATTTAGTATAAATAGGAGCCGGGAGTTACATTTTCTCACTTTTGCAAAATCCTTCTAGCAAATTCCAGAGCTTCTCTCTCTAGCCCGAAACTTCTCTCTAACTTTTCTCCCAAACCGACCGGCCAAATCTCGAGTTCTATACGTCATCGGAAAGGTCTCGAAGTGTACTATCCGAATCTGCTATTGCATGCGTGATATCATACGGTTTTGAGGTAAGAATCGCCCTTTTCGTTTTCTGCATTTTTTGGTTTTTAAAGTAAAATTCGAGTTTATCATTCTTAAGCGATTTAAAGCTAATTTCGTATGAGTTTTAGCTAGAATATGGTAGATTATATATAATATAACTAAACCGAGGCTTATTACTTAGCTTATTTGTGATTATTAGGCTTGAAAATGCATGTTTAAAGCTATAACTTATGAACAAACTCGAGTATGCATAGAACAAATTCGAATTGCCAAGAACAAGCTCGAATAGAGCTAAATTCGAATTTGTAGGTTCGAATCTAGCTTCAGATTCGAATGAGGTTCGAATCTAACCCCCCGTATTCGAGTCTGTCTTCGAGTTTGACCCCATGTGTTCGAATTTGTTCATTAAATTCGAAACCTTCCCCCTAAATTCGAATTTAATTGATAAAATTTACGGACAACGCATAAATTAGCAAAATAAATAGCAAAATATTTAGCTAGAAGTTATGGCTTATAGATGTTGGAATATTGAGCTAGCAGTATTAGTTTAGTACATGTTCTGTAATATTAAACTTCAGATATTATACATAAGCCGTTTAGCCCAGTTGCGAGTCAAAGCCAGAGCCAGAATATATTAAGCCTAGATAAGCAAGTGCAAGCGTTTCAAAGCAATTAAAAGCATAGAAAGCCAGTGCAAGCATTTTCAGTACTGTGAGTAACAGTTATTCTTGTTTACATGTTTTATATGAAATTGAGACATAAATTGCTTCTATATGATTTATTTGGAATTCAATAGACTTTTGTGAGTGAAGACGAACACTGTGGTACAGGTGATGCCCAGCTTAGCCGGATCTTACATTTGATCTATTAATATGCATATATATATCTGCTATCTGTTTATTGTTCTGCATACTATACAACAAGCTTTGTTTTAGCGTTTCTTTGTGCATCTCATAAGCATTATATTTAGCAAGCAAGCAATTCTGATGCTCACCACTATCCCTAAGCATTATGCGGGTAGCTAGCCCCGCATCACAGATTGATCATCTGTCAGCGGTAAACCCCTAGTGTTGGCATCTCCTTTCTGCGTGAAATGTCTCAATCGTGCAACATTCTTTCTGGGTATTAAGCAAACAAGCAAGCAAGCAAGCAAGCAAGCATAACAGCCTTTATAGGCACTTTCGCCTCATATTTTACATGCATTCATGAAGATCTGTTTACTCACTAAGCATTAGCTTACAGTTGCTACTCATAATTTTACAGGAAAAGGTAAAGAGCAAGCTGGACCTTCTGCATAGGTCTATTTTCTGATCAACCCAGAGGACTTAGCTCACTTTCAGCTTGTGGTATAACTTTATAGTGCCTTGGGTTTTGGGTAGCTGCTTTTATTTATATTGTGATGTTTTTACCAACTTAGTACTGTAACCTTGTAGCACGTGTAGTGCAAGACTTATTGTAATATTTTATTTAGCTTTATGCATTTATTATTATTCCTCGGATAAGCAAGCGTGTTTTAAAGCAATGATGTGACATTGGATGATGAGATTTTCTGAAACTAAATCTCCATGACCAACGATCGGTAAATGATTGTCATTCCCAAATCTAACTGAGCCGCACTGTTCCTCGACATAGTTAGACAATAACTCAACTCTACCGGTCATGTGAGGAGAGCATCCTGAATCCATTACCCATGTTGATTTTACCTGTCATTGAAATCAGATAAGTAACAACATACAACTCCTGTCTATCACTAACTGTGTTCTGAACTGACATGTCCAGAAAACTTGCATGGTTAAAAGCGGGTCCTGAACTGAGTGCACAGGAACCATTCTGCAGAAGATCAATCAGACACTACGGGAACCCATTGAAGAACGGGTTTTTTCAGGTTAGCACAGGATGGAATTCCAGTTATATGTAACAGAATATTTGCAGGAACCCATTTTTTGTTAGTGTCAGTATTGGATGCAGAAATCTTTTGAACCCATTTGAATATTGGACTTTTGGATTTTGTTTCAACTATGGGTTGTTTGGAGCCCTCAGATTTGGTCTGTTCAATAGGCCTTTTCTTTGTCCAGACTTTGGTGCATTTGATTTCCTTTGATTTTACATGACATTTTTCAAGTTTTGAATTTTTCTTTTCAGGAACAGAAGAACATGAAGTAGATAAACATGAACCAACAAGTTTTTTCA
Organism: Centrapalus pauciflorus; assembly: GCA_020465985.1. Lineage (NCBI taxonomy): Eukaryota > Viridiplantae > Streptophyta > Magnoliopsida > Asterales > Asteraceae > Centrapalus > Centrapalus pauciflorus. The sequence continues at coordinate 109,042 of JAANYP010008529.1, forward strand.
TTACAAAACAATGTTTTGAAAGTCAGTTTACATTCATGTTTTTCCCTACTACATTTAATCTACTTCTTGAATAGAATTGTCGGAAATGACATGCAATGGCACAGATGCCTTCTTGTAAAATGAAGCTTGCTTGACTGCTCTTTGGGAATCATTCAGATGATCTGTAACATCAAACAAATTTGAATCAGTTACATGTGAACTCTTAGAATGGGAAAAAAAATTCCTGAGTGAGTGAGTTTCACGGAATACTTGTGATTCTTTGTAGGAGAATGTCTAGTATCCTTTGAAACTTTGGTTTTAAGATTTGTTGAGCACTCACCTTTGAGAATTCTTGGAGGAAATTCCAATATTTCTTTACCTTTTGCAACATTTGGTAAAGCGGTGTTTTTGGTAATTTTACCTGACACTGCTAAAACCTTTGCTTTTGATTTATTGGAGAGAGTGGAGAGTTTGATTTGTTTCAGTTGAGAGATTTCATTTTCCAAATCCTTGATGATAGATAGGTATGAAGCCAGGTCATCATCATTGGATTTGAGTTGAATTTTAAAATTTTGTTCTTTGATTAAGAACAATTTTCTCTCTTTTTCAAAAATGATTCTTTGATCATTCGCCAATTTTACCGAAGGTTGGGTGTGAAAAGAGGAAATTTGAAATTGTAAGTCTGAGTGAAAACCTTGATACATGGTGTCCAAAACTGTTTGTCCAAAACCCTTGCAAATATAATTCTCCTCACCTTTCAAAATATCTTTTTCAAGATGTATGATTTGATTTTGAAGAATGAAGGTGGGAATGTAGGAATGAGATGTTGATGCAACAGGTTTAGCATCCATTTCCGACTTTGAGTAACTATGTATGTAGTCATCCGATAGAGTGGGTTGTCTAGTGGAATAACTGTCATTTAGTCGCTCATAGCCAAAAGATGTATGCTGGTTTTCGCAAAGTTTTCGTTTGGAATCTTCCTCATTTAAGGCATCTTCCGTTGAACGATGGAAAACTACCTTGAAACCATGTCCCATGTAATTGTGATCGTACAAGGTAGGTAAAGTGTTTAATACCTTGTTAAGAATTTTGGGACTTTCATACCCAATACCTTCCTTAGAATGATAGAAACGAGTCTCTTTCGGTTTATTCATGTGGATGGTCTGATCAGTTTGACCACGTTTCAGAAGTTCATCCTCAAGGGATTGTATTTTTGCATACAACTCCACTCTTTCGTTGGAAATCATTTTGAACTTTTGTGCATTTTGAGAGTTTTCACATGAGATGGATTCAAATTTGTTTGACACTTCAGAAAGCTGAGATTTCAATGAATTGTTCTCTTCTTTAATTTTATTTGAAGTTTCAATTAAAGAATAATTCATATCATTAATCTTGACCATGTCTATCTGAATATTTGATTTTTCCCTTTTTACTTTGAGCAACTGATTATCAAAAGTGTGAGACTTTTCCTTTTCAAGAAAAAATTTTCGTTCGAGAGAATGATATTTTTCGGTGAGAAGTTTGAAATCATTGATTAATTTGAATTCAAATTCAGAATGTACCTCACTGGACTTGCCATCAGATGAGATGAAGTCTTTGTCGTTAGTCATTAGACAGGATGAGGTGGACGTCTCTTCAACCTGTTCATCATCTGAAGCATATCTTTCCTCACGTCCTTCACTTCTTTCAGCTCTGGAATCCACGAGCCGTTCTTGAACCACCTGCATGTCTGTCCCTTGATCACCAGAGTTGAGACCGAAGATGTCAGCCACATAACATGGGACATCGTTAGCTCCATCATTTTCATCATCACTCTGATCATCCATCCAATAGTCATCCTCTGCTACTAGAGCTTGACCACCTTATTTCCTTTCAATCATTGCCAATTTTTGACGATAGAAGTTAGCGTTTTGTTGGAAAGGTTTAACACATTCTCTGGCAAAGTGACCCAGTTCACCACACTTGTAGCAGACAAGACTCTTTCCAGATTTTACATTCTTTTCTTCAGGTCTGTTCCTTTTGTCTCCTCCAGCTAGCCTCTCAATTCGCTCCTCATCAGGGTTGCGATTGTCATCTCGAAGATTATCATGCCTCTCTTCCCTCTCTATTTTTCATTCAACTTTGTGATCCCCTCGTGGTTCCTCACGACACTCATTTCTTCTGGGTTCACGGGTATTGTTTCTCTCTTCTCTGAAACTACGATCCGTTCTCTCTTCCCTGGGCATACGCGGCCCCGTTTCATATCTCAAGTTGTTGTTTGTCTTTGTCTTATAGAACCGCTGATTGAACTTGTTGGATAGAAAAGCTAGTTGATCACGGAGGTCTAGCATTTCAGAGTCCGAAGAATTGTCAGCTTCATGGCTTAACTGACCCATTTGAGGATCTTTGTAGGAGAAAGGCATGGCTGGAGATTTGCCTTTGTTATCAGTGATCAGGGCAAGTGAATCATTCACTGGTCTGGTTCCACTTGCAGATAACGACTCAACCTTGTTTCTTATAGCTAGATGATCATCAACATCGTCTTGAAATTCCTGCAGATTTTCAAATAAGAAATGGATATTGATATCATTCAGATCATGAGTCCTCTTTACTGTGCGGCATGTGGAGTTCCATTCAGGACGAAGCGAAGCAAGAAAACGAAGATTGATGTCATCCTGTGAGGTGTTGACTTTGCATTTTTTCAATTCATTTAAAACGGAGCAGAAACGATTGTAAGTGCTTTCAAGAGTTTCTCCGTCTCGTGCCTTGAACTTAGAGAAAGCAGACTTGATGTTCTCCCTTTTCATTTTGTCGCCTTTTTCAGACCCTCGCATTTGGTGAGCAACTTCATCCCACATGGCCTAGCCAGTCTCTTGACTGTCAATACTGTTGAGAATGGTGTTGGGAAAGGCTTGTAGGAGATAATTCTCTAACTGGATGTCAGCTTTGGCTCTAAGTCGTTCCTGTTCAGTCTGAGGCCCTCGTGGTTCACGAAGTTCGGGAATTGGTGGATCATTATCATGTTTGGCAGGTATGATGGTGAAATATTCTGCAGGACCTTCTTCAAGAGATTTAAGCATCAAAGAGCCCAGATCATGCAGCACAAGAAATCTTAGAAACCTTCTCTTCCATTGATCGTATTCTCCACGATACAGAACCGGTGGACGAATATCCGTTCCCAAAATTAGAGCCTCGTTTGCCATGATTGTTTTTGAAAATTGATCTTAGAATTGGAAACTTGGAGATGATTGATTTTTTTTAATTAATTTAATTTAATTTTTTTTTTGATTTTTAATAATATAAAATAAATGAAAATAAATAAATAAATAAAAATAAAATAAAAAACTTGTAACCTGAAACAAATATTTGGAGAATTAAAAAGATTTAAAAAAAAACAGCGGGGTTACAGAAATCTTGGGTACTGAAACTTTGGAGTATTGAAACCTTGGTACTGAAACCTTAGAGTACTGAAACCTTGGTACCGAAACCTTTGGTATAGAAACCTTGGTATAGAAACCTTGGTACTGAAACCTTGGTATAGAAACCTTGGTACCGAAACCTTGGTATAGAAACCTTGGTACCGAAACCTTGGTATAGAAACCTTGGTACCGAAACCTTTGATATAGAAACCTTTGTACCGAAACCTTGGTATAGAAACCTTGGTACCGAAACCTTTGATATAGAAACCTTTGTACCGAAACCTTGGTATAGAAACCTTTGATACCGAAACCTTTGATATAGAAACCTTTGAGAAAACTACCGAAACCTTTGAGGTTTCGGTATATGTTGCTGAGACCTTTCTTTTATACCGAAACCTTGGACCAAAAAGTGAAACCTTGTACCGAAATCTTGAAATACTACCGAGACCTTTAAAGAGGAAACCCTTTTTGCAACTTTCTGTACTAGTTTTCAAGCCTGAAACTTTTTTCCAAATATAGAGACCTACTGAAACCTTTATGGTTTCGGTATTTTCAAGATTCCACGATTTTCCAAAGTTTTTCACACAATATAAATTTTAAATCTCAGAAATATCAGATAAAAGTCTCAAGTAGTTCAATTTCGGTGTAAATAAGTACGTTTAACACAAAAATTTTGAAATTTTTGGTACAGTACGCAGAGAGTTACGAACAAATGGTTTCAACAAAAATAATTCATTTACTCGATGTTGTTTTTCACAATAAACATATTCTTGATGATTAATAACAACATACAAATGATATTGAAGCAAAAGATCATAGATTTGCACCTTTTTGAGAAGAAGGAGATGAAAAGCAGGTTACGTTTTTTGAACACAGCTCCAAGTTGAAATCCAATTCCAAGCTCTGATACCAAATGAAAGCTTGTTTTCCCAGATATTACACAACCATGGCATATAGAGTAACACACAAACAGATTTATCAATGAAAATACTCTTTTGGGTGAAGAAGATGAAATGCTCTGTGAGAATATATATCACTGTAATATTTTCTTTCTTCAACAACAACAAAAACCTCCATCTCATTTGGTTTTTATAACCAAAGAGACTTTGGGAAAATTACATAACAGGTCCTTGAACTTTAAACATTACATAAACAAATACATAACTATAAGTTAATTATTACAAACTAAACATATTAACTAGAAGTTGAAATAAATATGTCTAACAATCATCATCTGCTGGGCAAGCAACAGGCCCACTAATAACTGTTTCTACTGCAGGTACTCCCCATGGTTCCAAGACTGCTGATGCCACTTAAGCTAAGTCTACAAGCCCTGTAGCATCTAAGGTGGAGGAACTTATCTTTGAGGCCAGGCCCAGAAAAAGAAGACAACTGGTCTTGGCATCATCTGAGGAAGAGGACGTTGAGACTGATCCATCCACAATAGTCAAAGGAAAAAGTAAAGTTGCTATGGATGTGGAACCTAAAAGGGAGTCGATCGGGTTATAATTAACCACGTTGATAACGTGAAAAAGACTTAGTTTAAAATGAAAACATGCCTTAGAATGCTTAACTATTGATAAATTTCATTACGCATGTAGATAATCATCTCAATTACAAGTCCGACAAATTTAAGCTCAATCGGAGAACATTTATAGAAAGCCAAGCGCAGAGGGGGGCGCAGGCCTGCTCCCAGACCGAGTGCTCAACAGAACTATTTTGCCCACAAAAAGGCGAGGAACACATAACCAGACGCATCTCAAACGCAGACCCAAGCATAGGGGGGGCGCAGGCGCAACCCATAAAAAGAAATTTTGCGTTTTTATTAGGGTTTTAGAGGCTGTCTATATACTAGAGATATCAGACCAAAAAAGGGTCGCATTCCAAAGAAGAAAAGCCTTTAAATTGGTCACATTTGAGCGAATATGGTTACGAAGAACACACAAGACGAAGTGCGGCTTTACTGACGATGAATCAACAGCTCTTGATCATTAGATACACGATGTCCGGCTAGTCTCGTTATAATCATTCCCGGAGGAACCACGACGCTAAGTGTTTAATTTTATGAACGAATTATTTATGTTTACGTGTGGTTGAATGTTTATGTTTTGATTGTAAACATTGTGATGGTTATTTGTTTTGTTGAGTTTCGTAAGATAGTTCGTTGATGTTTTATTATTCGTACCGAGTTATATGATAATTAAGACGAGTAATATTCTATGTAATATTCATATTGTTCATCAAAGCAAAATACGAAGGCTAAGTGTTGAATCTGGGAGTGGTTATTATTGTCGTATTCAATCAAACACATTTATTTAAGGTTTTGCTCACAATTGCACAAGGTAATTAGTTTATAGAATTTTATAAAAGAAAGTAACAATCTTTCGCAAGTATTCACTTTTCAATCAACCAAGTTCGCAACGCTAGTTGCTCGAATACGTGTAATTAACCTCTCACTCCCTGTGGAGACGATCCTTACTTACCCTAACTTCTAAGGTATTTAGTGGTTAGTTTTGGCAAGTTAACGACGCTTGTTCAAATTTTGGCGTCATTGCCGGGGAGCGGTTGCGCTTGATGACACGTATTTTTGTAACTAGTTTAATTTAGTTTATTTGCTATTATTTTGTTTGTTTATTTTTAGTATTATTATTGCCTTTATTAATATTATTAAGAAAAGTGAATCGTGGCGCAAGCATCAATTATCACCAAAAAGAAAAACTCTAGTACTTCACCGAGATCTCATAGGTTTATGCACAAACGATGTTCCGGTAGAATTTCACCGTTGAAATCTGATTCAGAAATAGAAAAAAACTGCTAGATCAAATAGACGAGCCATGAAACAAGCTAACGAACGTAAAGGCGTTGTTCTTGAGAGAGGCGCTGAAGAGATACTTAGTTTTGAGGACGAGAAGACCGATAACACTTTTATCAAGTCCAACAAAACAACAGGGCAATGAGAGAGCGACGAACCGTAGAATCCCATTATAGGCCGGGTGATATTCCTGAGCCATCACCCATTCTCTATCCAATCACGGATAATGAACCTGAAATTCGGCCTCAACTATTTAGCATCATACCGATTTTTCACAGAGCACCAAGTGAAGAACCGTATGAGCATTTAGCAGAATTCACTGCTATATGCAAGGCCAATCAAATAAGGGGAATGACCGTAGATGCATTTAAGCTTAGACTATTTCCTTTTTCTTTCAAGGAAAAAGCAAAAAATTGTTTGTGTCACTTCCCACTGATAGTATAACTAGTTGGTATGAAATGAAAAAGGAATTTTTAATTGAATATTATCCAATTAGTACAACTACAAAAAAGCGAAAAGAAATCACTTGATTTAAACAAAGACCCGGAGAACAATTTCACGAAGCATTTGATAGGTTAAATGAATTATTAAGAACACGCCCACATCATGAAATCCCTAAATGGATGCTTATTAAGACCTTCTTTGATGGGGTAAGTCAAGAAAGCAGAAATATGATCACTACTGCTTCAGGCGGAACCTTTTTGGCTAAAGAGGATGACGAAGCATGGGAGCTGTTAACCCAGTTGAGTAAGGGGTTAAAAGTCCAAGCGTGTTCGAAAAGTAGCATTGGTGTCCAGGTAATGGGCATAGACAATGCGTGGAAAAGAGAAGTTAAATCTGATATTTCCGAACTAAGCTTAAAGATGGACTTGTTAATGAAGGGAATGGGAAAGGCTACAGTGGCCCAGGTCTGTTGTGTCACATGTGGAGACCCATCCCAATCCGAGAATTGCCCACATACTTTTTCTCATGAGGAGTATGTGAATGAAGCTTTTGGCTATAGGCAATGAAGAGAACAGGATAAATCATATTCGGATACCTACAATCCGGGATGGAGAAAACACCCGAACTTTAGTTGGAGGGAGTTCCAAGACACTGAAGCTCCCGCAAAGCCGAGATATGAGCAACCACGTCAACAAAACTGAGAATTCCAATATGGATCAACCTCAGCCATGAAGGATGATCGATATTATAAACGTCAAGACCCTAAAGAAGAATCTGAAGTAAGACTAGTGTCCGGGAATTCGAAAGAGTTCTCCAAATTCATGGAGTTCATGAAACAACAAACTATGGTGCAAACAAAAATTATGGAGATGCTTGGAAGACAAATGAGACAAATTGCAGAGTCTCTAACTATATGAGAAAAAGGAAAGCTACTAAGTAACACCACAGTTAACCCATCACATCACCATGGTAAGGAAAAGAAGTATGAAGTCAATGAAGTTGCCAAAGTCACTACACTTAGGAGTGGGAAGAAAGTCGATAATAAGATAGAAATGGCTAAGGAAAGTGAAGCAGATGAAGAGGTGGAACAATGTCTATGAAGAGGAACCACCTAAATCAGAGTCGAAGATAGAAACAAAAATAAGAAAGTGACCTTTAAGGATTTAGAAGCCAAAAAACCCATCGAAACTAAAGTTGGGGAGGGTAGTTCAGATACCGAAACTGCTACTTATCCATCGGCCTTAGAAAATCCGGCATCATTTCCTTATGGTAATAGAGGACTGAAAACTGAAGATTTATAGGATGTCTTTAATCAAGTCAAAATCAATATTCCCTTAATCAAAGCTATACAACAAGTTCACTCTTATGCTAAATTCTTAAAAGAGCTCTGTACTAAAAAATGTAAGTTCAAAGTCTCTCAACCTAGGCAAATAAATCTGACTGAGCAAGTTAGTGCAGTTATTAGAAGCTCACTACCGCCTTAATTAAAAGACCCAGGATCACCCATGATCCCGGTGACTATTGTCAATGTTCAGATTAAGAAGGCACTTCTAGACTTAGGGGCAAGTGTCAACATCTTACCTGGAAATTTATTTGACCAACATGATCTAGGAACATTGCAAACAACAGATGTCATCTTGCAATTAGCAGAAAAGGTCCACCAAAGTACCACGGGGGCTGTTATCTGATGTAATTGTTAAGGTTGAGGACTTCTATTATCCATTAGATTTCTTGGTTTTGGACTCGGACAGTACTTATAAAGAGGGGGTCATCCCTTCTTAGCTACAATCAATGCTCAAATCAGTTGCAGAACAGGTGCTTTAGAGATTGCATTCGGAAATCACAAACTCAGACTCAATGTCTTTAAAAATGTACCCAACGCATCACTGGATTCAGAGTGTTACATGATTGACCTAGTTAATGATTTGGTACAACAACAATTATCAACAATAACATGTAAGGATCCAGTAGAACTCTTTCTGTATTATAATTAGCATAAGCTAGAAAGCATATCAGATTGTAGGGCATTCGAAATTGAATGTGTTCAATCAGTGGATTCTAAACAACCACCATGGTCACATAAAATTGAAAAACTCCCTACTAATCTACCACAGTCAGCTAAACCTTCTCTTGAACATCCACCAAAATTGGAGTTGAAACCGCTTCCTTCTCACCTCAAATACGCTTTTCTTGGTCCTGACAGTACATTGCCTGTAATCATTGCAACTGATCTAACTAATGAATAAGAAAAGGCATTATTGAAAGTATTGTCGAGAAACAAGGAAGCCATAGGCTGGACTATTGCAGATCTTAAAGGGATTATCCAACAGTGTGCATGCATCGGATTATCACTGATCCAACAGCTAACCAACCAGAGATGCTCAGCGAAGGCTGAATCCCAATCTCAGAGAAGTGGTGATGAAAGAAGTGCTGAAATGGCTAAATGCAGGAATTATTTATCCTAATCAGATAGCCAGTGGGTTAGTCCCACACAAATGATTCCCAACAAATCAGGAGTCACTGTAGTTGATACTCCAGAAGGAGAAAAGATTGCAACTCAACCTGTTACGGGGTAGAGAGTATGTATCGACTACAGAAAACTAAATGCTGCAACCTCCAAAGATCACTTTCCTTTGTCGTTTATTGATCAAATTGTAGAGAAGTTAGCAACACAAAAGTTTTATTGCTTTTTGGACGGCTATTCGGGGTATAATTGTAACAACCTAGTCTTTAGCTAAATTTAATTTCAGAATTTTGAACCAATAATGTAATATTATTACATTATTTGAATTGAAATTTAATTAAATTATGAAATATTTAATTAAATAATATAAATATTTAAAATATGATTTAATAAATTATTAAAGATAATTAAATAAAAGAGATATAATATACAAAAGTAATAGTGGGTTAAGTAGCGAATATAACTAGATGAAGTATATAAACGAGATTTATGATTCATTTAATCATTCTCCACTCTCTCTCTCTCTACTCTCTCTCTACTTCTCTCTAGATTTACTTCCAAACCGACCGACCGATTCTTGAGTTTTATATATTGTTGGAAAGATCTCGGAGAATACTACACAAATATGCTATTACATGTTCAATTTCGTACGAATTTGAGGTAAGAATCGACGTTTAAAGTTTCCTTATTTTTCGGTTTTTCGAAATTACCATTTTCTTTCGAATTTAAGTTATTTTAAATTGAGTATTAACTAGATTTTTATAGATTATATATAATATAATCGAACCTAGGATTAATACTTAACATATTAGTGAATTTAGGCTTAGAAATGTATAATTGAAAGTTGTAAAATATGAACAAATTCGAGATGCCAAGAACAAACTCGAGTTTTTGCTAAATTCGAATGTGGGATCGAATTTAATTATCAAATTCGAATGATGATTCGAATTTACTACTAGGATTCGAATTTGGTACCATATTCAAAGCATGATTCAAATTTAACCCCTTCATTCAAATTTAGCCACATATTTGAAGTCAAAGCATTTGAATTTAGCCCCACTATTCGAATTTAGCATATATATATATATATATATATATATATATATATATATATACATATATATATATATATATATATATATATATATATATATATATATATATATATATATATATATATATACATATATATATATATATATACATATATATATATACATACATATATATATATATATACATACATATATATATATATACATATATATATTTGAAATCATGAGCTTCGACTTTAATCCTATATTCAAAATGGGAATTCGAATTTAATGTTTATAATTCGAATTTATTGCCTAAATTCGAAACCCACTTTCTAAATTCGAATATATGGAATAAAATACATGGACAACGCATAAAAATAACAAGATACTTAGCAAAATGAGTATATATATATATATATATATATATATATATATATATATATATATATATATATATATTGACCTTTGAGAATTTATGAAACAAAGAATATTAATGCAAGAATGATTTATGGATAAACAAGTTATCAGAATCAGATAAAATAAAGACTTTAAAGATAAAAGATAACGATATTGACATGATTTGACATGATAATTCTGGACAGGTTCAGTGAAATTATGAACAAAGATTTAATGATTTAAAGCGGGTCAAAGATTTGAATTGACAGAGAACAGATTGACAAATATAAAAATCCTGAGATAACTCAGGTGGCAGATTTTACATCTGTTTGATAAAGACCCAGATCTGTGAGTTATAGATATTCAGATTTAACATGCTTGAATTTCCGGTTGAGACATATTGTTGATGCTAGATTAATTTGACATTCATATTATCAGCTGGATTGTGACTTGTGCACATCATGGTTGGGTGTTGCCCAGCGGATCATGATAGCTATTTGACTTATCATTTCATATGATATTGCATTTACAGTTCATTTCTGACATTGCTTTGAGATTATTGCTATCATGACTTGATTACGTATGCTTCATCATTGCATATAACTTGACATATTGATTCAACTTGATTAGCCTTGATTGGTCTATTGTTCTAGACCTGGCTATTTCACCAGTTCTATTGAACTTGGTAATGACCTCCGATGTTCCGCCACGTTGATTTACTGGTAGCTAGCCCAGTATGTGGCTGATCCCCACGATTTAAGCGTGAGCGTGGCCTGAGCATCATCCGACTCTATGATTTCTATGTCTCAATCATGAGTGGCTGTAGCGGCAGCCTTGACATATCACGCTAGACTTATGATGATCCGCTTGACAATGCATGTTTAATTTGAAAATCTACTTACTCACTAAGCATTGCTTACGGTTGCTACATTGACATTTTCAGAGGAAAAGATAAAGGAAAGTCACCTGCTGGACCTAGTTCTTAGGTCTTACAAAGATCAAGACAGAAGTTTCATAGACCTCTACTCAGCAACCCATTTTGGTACTAATTGGAGGATGATAATTTGGTGTTCTGGGTAGATTTATATTGATTATATGATGACCTGAATTAGATTAGACTTGTGCCCTTTATAAGTTTAATTTAAAATCGGTAATCTGTATTAAACTTAAATCCTAATATGCTTGTACATGTAATTTATATTCCGCAATTAATTACTCTATCTTAGTTTGATTGATATCGTATTGCATGATGTGGGACCTAGACTCCTGAGGATTGCCCCGTAAGGGGTGGTCTTCACAATAATCAAGTCCCAATACACCCAGAGGACCAAGATAAAACTACCTTTACATGTCCGTATGGTACCTTCGCCTACCAAAGAATGCCATTTGGATTGTGTAATGCTCTGGCCACATTCCTACGGTGTATGATGGCTATGTTTTCAGATTTGGTCGGATCTCTTGAAATCTTCATGCATGATTTTTCAATATTCGATAAATCATTTGAAGGGTGTTTATCTCACTTAGAAAAAGTGCTCAAACGATATACCGAAACCAATTTGTACTAAGTTGGGAAAAGAGTCACTTTATGGTCAAAGAGGAATTGGTACTAGGACATATAATGTTAGAAAAAGGAATGGAGGTCGACCGCGCAAAAATACAACTCATTTTATCTCTACCACCACTGACCAATATCAAAGGGATGCGTTCTTTCTTGGGTCATGCAGGATTCTACAGAAGGTTTATAAAGGATTTTAGTGCCATAACTAAACCCTTGTGTAACCTATTGCTAAAAGACGCCCAGTTCAACTTTAATAAAGGATGTGCAGAAGCATTCAAGACATTAAAAGCTAAGCTCACAGAGGCACCGATCTTGCAATCACCTGATTGGTCTGAACCATTCGAGATCATGTGTGATGTAAGTGATCATGCAGTAGGTGCCGTCCTTGGCCAAAGAGTGGATAAAAAGCCTTTGGTTATCTACTATGTAAGTAAAACATTTTCAGAAGCTCAAATAAATTACAGTACGACTGAAAGGAATTGCTTGCAGTAGTTTATGCATTAGATAAATATAGAGCATATGTTTGGGGAGCTAAGGTAATTGTGTACTCTGATCATAGTGCCTTACGACACCTTTTGGCTAAGAAAGATGCAAAACCACGACTAATTCATTGGATACTGCTATTACAAGAATTTGATTTAGAAATTTGAGATAAAAAAGGCTCAGAAAATGTAGTAGTAGACCATCTTTCAAGATTACTAGCAATCACCAAGGATATGCTGGACTCCATTCGCGATAATTTCCCAGATGAACAACTACTGTTCATCGCAAAAGTGCCATGGTTTGCTAAGCTAGTAAACTATTTTGTCACAGAGAAAATTCCGGGCCCTTGGAACTCACATCAAAGAAAATATTTATTCTCTCAAACCAAACAAAATATTTGGGAGGAGCTGGATTTGTTCAAAATTGGAGCAGATCAAATTATCCGGCGATGTGTGCCAGACAAAGAATTATGATATTCTAAATCACTATCATTCGTATGCATGCGGTGGACACATCAATGCAAAGAAGACAAGCCATCGAATCCTACAATGTGGATTCTTTTGGCTTACCATATTGAAAGATTCATACTAATTTGTTAAATCGTGCTTACGATGCCAACAAATAGGAGGCATTTCGAAACGAGATCAAATGCCCATGACACCGATTCTCATTGTTGAAATAGTTGATGTACCTGTGGGGCATAGACTTTATGGGACCCTTTCCTAAGTCATATGGTTTCGAATATATCCTAGTGGCAGTTGATTATGTCTCTAAGTGGGTAGAAGCAGAGGCTACAAGGATCAACGGCCATAAGGTAGTTTGCCAGTTTATTAAAAAGAATATTTACACATCATGGAATTCCTAGAGCTATAATTAGCGATGGGGGTTCACATTTTTAAAACATGTGTTTTCGCAAATTACTTAAGCATTATGGAGTCACCCACAAGATCGAAACTCCTTATAATCCTTAAACTAGTGGACAAGTAGAAATATCCAATAGAGAGATCAAACATATACTAGAGAAGACAGTGCGACCAGATCGTAAGGATTGGTCTACACGACTAGACGATGCACTCTGGGCATACCATACTGCCTTCAAAACCCCTATTAGAATGTCTCCCTATAAGTTAGTGTATGGGAAGTTGTGCCATCTACCTGTTGAAATGGAACACCGCGCATTATCGGCCATTAAAAATACAAATCTCACATTCACGGATACTAGTGTAAACCGAAAACACTATCTAATGGAACTAGAAGAAATCCGTAGGGAAGCTTACGAAAGTGCTAAAATATATAAAGAAAAGACAAAAGCTTTCCACGATCGTTTAATTAAAAGAAAGGTGTTTACTAAGGGTGACAAAGTGTGGCTATTTAATGCACGTCTGGGCTCTTCCCAGGCAAATGAAAAGGTAAGTGGTCAGGTCCGTACATAGTAACTAATGTTTATCCTCACGGTGCAGTAAAAAGACAAGACCAAAAAGGTGGTGAACCATTTAAAGTCAATGGACATCGACTTAAGTTGTTCGTACAATGGGGTGATGGAGAAGTTGTGTCATCTGAGATGATGGTCTTAGAAGATGCCGCCTGTTTGTTAGAGAATCTTATGTCTCATATGTCTGGCTGAAGACTTAAACTTAGCGCTTCGTGGAAGGCAATCCAGAGAACTTTGTGGGTGTGTTCTATAGAAACCCTCACGAGACTATAACTCGTCCACTCGGGCTACCGAGGGGTTTAAAGGATTATTGCACACGCTAAGTGCAATCGTTTTCACCACGAAAGTGTGATTTAAAGTATTTTAATTATTTTAATTAGCATATATTTTTTGTTAATCACTTATGTTTGGAACCAGGATCTGAAATCGATAAAAACGTCATGCACGGTGAACGAGTAAGTTGGGGAAGGGCATCAACACTAATTCCTAGCTAATCATGCGTTGCACTAACACTATATTTCACATGCTTGAATACTATGATGTTATATTTTGATGCTTAGATGCTACACGTGGTGGTCTATATATTTTTTTTCGTAAAAGTTTCCCGTTTTTCTAATTATTTTTTGTGTGCCGAGGACGTCCCAATTCTTTAAGTTGGGGAGGGGGACGCGTTATGCTTTAGATATCTTGGAAACCGAGAAAAAATTTACGAAAAATGACAACTTTAAGGTTCACATAACTCACTTGTAAAGATTAAAGGTTCCATTGTTAGTGTTGGTCTTAGTTAAACTTGAGTTTTCAACTCAAGTTGGGGAAGTTTGAAGAAAAGTATTAGCACGAGAAGACAACGGTCCCTTCAGCGAGTTCTACAATAGCATCTCCGGACAACATCCGCCTCTGTAATCAGGTACCATCGTTCCAATGCATAAGTTTGTTTTAATTATCGTATTTTTTTGTTTTTGTGTGATTGAATAATAGTGTGGTTCCTTGAGTTTGAGTGTGTGAGAAAAGCTGACAAACAAATAACTTGATCAATTTCCCTGCAACTATCTTTGTTTGTGAGCTTGCAACTTAAACGTCATGATGATAGTTAGATTGGTGTCAAGCAAGGAGATATAAACAATGAGTTTAAATACAACACAAAGAGTCATAAACACCCGTAAAACAAAGAAGTGAAGAAACTCAGAAGTAGGATATAATGTGCAGTGTCGAATGATAAATAACAAAGATTTCAATAGCCGCTATTAATTCATGCAATAAGGGGAAGGAAGAAAACACGAGTAAGCCTCAATTCAAGTGTGGCCTAGTTGATTCGGGAAAGTAAGTCTGAAGGGTACCATCATGCCTAGTCCCCTAAGGCCAACTGGTCTGAGAGTGGCTGACCTAAATCCTGCTACCCGGATCAATTAGAAAGTCACGTTTTAAGCTTGAATGTAAAACGTAGATTTTGCATGTAAAAAGAACAATATGAAATGAAAGAAAACTTAATAGCAAGAAACATGCGTCAAGGAAAAAGATGGTCCAGTGATCCACGTGAATTCAATTCTATAATCTTAAGCTAAAAGAATGATAGTGGTGAGGAACTTTTGAACAAATATCCTAGAAATGTCATGATATATCTGAAAATAACGCAGTTCGTGTCTTTGAATACAAACGTGTTTTTGAAGGCTAGTGTTTGTTCAAATGAGTTTGTTTGTATCTTCCACACTTGATAAGCTCGATACATTTATAAGTCTGATTTTCGTTGCTTGCTCGGGACGATCAAGGATTAAGTTGGCGAAGTTTGAGCGGGTTATAATTAACCGTGTTTATAAAGTGAAAAAGAGTTAGTTTAAAATGAAAACATGCCTTAGAATGCTTTACTATTGATAAATTTCATTGCGCATGTAGATAATCATCTCAAGTACAAGTCTGACAAATTTGAGCTCAATCGGAGAACATTTATAGAAAGCCAAGCGCAGAAATAAAAACGCGAAATTTCTTTTTAGGGCTGCGCCTGCGCCCCCTGCGCTTGGGTCTGCGTCTGGTTCTGCGTTCCTCGTCTTTTTGTGGGCAAAATGG
Organism: Centrapalus pauciflorus; assembly: GCA_020465985.1. Taxonomy (NCBI): domain Eukaryota; kingdom Viridiplantae; phylum Streptophyta; class Magnoliopsida; order Asterales; family Asteraceae; genus Centrapalus; species Centrapalus pauciflorus. Next base: position 125,106 of record JAANYP010008529.1, read on the forward strand.
TTCTGTTGAGAACTCGGTCTGGGAGCAGGCATGAGAAAAAGCGTTCTTTTTGTGCCTATATATATAAGAGATATCAGACGAAAAAATGGTCGCATTCCAGAGAAGAAAATCCTTAAAATTGGTCACATTTGAGCGAATACGGCTACGAAGAACACACGAGACAAAGTGCGGCTCTACTGATGAAGAATCAACAGCTCTTGATCATTATATACATGATGTCCGACTAGTCTTGCTATAATCATTCCCGGAGGAACCACGACGCTAAGTATTTAATTTTGTGAACGATTTATTTATGTTTACGTGTGTTGAATGTTTATGTTTTGATTGTAAACATTGTGATGGTTATTTGTTTTGTTGCATTTCGTAAGATAGTTCGTTGATGTTTTATTATTCGTGCCGAGTTATATGATAATTAACACGAGTAATAAAAGTAACACACACTATGCCCAAGATCACGTAACAATATTAATAACGATTACAATAGGTTATGTCTATGTATCTTCATATTGTTCATAAAAGTAAAATACGAAGGCTAAGTGTTGAATCCAGGAGTGGTTATTATCGTTCACGCATTTAATCAAACACATTTAACTAAGGTTTTACTCACAATTGCGCAAGGTAATTAGTGTACAGAATTTTATAAAAGAAAGTAACAATCTTTCACAAGTATTCACTTTTCAATCAACCACGTTCGCAACGCTAGTTGCTCGAATACGTGTAATTAACCTCTCGCTCCCTGTAGAAATGATCCCTACTTACCCTAACTTCTAAGGTATTTAGTGGTTATTTTTGGCGAGTTAACGACGCTCTTTCAGGAGCTACGGCTAAAGTAAGACAAGTCCCAAGCCAAATAGATGAAAATTCCACTGGAACAATAATATGAGTGGAAACATGATTAAGCTGTGCTCCTTGAAAGAGCAAGAGAAGAAGCAACCTTTGTGAAAGATGCCCAGACTTTGGCTACCAAAGAGGCAAAGAAACTAAAAATGACATCTTTGGTAGTGCAAATGAATTTAGAGGAGGCTGTCAAGGATAGTGACAGTGGAAAGGAGAAAGAAAGAGAATGAAAGATAAAGGAGAGAAAGAGAATGAAACATAGGTTTATGTGACCAAAGGAAAGTCTGTGTCCACCACCCCTTCATTAACAAAAACCCACCACCACTTTGACAACTTGGCCAAAAAGAAATTTCATGATGTAGCAGAGAGAAGACTGGCCGAGGAAACAATTGTCAAAGTTGTTCTCATCTCAAGAAAAAATCAACCTTGGAGGCTCTTAGGCACAAAAAGGCCTCAGTCAAACCTGTTCTGCATCTGAGGGGGAGATTCTTAATCAAACCTGTTAATGCATTTGAAGGTTGAATTTAAGGCCTGTTATATGCCTTATTGAAACCTGAAAATGATTTGCAATATCAGCCCAAAGCTGTTCTATATGTTGCATGTGTTGCAACAAAGACAGTTTGTCCAAGCTGTTCAGTCTGCTGAACAGGCTGGACATAAACTGTCTACGCTGCTTTACACTGGTGAGTAGCTTGGGCAGTTTACAAGTGTTCTGTACTTTGTGAACAGAACCTGTTCTTTGTGAACAGGCTAAACACTTTATGGAATATGTTTCCAAGTCCTCATGTATTGTTTTTTGACTAAAAGATCAGTTTACAAAGTCGAAGACAAAGTGGAAAACAGATCTGCTCAGCCTGCCCACGTTGTTCTGTTACATGAACACAAAAGGATATTTGAAAAAGGGTGACAGACCTTTTCTTATATCAAAATAGGCCTTAACAAAGGAAGAAAGACGCAAAGTTGACATTCCTTATTTACTTAAAGCAAATGCAACAGTAGACAAAAAGAAAAGACAAAAGTTCTGCCCACATGAAGACAAGTCTGCTTCAGAATGTGCAGAAAAGTTTATGTTGTCTTTTCAAAAAGACTTTCCACTTTTTCTTTCGTCCAATAAAGAAGCTTCTCTTAGATCCTCTGAGTGAGTATAAAAGGAAACTTCCAAGGATTGAAAGGATAAGCCAAAAAGCTAAGTGCTGAAGCCAAGAGTGAACGTGCATTTAAGTGTGTCTTTCATGCATGCAAGTCTGCTTGAATAAAACAATTCTTGGTGTCTAGGCTGTTCTCATTCAAGCTGTTTCTCTGAGTCTTGTAAACACAGTGAGACATTCTTAGTGAGTGTATTCATTGTAACTAATTTAAGTCAGTCTTAGATTAGTTAACATACTGTTGTATCTGTCATCTCAGCTTGAACCTTTCCGCATTCAAGGTTGTTTGTAATTAACTTTTGTTGATAATACATACAAACATTGAGAAAAGAGTATGTAGTTTTTAAATTGATGTATTCACCCCCCTCTACAGCTTAAAGCTATATACTTGGGAAACCTTTCGGGACCTACAACTGGTATCAGAGCAGTTTAGAGTGTGTGTCATTCTAGATCTCTCATTCTCCCAAAGTTTCCATGGACAACAGTGCTGCAAGTTCCTCATACTATGACAATGGCTCAATGGGCAAACCTCCAAAGTTCAATCATCAGAACTTCTCTAGTTGGAAGTGCAGAATGATGCTCTACTTAGAGAATCTGGATGTGCAACTACCAGAGATTGTAATGGAGGGTCCCTATGTGCCAACCTCTGTTACAACTATAACTCCTGCTGTTGAAGGAGCTGCTCCTGAAATCAGAACATTTGAGAAAGCAAAAGCTCAATGGTCTGATGAAGACAAAAGACTGGTGGCTCTTGATGCAAAGGCCAGAAATAACCTGGTTATCTCTCTGCCTGATGATGTGTTCAAACAGGTTGAGAAGATGAAGACTGCAAAGGAGATGTGGGATACTTTGTGTACCGTCTATGATGGACCCACAATCACACTGGATAACAGGATTAATAATCTTGTTAGACAGTATGAACTCCTCTTTGCAAAACCAAAGGAGACTCTCACAGAAACCTACACCAGGTTTACTGCTCTTGTTAATGATCTCAAAGCTGTTGGGATCACCAAGGACAGCCTGACTCTGGTAAACAAATTCTTAGACATCCTGCCTGAAGAATGGAATTATTTTTCTACAATCTTAAGGAATTCAGGTACCATTAGAAGTATGGATCTTGTTAACCTGTATGGATCCTTACTGAATGATGAGCAGTCAAGGCAACAGAAGAGAAATGCCTTGGAAATGTCTAAGAAAGGTGCAGCCTTTGTGGCCAGTGTGAGACAACCTGTAAGTCAGGTGGGTGATGTGTTCACTCAACCTGATCAACAGGCTGATGATAAGGAGGAAGTGTCTGATGAGGAAGACAATGCAGATCTTGCTGAACTGGATGATGAGCAAATGATAGCCATGCTTGTCAAAAGGTTCAACAAGAAAAGGTTTGGAAGAAACATGCTGCAGGGAAGCTCAAGTGCTGTTAGAAAGAAGGCATTTGATAAGATCAAAGCTGAGTGCTTTAAATGTGGCAAACCTGGACATATAGCTGCTGACTGTGTGTCAAAAGCTGTTGGTCAGTCATCCAAACCACACAAGACAAACAGGGATGATGGCTATAGGGTTAAGTACCTTATGGCTATGGCTAAGCTGAAGAAGTTGGAAAACTCAGTGGTTTCCAACCGGCAAAAGGGACTCATGGCAGAGACTTGTGACTGGGAGGAGTCTGATTCATCATCTGATGAAGAAGACAATCACTGTCTGATGGCCAACACTGATGTCCCATCAACAAGCAACTTCAAACAGGATCTGGCTGAAGCTGAAGCTTTTAGCAGCTTGGAGAACTGGAACCCTACAATGATGTATAAGGTATAAAATTTTATGGATTACAGTTCTGAAGAAAAAGTTAAAATGTTTGAATATATGCTTGTTGATCTGAAAGCTGCTGTTGAGAAGCATACAGTTTTATTATCTGAAATTTCTAAGCTTAAAACTGATCTTGAAACAAAATCCAGTAAACTGGACAGTTTCCATAAGTTGGAAACTGAGCTTGATGAATTAAAACACATCAACTCTATTTTACTGGAAGAAAAGAGAGAAAGAGATGTAAAACATGCTAAGCTTCAAAAGATAGTTGACTCTTGGTGCCAATCTGCACAAAAAGTCAGCCACTGCATAAGTCAGCAAATCCCTGCACAAATCCAAGCCTATCTTGGAGGGGATCTTGACACAGCAGCTTCCATTGTTGAGGTTAATAATCTGAAAGAAGACTTGTCCACTCTTGGTGAGCTTCCAAACACTTTCATTCAAAAAGTGAATGGTAAACTAATCTCAACAAACAGGTTTGTCAGGCCTCAAAACACTGACAGCTCGTGTGAACCTAGCTCAAAAGCTGCTGATGAAATGAGTTCTTCATCAAATCAGCTTGCTAAGTGCTCTACTGATTCACACAAGCAAAAGAAAGGAAAGCATGCCCAAACTGCAGCTGTGGACACCAAGTCTGTTGACAAAACAGGCTTTGGATCTAAAGCTGATGGTAAAAGGCATACTAATCCTTTTAATGTTGAACATTTTGAAAATAAGTTTTCAAAAGGTAAGCAGTCTGCTTTTAACAAGGGTAAGTCTCATGCTGAAGGCAAACCTGCTATGATTACAAATAAGTTTTCTAATCATAATGGTAAACTGGTTCTAAATGAGAATAAGTTTTTCAAAACCAGAAATAATGATTATGTTGATAGGCAGCATCAATCACATCTCAGGAAGGACAAAGGCAAAACCATTGCTCAGCCTGAGAGATTTGGGAATAAGTTTCCTAAACCTGTGGAAGTTCAAAAGCCAATTAAGCTTCCTATCTTTGACATCAGTCCTCCTAAAAAGAGGAAAGAAGAGACAGGCAAAGCTGTTGCTATTGAACCCTCCACTCAAGCTGTTGATTCATCAAATAGTAATAAGTTTGCTAAACCTGCTGATAAAATCAACAGAAATAAGAGGAGAAAATGCCATAAATGTGGAATGAAGACACATCTGGCCAAAGACTGTCCTGAAACTGAGGACATGAGGCCTGCTGACTCTGATGGTTCCCTCACAGCTAACATAAATAGTGTTGGAAACATCTTAGTCAATGAGAGTGGTGTCCAAAATAATATCATTCAAATAGGGAATATTAGTTTTGATATCACAAGTCCATTAACAAATGTTGATGAAGTAGGAGAACTCATCTCTGTGATGAATTCCCCTAAAAATGACTAATGTTCCTCTTGTCACTCTGCAGGAAAAACAACCATCCCAGGTTTGGTACTTGGACAGTGGCTGCTCAGGGCACATGACAGGTTGTAAGGACCTGCTGAGTGATCTCAGGCCTGAAAAAGGGCCAAAAGTCACATTTGGTGATAATGTACAGGGATCCACTGAGGGATATGGAACTTGTAAGGTCTACCAATGCAAGATCTATCTAGACGCGGATCCGTTAACGAGTGCGGAATCCTCGTTGACGGTTAGACGGACAACTCTCAACCAACGGAAACACGGAGACCATTAGACGCTGAACGAACGACACACGAACGATCCTACGAACTAATTCTCTCCGAAACGGGACTCACCTAGCTGATAAACTCGAGATCGCCTATTGCTTAATTCCTCACGAATTCTGCCAAAGGTCTCTTAATGATTCGAGTCTATCCCTAATTATAGACCCTGATTCGAGTCTGTTGTGGGCCAACCTCGAATCTGGCCTAAGGCCCATTCGAATCTGTCCATCTGACAGATTCGAATCTAGCCCATTCGAATCTAAGGATACATTCGAATCTATCACAGATTCGAATGCCTTCCTTAACCTATTCGAATCTAGCCAATACACTTACATACTTAAGTGATGAAGCTTATGTTTTAACTTATGCTTGACATAATCTTTGACCTTTATGTTTGAACTTCTTGTAATATGTTACATCAAGTTCAAACACCCAATCAATAACAGACAAACACATATTAAACATATATATCAATATACTGGATAACTCAGAATATTACCTAAATCATAATGCAAATCGATTAGACTGCTATCGTCACACAGGGTGTACCAACAGACTCCCCCTTGACGATAGCTTCTAATTATTTACATGACATCAAATTTAAGCACTAGAGCTATATATATTACTACCTGCAAATAATCCAGCATCTATACAAACCTTAACTACCTTTTGGAACTTCCTGGCTTCAGATCTCCATGGTTCAGTAAAGAATATAGGCTGATCGTGAAGCTTCTTCAGGTCGTCCTTTGATAGGTTTATCAAGTGCAATGGATCATATACCTTCAAAATTACCTGCTCGTCTTGATCTTCCATGATAGCTTCAGCAGTGTCAATCTCTAGGTACCACCACTTCATGTTGCTCAAAACGTTCTGTGGCATTGGCTTCATTGGCACTTTCTTCAGACATTTGACTGGCTTATACACCATTCTGGCCCAAGGTCTTCCAGTATGAGGATCTATCCTTGATCCATCCTCGACCCTTTTGCCTGATCTCGGCTTAAGCCTCTCAAATTTGCCTGATCGCCCTTCTTTTCTTATAATTCTTTCAATAACGTTCGCGTAGGGATCATCTCCAATATTGATCAGCTCCTTCCAGGCTAACTCCTTAACTTCAATCTTGGGCAATGAATTAAAAGCTTTCAGTGTCCGCCTCAAGTATTGAAGGCCATCTCTTCTCTTCAAAATAAACAGCTGCAGTTCTCTGTCAAAGAACCAGCTAATAATTCCTCCTGAGAAGTTTCCAGCACTTGGATTTCTCATCTTCTTCTTCATCTTCAGCTGATCCTTCTTTTCTTCCTTCTTGAACCAAAGATTTATCAGATCAGCTCTAGATGGTTCTTTCTCCGCCTCTTCAAGTTCCTTGTCTTCTACTGAGGCTACGTTGATATAATCAATATCAATTACATTATGATCTTGGCTCTCATACAGTTCAGTGACTGGTTGTGAATTGATTATTACTTCATCAACATGATCGTCTTCATCATCTAGCACCTCATCATCTGATTTCCAGTCGACGACGTCCTCTGGAATAAACTCTCCTTCCTCTAATTCTTCAATATCCTCTTCAAAATCAAATTCCATCAGCTCTTCTTCAATATCTCTTAGCGCATCTGTCATGTCGCTATCTAAGTTCTTTGAAGAACTTGCTTCTCCTCCTGTTCCTCCTGGACTAGGCTCCCCCTGAGATTGAGCAGTCTGAGCTGCAGAAAAATCTACTGGCTCATTCTGTCTTTGTGGGCTGGGATCATTGCCTTGGTTGTCTTCATCATCTTCATCTCTCGGTCTCTGTGCTTCCTGATCACGGCACGATGTCTCCCCCTGAGCCTGTAGATTTTTCATTAACTGCTCAATAAGGGAGCGCATCGACCTTATCTCGGCTGACTGATCACAAACAAAGGCTTTTAGCTGTAAGTTCTCTTCCTGAACTGTGTCCACAATCTTCTTTAGATCGGCATTATGAGTCTGAATCTCGCCGACTGCCTTTGTTAGGCCTAAGATCTGGATATTTTGGAAGTCGACTCGCGCTTTTAGCTGCTGAAACCTTTGATTGTCAGCGTATGAGGATGAGGTTGATGGGATGGACTGAATTGGAGTTGGAATGAATGGTGATGGGATGTATGGTTCATCATGAGGTGGTGATGGTGGAATGGTGGTTTGAGGGTCCTGTGGTTGAGGAATTTCAGGTTGAGAGATTTCTGGTTGTTCTGCGGCAGCTGAAGAGGATCCTTGCATGAACCTGTGACGTTTGGCCCGTTGCCTCGTCACAAGGTGAGAAACTTCTTCGTCTTCGAAATCCGACTCCTCCAATTCCCTGTCAAATCGTCTCCTAGAGCCACCTTCATTTATAATCAGTCGCGAACCATAAGTTCCAATTTGAACTTCAGGAACGGCAGACCTTGACTCTGGAGCTTCAGCTTCTACCTCCTCCATCTCTTCTGACTCAGTTGCTGAAGATGACAAAACGTCATCAGCCTGCTCTGGCTCATAATCCTCAACTTGCCTAAACACATCTTCTGCTCCTTCCGGAGGCTGTAACAACTGATCAACTAACTCTGCAGTTATTTCCTCATTGGCATGAGGTCCAGAAGCCCAGATTTCTTCCAAGGTTTGGGCTAGTTGCTCGGTTTCTGGAACGGCACTTGAAGGCCCTGCTTCCTGTACCTCTGGCTCTGGCTGTTGACTTGTGGAAGGCCTAGACGCCTGAGTCTGACTCGCAGTAACTCTTGGTCTTCGCCTTTGTGGCTGTGCACGTCGTTGTTGTTGTTGTTGATGCGGTTGCTGTTGCTGTTGCTGTTGCTGCTGAGGCTGAACTTCTACTTCACCTGCCCAGTTGGCAATATCTGGTGCCACAAAGTTCCTGTCTAAAACAGCTCCAAACAACGGTCGCTCGATTGGAATAGCCAATCTTCCTCGATGTGAGGAACAATCAGCGAATATCCTTTTGTCCATAATCGCTACGTTCTGAACGTCATTTGATGGCGGCAGATTTGGCAAGAAGTGCCTGATCAACATCATTATAAACCTCGGATATAGCAGAAACTGCTGATTTTCAGGAGCGGTTATTTGGTGCACAAACTCAGAAAAGAACATCTCTGAAAAGCTATATGGTCGATTGTAAACCATAGCGACTATCCCAGATTGAATTTTCGCAACTATATAATCGAATCCAGCTTTCTTCGGAGCGAAGCAAACCATAAAAACATGGGCTAAAAACCTCCATTGCCCAATTAAACCACTTTTCATGTATGACACCTTGGTCACATCAAGACTGTATCCCATCCTCTGGAAGGCCGCTTGCCTGATGTTCAGAGGAAATTCGATCGGTCCAGCCTCTTCTTCTTGAGTGCCCAGCTGCAACACTTGACGCAGCATATCCACCGAAAAAACTAGCGGTTGTCCAGCAATGCGAGTTCGTAGCACTGTCGGAGTGACCGAGCAGTCTACTTGAAGATGATCGTAAAATTGACGGATATAAGGCAATACGAGCTGAACATTATGAGATAGTGCAAATCCTATCCTAGATTCCACAAGAAATTCTAGCATCTGCCTGTATCCCTGCGCCTCAGGGAGGTCATGATCCGGATGAAGCACCATATTGTGCTTAGGAACAAACGCTCGAACAGCCATTTCTGCACAATAAATAAAACCATTAGTTCATTAAAAATCAATAAACTTGTTCAAATTCAAATTTGCTTTATTTTGTACTTTATCAAATACAAGATCTATGTGAAGACCACCCTTTACGGGGCAGTGCTCACCAGTCTAGGTCCCATAATATGCAATACGATATCAACCATACTAAGATAGGGTAATTTAATTGCGGAAAAATAAAATTACATGTACATTACATATTAGGATACAGATTACATATTTCAAATTAAAGTTATAAAAGGGTAACAACTAATCTAATCATAACATCAATCTTCACATCAAGTCTACCCAGAACCACCACATTAGTTGTCTTCCAATCAGTACCAGAAAGTTTGTTGAGAAGTGGTCTAGGAAAGCTTCAAAACTTGTATTTCTTGATGACCTAAGCACTAGGTCCTGCAGGTGATTTTCCTTTGGCTTTTCCTGTAAAATTTTAAAGCAACATCTGTAAGCAAAGCTTAGTGAGTTTATAGATTTTCAATATTAACATGCGCGTCAAGCGGAGTCATAATTCTAAGCGTGATAAGTCTTGGCTGCCGCTACAGCCCTCATCATGATTGAGATATAGTATCTTAAGATCGGATGATGTTCAAACCACACTCACGCTTATATCGTGGGGATCAGCCACATACTGGGCTAGCTACCAGTAGGTCAACATGGCCGAACATCGGAGGTCATTACCAAGTTCATAAGAACTGGTGAAATAGCCGGGTCTAGAACAATAGACCATAAGGGCTAGTCAAGCTGAATAAATCTTATCAAGTCTGATTAATGAAATAAGCATAAGTCTTAGGAATCATGATAGCACCAAATCATAAAGCAAAGTCTGAAGCGTTAATAAATGCAATATAAAATGATAAGCAAATAGCTATCATGATTCACTGGGCAACACCCATCCATGGTGTGCACAGGTCTCAATCCAGCTGATAAATGAATGTCAAATAATGTAACAGCATCAATATATCTCAAACGGATCTTTGCATGTTCAATTTGAATATCTATAACTCACAGGTTTTGGTCTTGGTCAAACAGATATATAAATCTGCCACCTGAGTTATCTCAGGATTTTGTCTTTGTCAATCTGTTCTGTCAATTCTTTTCAAATCAGAGACCCGCTTTCAAGTCTTTAAGTCTTTTAATCTTTGTTCAGAATATACTGAACCTGTTCAAAATCATTCATGATAATATCATGTCAATTTTATCATCCTTATCATCATCATTATCATGAAATTTCATTATTTCTTTTGGTCTTTTAGAATCTGTAATTCTATCTGATTCTGATAATTTCTTTATTCTCAAATTATTCTCTGTCTCAATATTTCTCAAAAGTCCTTATTTATACATTAATCAATGTATATAATCATTCATTAAATATCAATTATATAAACGCTGGGTTTCGGATCCCACTATTTCGGATCCATCCGAATTGAGGATCCGGATTCGGATCTATCCGAAATGAGCCATCCGGATTCGGTCCAAAACATCCGAATTAGGATTAAATCCGAATTGATGATCCGAATTAGGGAAACATCCGAACCGAAGTATGATCCGAAACATGAGCACCATCCGAATTTATACCATCCGAACTCGGATCATCCGAGTTCGGACCAACACTTATCAAAATAATAATTTATTTATCCGAAATATGGGAACCGAAGTGGTGCCTCATCCGAATTCGGACATATCCGAATTCGGATCATTCATGTTCATAAATTTCCAGATTTGTTCTTGGTGTTCTTGGTGATATTCATATGGATTTTCTCATAAAATTCACAAAACTTAATTATATTAACATGCAACGTTTTATTTTGTTATATTATCATTAATTGAGTGTTTTTATATAATTTCTTTGATCAAAAACATCTTAATTTAGTCAAGATCATCCAAAAATATGAAATTTTGTCAAGAACACATTTTTGTCCAAAATTCCGATTTCTTGTTATTTGTAAATGATCCAACCCAGAATTTTAATTTCTGTTTCATCTAACAACTTAAATTTGTCAAAATCTACTAAAATGTTATACATGCAACATGAAATACATGATTTTGAATTCTTGGTTTCGGTTTTTTTATCAAAACCGAAACACATAACTTTTAAGATTTTAAGAGATAATTACCTTTAGATTTTGTTGTTTGATGATAATTGTTGCCTCTGTAACTCCTTCTTGTCTTTAATTCCTCCAATTGATTGTAAATTTGTGATAATCTTGATATTTTGTGTGTTTAGCCGAGAGTTTAGAGAGAAGCTAGAGAGAGAAGGTGTCAATTCTCTTAATTGATAGTTATGACCATTAAAGTGGTTTATATATTTCATTTCATCTATTTTTTTTTTTTTGTATTTAACCCATTTAACTTTTGTATTTTACTTCTCTTTTATTTTACTCAATTTAATTATATCATAAATATAATATAAAATTATATTTAACTAATATATTTTTATTCTTAATTAATATTTACAAATTCCAAATTATATAACAAAATTATATTATTATCTCAAAATAGTCATTACATAACTGAACAAAAGTTGGGTTGTTACAGAATGGGCTCCACCACGCACAAACTTCGTCCCCGAAGTTAGCTAGATTCGAACAGACTGGGATATGTAACTTTCATGACATCTCTGGATTCCCAAGACTGATGCGAACCTTTGTGGTGTTTCCACTGGACGAGCACCATCTGTATCTCTTTATTTCTTAACTTCTTGATCTTCGAGTCCAGAATACACTCCGGCTCTTCAACTACTCGAAGCTTCTCATCTATCTCCAGGTTAACGTGTGGTAACTGTACTTCTCTTTCGTCAGCTAGGCTTTTTCTCAAATGACTAACATGGAATACAGGATGTATTCCAGCTAAATCCTCTGGTAGATCAAGACGGTAAGACTGATTCCCAATCTTTTCGATGATCTTGAACGGTCCGATAAATCTCGGAGCTAACTTGTTTCTTTTAATGAACCGTACCACATTCTTCATTGGGGATACTTTCAGCATCACCCAATCGTTAACTGCAAAACTGATGGATCTATGCCTATTGTCATAATATGACTTCTGCCTGCTTTGAGCTTCAAGAATATTCCTTCTAACGAGTTGAATCTTTTCGTGAGTCAACTGTAGAAGGGCAGGACCTGCTATTGGCGATTCGCCGGTTTCGCGCCAACAGGTAGGAGTTCTGCACTTTCTTCCGTATAGTGCTTCAAAAGGGGCCATCTTGATTGTTGAATGATAACTGTTATTGTAAGAGAATTCGACCAATGGCAAATGGTCATCCCAGTTACCACCTAAATCAAGAATGCAGGCACGAAGCATATCTTCAAGAGTTAGAATAGTACGCTCACTTTGGCCATCTGCATTTGGATGATAAGCAGTACTCATAGAAATCCGAGTACCCATCCCTTCTTGTAGAGCTTGCCAGAATCTGGATGTGAAACGACTATCACGATCAGATACGATAGACTTCGGCACACCGTGACGAGAAATAATTTCAGAGATATACAGCTGCGCCAATCTATCGAGAGAATATGTTTCTTTCATCGGAATGAAATGTGCTGATTTCGTTAATCGGTCAACGACTACCCAGATGGAGTCGTGCTGTCTTTTGGTCTTTGGCAGCTTCGTAATGAAGTCCATTGTTATATGCTCCCACTTCCATTCAGGAACTGGCAGTGGTTGCATATCCCCGAAGGGTTTCTGATGTTCTGCCTTAACCATCTGACATACTCTGCAGCTTTCAACACATTTTCCGATGTCTTTCTTCATTCCTGGCCACCAGTAGTCAGCTTTCAGATCAAAGTACATCTTTGAGCTGCCAGGATGAATAGATAACTTGGACTGATGAGCTTCGGACAGAAGAGTGCTACGAATAGAACCATATTTAGGAACCCAGATTCGGTTTCCCTTGAGACAGTGAAGTCCCAAATGGTTCAGAGATAGTAATTGTAGTTGCCCTTTAAGATTTTCAGAATCAATATTCTCTTCTTTCATTGCTTCTACTTGAGCAACACGAATATCTTCAATAAGATCAGAAGAGAATATAACTGGAGTTAGGGCATAGCAGCACTTTTCAGGATACACTTTTCTACTCAACGCATCCGCGACAACATTTGCTTTGCCGGGATGATACAAGATCTCGCAATCATAATCCTTGATAAGCTCCAAGGATCGACGCTGTTTCATATTCAGATCTTTTTGAGTGAAAAGGTATTTGAGACTCTTATGATCGGTGTAGAGCTGACACCGAGTCCCATATAGATAGTGACGCCATATTTTCAAAGCAAAGGTAACGGCAGCCAACTCAAGATCATGAGTTGGTGCACTTTTCTCGTAGTCTTTCAATTGCCTTGAAGCGTAGGCAATTACTTTTCCCCTTTGCATAAGAACACATCCTAAGCCAGTACCAGAAGCGTCGCTGTAAACAACGAAATCGTCATTACCTTCTGGCAAGGATAGAATCGGCGCTTGAATAAGCTTTTGCTTCAGAATGTCAAATGCCTCTTGCTGTTTATCAGACCAAACGAAAGGAGTATTCTTTCGTGTTAGCGTCGTTAGAGGTACAGCAATCTTCGAGAAGTCCTTTATGAATCGCCGGTAGTAACCAGCCAATCCGAGGAAACTTCTTATTTCAGAGGCATTGCGAGGCGTTTGCCATTTCTGAACGGCCTCGACTTTCGAAGGATCAACAGAAATTCCTTCGCCAGAAACAACATGGCCAAGGAACTGGATCTATAAGAATCAAGATAGAAATTCAAATTCTGAAATGGATCATAGAATAGTTAAGGAAACAGCTCAAGACTTATATAATAGAGATTATACCTGTCTGAGCCAAAATTCGCACTTAGAGAATTTTGCGTAGAGTCTTTCTTTTCTTAATAACTCTAGCAATTGCCGCAGATGAATAGAATGATCAGCCTCCGTTTTGGAGTAAATCAGAATATCGTCTATGAACACGATAACTGATTTATCCAACATTGGTCTGCACACACGGTTCATGAGATCCATGAATGCCGCTGGTGCATTTGTCAAGCCGAACGGCATCACGAGAAATTCGTAATGGCCGTATCTTGTACGGAAAGCTGTTTTTGGAACATCTTCTTCTCTGACTTTTAACTGATGATACCCAGATCGGAGATCTATTTTCGAGAAATAGCTGGCTCCTTGCAGCTGATCAAACAGATCATCGATTCTGGGCAGAGGATACTTATTCTTTATTGTAACCTTATTCAACTCGCGGTAGTCGATGCACATACGGAAAGTTCCGTCTTTCTTTTTAACAAACAGAACTGGTGCACCCCATGGAGAAGAACTCGGTCGGATAAACCCCTTCTCCAACAGCTCTTGCAGTTGCTTTGACATTTCCTGCATTTCTGCAGGTGCAAGTCTGTATGGAGCTTTTGCGATAGGAGCCGCACCAGGAACCAAGTCAATACTGAACTCGACTTGTCGTTCCGGTGGCACTCCGGAAATATCGTCAGGGAATACGTCTGGGAACTCACAGACGATAGGAATGTCGGACAACGATTTCTTTTCAGAGCTGGACTCAGATAGAGCATAACAAAGGTAAGAGTCGTGACCTTTAGACAAATATTTGTGAGCCTTTTCTACAGATATAAAGCAATGCGCACCTTTCCGCTTTTCGCCCTTGATCTCAAGTACTCGACCGTCTGAAGATTTGATTCTGATTACTCGTCGGTTGCAGATAATTGTGGCCTCGTTGTTCATTAGCCAATCCATGCCGATGATGACGTCAAATTCTTTTAACGGAATCGGGATGAGGTCGAGATTGAATACAATGTTATTGACAAGTAGAGTGCAGTTACGATAAACAGAATCAGCCATAACATAGTTGTTGCTGGCTGTCTCGATATCAAGTATTACAGGAAGCTTCGAGGGAGATTTATATAATCTTTGAGCGAAGGTAGTTGATATGAAGGAATGACTAGCACCGGAATCAAATAATACGCGAGCAGGAATTGTATTTAACAAAAACGTACCGGTGACTACGTCTGGTGTTTCTTTCGCCTCTTCAGCTGTAATTTGGAAAGCTCGCGTCCGTGCAGTCGGCGTTGCAGCAGAACTTTTTCCCGAAGAACCTCCCGCAGATGATTGAGACTGATATCGCGGCCCGCTTCTACACTGATACATGAAATGCCCTCGTTTCCCGCACTTTGCACATCCACGTCCCTGCTGTGGACATTCCTCGCTGCTATGACCTATCATGTTGCATGAGAAGCAAGTAACGTCTTCTGGATTACATAACCCCATATGTGATTTTCGGCATCGCTTACAGAATCGTGGCTCGTTTGTCAATGAGTAAGCTTGCGCTTTCGGCTGTGAACTATAATGATGGGATTGCTGAGATTGTGACTGAGACTTATTTGGCTTAAAGAATCTGCCAAATCGCTGTTTCTTTGGAGGAGACGGGTTCATCGGATTGGTAGACGGAGCGTAGAGCTGATCGCCGTACTCTAAGTACCCTCGTTCAATCTGTCTAGCTGCTTCTACCATTTCTAGATAACTCTTGTATTTAATCGCGCTCATCGGATGTCTGTATCTAGGATTGAGTCCTACTCGGAACCTATTCATTTTCCTTTCTTCAGTAGCAACCTGGTATGAAGAGTAACCACATAGACGTGAAAACTCGTGTTCATATTCATCAACTGTCTTTGTTCCCTGAGTCAGTTGCATTAATTGGACTTCCATCTTATCTTGTTGGTCAACTGGGCAGTATTTCGCGTTGAACATGTCTAGAAACTGCTCCCATTCTAAAGTCTGGATCACCTCCTCACCATAGATACTTCGCTGGGTTTTCCACCAGGCACGGGCAGCTCCCACAAATAGTGCAGACGCATAGCTTACTTTCTTCGAATCTAGACAATCAGAAATCCTGAAGATTTCTTCAGTGTGACTAATCCAATCCATCGCCTGGATCGGATTCACTGTACCCTCAAAGTTCAGGGCACCGCTCGCTTTGAAGTCCTTAAACTTGCAGCCTTTTGGCTGAGCTATTTGGGTTTCTGGGTTAGATTTATCAGAATCAGATTCATTGGTCTGGACTTGCTTTTCTTTTCTCTTATTTTTCTTTTCTTCACGTCTTTTAGCTTCGGCCTCATCTCTGGCACGAAACTGTTCTTGCATCATTTTGTTTTGTTGTTCTGAGTGTTGGGCTAAAAATTGTTGCATCATTTCAAACATTTGTTGTTGGGTCATATTGTTGGGAATATCACCTGATCCTGATCCTGACATCTTCTACTGAAAATTAAAATCAATTAACTATCAGTTTATAGGCTTAGATCTATGTACCCTTTTCCCATCCTAACAGTCTGTACATCCTATCTCAGTTCAAACCACCTAAATGATTGATACATATGTATTGCTTCAGTTTGAGATCAAGTATACTTACGTAATACTTAATTCACTCAAACTAGTGCTCTGATACCATCCTGTGAAGACCACCCTTTACGGGGCAGTGCTCACCAGTCTAGGTCCCATAATATGCAATACGATATCAACCATACTAAGATAGGGTAATTAAATTGCGGAAAAATAAAATTACATGTACATTACATATTAGGATACAGATTACATATTTCAAATTAAAGTTATAAAAGGGTAACAACTAATCTAATCATAACATCAATCTTCACATCAAGTCTACCCAGAACCACCACATTAGCTGTCTTCCAATCAGTACCAGAAAGTTTGTTGAGAAGTGGTCTAGGAAAGCTTCAAAACTTGTATTTCTTGATGACCTAAGCACTAGGTCCTGCAGGTGATTTTCCTTTGGCTTTTCCTGTAAAATTTTAAAGCAACATCTGTAAGCAAAGCTTAGTGAGTTTATAGATTTTCAATATTAACATGCGCGTCAAGCGGAGTCATAATTCTAAGCGTGATAAGTCTTGGCTGCCGCTACAGCCCTCATCATGATTGAGATATAGTATCTTAAGATCGGATGATGTTCAAACCACACTCACGCTTATATCGTGGGGATCAGCCACATACTGGGCTAGCTACCAGTAGGTCAACATGGCCGAACATCGGAGGTCATTAC
Source organism: Centrapalus pauciflorus (assembly GCA_020465985.1). Lineage (NCBI taxonomy): Eukaryota > Viridiplantae > Streptophyta > Magnoliopsida > Asterales > Asteraceae > Centrapalus > Centrapalus pauciflorus. The sequence continues at coordinate 142,241 of JAANYP010008529.1, forward strand.
CAAGTTCATAAGAACTGGTGAAATAGCCGGGTCTAGAACAATAGACCATAAGGGCTAGTCAAGCTGAATAAATCTTATCAAGTCTGATTAATGAAATAAGCATAAGTCTTAGGAATCATGATAGCACCAAATCATAAAGCAAAGTCTGAAGCGTTAATAAATGCAATATAAAATGATAAGCAAATAGCTATCATGATTCACTGGGCAACACCCATCCATGGTGTGCACAGGTCTCAATCCAGCTGATAAATGAATGTCAAATAATGTAACAGCATCAATATATCTCAAACGGATCTTTGCATGTTCAATTTGAATATCTATAACTCACAGGTTTTGGTCTTGGTCAAACAGATATATAAATCTGCCACCTGAGTTATCTCAGGATTTTGTCTTTGTCAATCTGTTCTGTCAATTCTTTTCAAATCAGAGACCCGCTTTCAAGTCTTTAAGTCTTTTAATCTTTGTTCAGAATATACTGAACCTGTTCAAAATCATTCATGATAATATCATGTCAATTTTATCATCCTTATCATCATCATTATCATGAAATTTCATTATTTCTTTTGGTCTTTTAGAATCTGTAATTCTATCTGATTCTGATAATTTCTTTATTCTCAAATTATTCTCTGTCTCAATATTTCTCAAAAGTCCTTATTTATACATTAATCAATGTATATAATCATTCATTAAATATCAATTATATAAACGCTGGGTTTCGGATCCCACTATTTCGGATCCATCCGAATTGAGGATCCGGATTCGGATCTATCCGAAATGAGCCATCCGGATTCGGTCCAAAACATCCGAATTAGGATTAAATCCGAATTGATGATCCGAATTAGGGAAACATCCGAACCGAAGTATGATCCGAAACATGAGCACCATCCGAATTTATACCATCCGAACTCGGATCATCCGAGTTCGGACCAACACTTATCAAAATAATAATTTATTTATCCGAAATATGGGAACCGAAGTGGTGCCTCATCCGAATTCGGACATATCCGAATTCGGATCATTCATGTTCATAAATTTCCAGATTTGTTCTTGGTGTTCTTGGTGATATTCATATGGATTTTCTCATAAAATTCACAAAACTTAATTATATTAACATGCAACGTTTTATTTTGTTATATTATCATTAATTGAGTGTTTTTATATAATTTCTTTGATCAAAAACATCTTAATTTAGTCAAGATCCTCCAAAAATATGAAATTTTGTCAAGAACACATTTTTGTCCAAAATTCCGATTTCTTGTTATTTGTAAATGATCCAACCCAGAATTTTAATTTCTGTTTCATCTAACAACTTAAATTTGTCAAAATCTACTAAAATGTTATACATGCAACATGAAATACATGATTTTGAATTCTTGGTTTCGGTTTTTTTATCAAAACCGAAACACATAACTTTTAAGATTTTAAGAGATAATTACCTTTAGATTTTGTTGTTTGATGATAATTGTTGCCTCTGTAACTCCTTCTTGTCTTTAATTCCTCCAATTGATTGTAAATTTGTGATAATCTTGATATTTTGTGTGTTTAGCCGAGAGTTTAGAGAGAAGCTAGAGAGAGAAGGTGTCAATTCTCTTAATTGATAGTTATGACCATTAAAGTGGTTTATATATTTCATTTCATCTATTTTTTTTTTTTGTATTTAACCCATTTAACTTTTGTTTTTTACTTCTCTTTTATTTTACTCAATTTAATTATATCATAAATATAATATAAAATTATATTTAACTAATATATTTTTATTCTTAATTAATATTTACAAATTCCAAATTATATAACAAAATTATATTATTATCTCAAAATAGTCATTACATAACTGAACAAAAGTTGGGTTGTTACAATCTAGCACAATTAAATTTCCACAAGTATAATAAAATTTAAATTAAACAAAATAAATAAAGTACAGATTCGAAGGGAACAGACTCGAAGTGTCCATTTTCGAATCTAATGGACAGATTCGAGGAGTCCCTATTCGAGTCTAACGGACAGATTCGAATATCATGGTCATCTCGAATCTAATGATAGATTCGAGACACCCATGAACAGATTCGAAAGTGCATGAACAGACTCGAAGGGTCGTCGGCCATTGTTTCAACCAAAACCCAAGATTTTAACCATTTTGAACTTGGTAAATCACATACATTAGTTCAACTAGGTTCTAATCATTGATTTATGTCTTTAATTTGATCTTTTATAGGTCCAAACTTAGTTATTTAGCAAAAACCCAATTTTGACCAATAAAACTTCAAAAATCGACGATTTGTCCTTAAATGGTGTATAAAACTACCAAAATCTTGTACAATCCGGTTGATTATACCTAGATGTGAGTGTAGAATCGAACACAGTAGCCTTAGAGTCGACAAAATGTCGTTTAGGAGCAATACGGTAGACTCGAGAAATTAGATTCGAAATCGCCTGAATAGATTCGAGAGTATAGATTCGACAACAGTAAAGTAATAAATGACTTCACTATTGACCTATATATACTACCTACCTTCGAGTCTATGTGTAGTTTCGAGTCTACTGACAGATTCGAAATACTTCACTTCGAGTCTGTCTTAGATTCGAAATTACCAACACTTAGAAGAATTTCGGAAATTTTGAAATAACTTCAACTTTTCCAACTATTTTCTACGGTATTGTGTAACCAGATAAACTATGTCAACTCTTTTACCCTAAGCTCAGATATTTCACGCATTGTATATTTTATCCAACTTCGAATGCACCCTCAGTAATTTTTGACCTTTTACCTAAGTAAAAATTAAACTAAACTAAAATAAAATAAGCTAAGGTAAAAATAAAATTAAAATAAAATAAAATAAAATTTTGACTAAAAAATTTTAATCTAGACTTAAGTTATAAAAACAAATTTACAAGCTAAGCTTAATACTAAACAACATATTTTTGATGAGTATAGTCTAAGAAAGGTTCAATCAGATAGCGATGTCCGATACTAACTTTCAGTACTTAAACTTTCACACTTAGGAATTTTTTGAATTCCTTTGATTGTTTGTCGTGACATACCCACTTAGCCGATTGTTGGTATTTTACCCTGTTAAACATTCTACATTTCGGAATATCCCTTGGCCTTTTTATTTATCAGGAAATTATCTTACGTGACTCAGACATAGACATACTTTTATGATCAAGGCACACAGACAAAAATTCTAACTTGTTGGTATTTGCAAACTTTCTTTAAAAGACAAACATCGGACACAGGTCTGTATTCTCATACAACAAAGTGTCTTAGTTCGACGTAAGGTTTATTTTTAAAGTTAGCAGATAGCGGTGACAGGTCTGTACTGACGTACAACAAAGCGACATGTCTGCTAACCCGAATCTAAACAGAGACAACAGGTCTGTACTTACGTACAACAGAGTTGCATGTTTTCGACTCTCAGTTACATATGATATTTCTATTCTTTCCATTTTAGATGTATTTGATGTTGCCATACATCCCCAGAAAGTTTGCATACCTCATTTAGACTCAATGTTTGTATGTCTTGTACATAAAAATTAAGACCGATTGGTCATACATCTAGATTAGTGACACGCTTGACTTTTTCTAGAATATTTTATTAGCCTTGTGATTCCCTATATGTATTATGCCTACCAACACATCGAACTAAATAAAGTATAACACTTAGGATTTAGTTGCATTATGTGTGAAAGCCTAAACACTTAGAGTCTGTAACGACGGTGCTAATTTTCGTCACTTTGAACCTATGTATCTAAGACTTAACTCCTTTTCTGATATTCTCTTTTTTTTTTTATTTTTGTAATTTTCTCTCTTTTTTCTTTTGTTTTTCATAGCAAAAAGCAATAAACTAAGCTAACCTACTAACTTACTAAAAATAGAAACTTACTAAAAATAAAAACTTTCCTAAATTAGCAGACTACTGTAAAGAAAGAAATATAACGACTATAAAAGGAAATAAAATACTACTAAGGTCAATTTACTCTGGGTTGCGCATTCCATTCAGTTGAATTAAATACTCAAACCGTGACTTATCAAACGCTTTGGTAAATAAATCAGCATTATTATCTTCTGTTGCCACCTTTACCAGTTTGATTAGTCTTTCAATGCACAATCACGAATATAAACTATGCCTTATGCTTATGTGCTTGTTTTACTGTGTTTTAACTGAGCATTATTGTTATCGCAGTGTGTTGATTTGTGTCTATCCTAATTGGAGTTTGAGTATAAGCCAAACCGCAATCCCACAATTGTTGTTGTATCCACAGAACCTGTGAGCAGCAACTACCAGCAGCAACATACTCGGCCTCGCACGTTGACACGGCTACCGATGTTTGTTTTTTGCATTGCCAGGATACCAGTCTCCCTCCTAGGAACTGACAACCTCCAGTTGTTGATTTGCGCGTCAAGCTGCATCCTCCGTAGTCTGAATCCGTGAACGCCTCCAACTCTAGATCTCCCTCCGCGTGATACCAAAGTCCCAGCTTCGGTTTCGATTTGAGGTATCGTAGAATCCGCTTCACAGCTTTCATATGCATCTCCTTCGGATTCGCTTGAAACCTA